>CM046811.1:43066714-43532298 GCA_025617385.1 Murraya koenigii | reverse complement strand
TGCCCATTCCATTATGAGCTATAATAATACAATTCAAGGTTATACTTGTCCATAATATACTACCATATAGGGTATGATAAAATCGGACTCATTAACACAATATTTGATCACTTAATACATGAGCTTGTTAAGATTGCTCCTTAATATTTGACATTAGTCACGCATTAATTCGTGAAAGTATAAAACAATTAAAATGATTTATGCTAGTCCACAATATGTGAGAAATAAATCTAACAATCTCCCACTTGACTGAGATAAGTCATTCTCATGATAGTTTTAAAATCAAATATTTTTGAAAACAACCGAATTAATCAATATGCAACTATAGCAAAAATCAAATGTGAGCAATCACCCAAACATCAACAAGTCCAAAATGTGTCACAAATATCAAATCATGCGTGCACCGACTGCGATGCTCCACACAACAAGATACCCATAAACACGTGACTCAAGTAGTAGTATACAAGTATAATAATGAAAATAGCATGGAAATGTGATCAACATGCCTATTTCCATAAGGTCCACATGTCTAGCAAAATGAGACTGAAACCAAAATGTCTCCTAGACCATCGCTTCTATATAACCATAACGAGACTATATCAAATGTCTCAAGAAGCGAGCTTCCATTTTATCATAATGAGACTCGAAACCAAATGTCTCAAGGAAGCGAGTGCTTTTATAATCATAATGAGACCGAAACCAAATGTCTCGTAAAAGCACACCGAAGCCAAGCCAAAATGCTTCAGCTCAAAATGTCCACAATGAGACTAAACCAAATGTCTCGGACCATAATATCCTCACGATATAGATAATGCCATATTCAACCAAATGTGTACACAATATATGGCATATCAGTGTTATATAACAATATGCATGCATAATAACAAAATATGAGTAATACAAAATCTCATTTAAGTTGAAACATATAATACAAACCAGAACTCTCACTGACTTAACATATAAAAGAGGATTCTAATAATCCCATATGAGTCACATGATCCTTAAACACTTTTGAGTTAAAGCTTTAGTAAGGGATCACCTAACATGAGTTCCAGTAGGTATATACTCTATCGATACATAAGATAGAGTAATTTTCTCTCTCACAAATAAGTATTTAATATCAATATGCTTGGAGCGTGAGGAACTCCTCAGACTATGAGAGAAAGAAACAATGGAGAATTATCACAAGATATCTTTAATGGCCTCGGCACAGCCAACAAAAAATCTAGTCCTGTGATAAAATTCTGCATCCGTAAAGCTTGACGTGTAGCCTCAAAACATGATACATATTCTGCCTCAATTGTTGAAGAAGCTATAAGTGTCTGCTTGACACTCTTCCATGATACTGACTCCTCCCGCCATCATAAAGATATAACCGGATGTAGATTTCTTGTCTTCCGGACTACCGCGAAATCGACAGATCGTAATATCCAACTATATTTAAGTAGTCAGATTGCTGATATGTCAATGCAAAGTCTTTAGTAGCTTGTAAATATCTGAGCACTTTCTTTGCAGCCTTCCAGTGTTCAAAACCAGGATTGCTCAAGTATCTTCCAAGTACACCCACTGCAAAAGCAATGTCGTATGCGTACAAACTCGAGCATACATCAAGCTACCCACAACCGATGCATATGGGACTGTTTGCATTCTAGCTTTATCTACATCATTATCTGGACATTGAGACTTGGAAAGTTTGTCACCCTTTGTTATTGGTGCTTTTCCAAGAGCACAAGACTGTAGATTAAACATTTTCAAAACACGATCAATATAGGTCCTTTGAGATAATCCTAGAACTCCTCTAGATCTGTCACGAAGAATCTCTATCCCTAATACATAATGGGCTTCACCGAGATCCTTCATATCAAACTTGTATGACAACATCTGTTTTGTCTCAAGTAAAAAATCAGTGTCACTAGCAGCGAGCAAGATATCATCCACATAAAGCACCAAAATGATGTATCTACTCCCACTGATCTTCAAATATATACACTGATCAACAATGTTCTCCTGAAATCCAAAAGAGGTGACAATATCATGAAATTTCAAATACCACTGTCTGGAGGCTTGTTTAAGTCCATAAATAGACATTTTAAGCTTACACCCCATGTTTTCTTTGCCAAGCTCAATAAAGCCATCAGGTTGCACCATATACACATCTTCAGACAAGCTTCCATTAAGAAAAGCTGTCTTCACATCCATCTGATGTAATTCTAAATTAAAATGAGCTACAAATGCCATGATAATACGGAATGAGTCTTTGGTAGAAACAGGAGAGTAGGTTTCTGTATAATCAATACCTTCTCTCTGACTGAAACCCTTGGCCACAAGTCCGGCCTCAGTATCTTTCCACCGACCTCCGGCATCTCTTTTGGTTTTAAAAATCCATTTGCAACCAATTGGCTCGCATTCATCTAAGTAATTCAACTAAATCCCAAACCCCATTGTGATACATGGATGCCATCTCATCCTGCATGGCACGTGTCCAAGATGAAGATTCAGCATAACCGATGGCTTCGCGAAGGTAGCAGGTCGGATGATAAATCACCATCAATATCATGTTCTTGCAAGTAAACCACATAATCATCGAAATTGCAAGTCTCCCGACTCTTTCTGGATCTTCTCAATCGCACATCGATGACATCATCCTCCACAGCCTATAGGCTCTAAAACATGATGAGGTTCGTGGATCGAGAGAATGAACATCAATACGTGGTAATCCCATCGCGGTGTCGGATAAGATGGGACAGGCAAAACCACAAGTTCTTCTCTTAATGTGAGATTGTGAGGCTCAGTACTCCCACTATTATGATCATTCTCAAAATAAATGGCACGATCAGACTCAATGATTCTCGTAGTATGGGAAGGACAATAAAACCTAGAACCCCTCGAGCCTATACAATAGCCAATAAAATGACCACTAATAGTCTTCGGATCAAGTTTCCTCGATTGTGGATTATAAGGCCTCACTTCGCCTCGCGATCCCCGGACATGAAAGTGACGAAGACTAGGCTTCTTTCCCGACCACAATTGACAAGGAGTTTTGGGCACTCGACTTCATCGGGTACCGATTCAAAATATAAGCAGCAGCTTCAAGGCTTCACCCCACGTAAAATCCGGTAAGGTGGAGTTGCTCAACATGCATCGCACCATGTCAAGAAGGGTACGATTTCTTCTTTCTGCAATTCCATTCTGTTCAGGAGTCCCAGACATTGTGTACTGAACTTCTATTCCACATTCCTGAAGAAATCTAGCAAAAGGTCTAGGATTACGCCCAGTTTCATCATATCGCCTATAGTACTCACCACCTCTATCTGATCTCACTGATTTAATCCTTTTACCCTTTTGGAGCTCAACATTAGCCATAACGAGAAAAGTCATCAATGAATGTGATGAAGTACTTATAACCACCTATAGCTGCAGGAGTGAACGACCCACATATGTCTCGTATGTATCAACTCCGAACTCACCGACTTCTCCGAATCTCTCTTTTCTAGTTTTGGCGATAGAATTTGCCTTTGACACAATCAACACAAGTGTCAAAATCAGAAAAGTCTAGATTATGGAGAATATCATCTTTAATGAGTCTTTCTATCCTCTGTTTAGAAATGTGACCTAACCGTTTATGCCACAACATAGAGGAATTTTCATCAATCCTTGTACTATGAGAGCTAACAACATTCATAACATGAGCATTGGATGATGAGTCAGCAGCATAAGGAAATAAATCAAGCATATATAAGCCATCAGATAGAGTGCCAGAACCAACTAGCTCGAATCATGAAATAAGTAAACTTTTCTGTCACCAAAATGAAAAGTATAGCCACATCTATCCAAAATAGATACAGATACCAAGTTTCTTCTAATAGAAGGAATATAAGCTGTATCTGATAGATCTAAAAATTGGCCTGTCGCTAGGTGTAGTCTGACAACTCCTATGCTTTCAACTTTGGCCTTTACTCCATTGCCCATATGTACAATCAACTCTCCTTCATTGGGCTCCCTCCTGCTTTTGAATTCCTGTAAGGAATTTGTTATATTAATGGTTGCACCAGTATCCAACCACCAAGTATTAGAAGGAACATCAACAAGATTGGATTCAAAGCCCACAAAAGTTACATAAATCTTCTTATGGTAACTTGTCATTTCCAGAATGTGCTCTCTCACCCCAGAAACCCCATCATACTGGGTATTAGCAACCAATCTCGTAAAGTTACCCTTTTCAACCTTGTCTACCTTCTTAAAAGTTCTTCCCATCACTGCCAAATAATCTTTAGCCTTGTCACATGCAGGGATGCTATCTCCGATCGTTCTATCAATGGTGTATTTCATTGTGTCCAGACAGTGTCTATTGGATTCATCCCAAGCCATCCACTCTGCCCTTTTAGTAGCAGTACTCTTATCTCTGGGCTTGGATGGTTCATCAACTCTCAAAGCCAAGTCTCTATTCAATGTCGATAAATAGAATATGACGGATTCACGCCAGTCCTCATAGTTTGTCCCAGTCAAAATCTTAATGGATGCAACTTGGAGAAAGGAAAGAATATCTAGAGCTGAGAAATCAATAATAAGTATTAATAGGCATGTGAAAACAAAATCATGCCACAAACAATGATTTCTCATTTTATAATTCTCCAACAAGAAAGGAGTGTTCTAACCCACAAATAAAGCAGACAAGTTGAATATAACACCAACATTGACCTATTACCGACAGGGTAATTAAGTCACTCAGTAGAAAATACCCAACAAATCTCTTTACCTACCCAAGCATCATACCAAGTAATGATTTACCGACAGGGCAATATCATCACCCGTATGGATCTTGGTTATAGCAACAATAATCCATCACACAATCCATAATCAATAATTATAAATGGACAATTAATTGCAAAACACCGAATAATTTATCATGATTGGTTCTACGACAGGTAGATACTCAATCACTCTAAATTGAAGTTTTGCCATGCATATTATTTCATACAATAACTAAAATTGAGACCAAATAAGCTTTATAAACCATAATTAAAGCTTTTCCCAAAATATTTAATATTCCTCAATAAAATGTATGAATGCCATGGCCATAATATACAACAATGATGGATTATTTTATAATTGAAATTCTGAAAAATTGTCAAAATTAATGAAAATTTTGGACTTAAATGAAGAATTTTCAGAATTATAGCCACTGTTTATAATAACAAAACATTTGGCCCTTACTGTAAATAAAATTAAATTACTTTCTAGTCTCTAATATAATTACCCAAACTATAGAGGGCACAAATAATATTTCGAGAACAGTTGAGCCATATAATAATTTCCTAAAATATCAAGGACCCAATGATAATTATTTTGGGTTAAAAAATAATTATTAACAATATCAGGGATCCAAATGATATTATACCATGTTGACTTTCGATCAAGGACCAAATTGAAACTTTTGCCAAATATTTAGGCCACAACATAAATTTATAAACTATATGGACCCAAATGATAATTTCATTGCACTTCATCTTCTTCCTCGCGATGAAGCTATAGTAGCTACAGTTGCATTTTCTTGAACAACCCGATTTTTGCCACCAAAAAAACATGAAAAAATTATATTTTGACTCCTTAAACATCACCCACGATTATTCAATGACCTTTGGTCAAATATCGCTCGTAATCACAAAATCCAAAAATAAAGAAAAATTTCATGGGTGAGTCAAAGCTTGATTCATCCCCAAAATGACCATGGTTCAATAAGAAATGCATAACAGTGGGCTCGATATCAATTGTTCGTAATAAATATGAATCGAATGCCCTTAATCTTGCATTTCCAATTAAACACATATTTTAGGGAAAAATTTGAGATTTACCTTGATTAGCCATGAATCCAAGCTTCAAACACGTTATGGAGCTTGTATGGATTGTCCGAAATTGATCCAAGTCTTTGTAAAGTCTGCTTTCACTTCGAGAGCAAAATTGCTTGAATATACTGTGTATATGAACAATGAAAATCGGAGAGAAAGCGAGCGAGAGAGGTGCACTGCACTCATTCCCCAGTTGTTACATACATTTCTAATTGCTTTATTAATGGAGTGTACTTACAAAGTTAATAAATATCACCTTCCTTTGTTTGAGATTATAAGAGTGACATTAACTGATATGGCTTCTAATGTTGCTTATACGTACTTGAGTTTTGAGCGGGAAGATAGCTACATGTGGCCATTAGATAGATTAAGAAGTTTAATGGACAATGATTTTTTACCTAGGGTCATTGTCACTGAAGGAGAATTAGCTTTAATAAATGCCATTAAGAAAATATTTCCTAATGCTAATCATTTTTTATGTAGATGACATATTAGTAGGAATGTTATGGCAAACTGCAAGAAGTTATTTACAGTGAATGACAAGTGGGAGAAGTTCATAATAAGCTGGAACTTATTAGTGTTATCTTCAAATGAAATTGAATTCATTGACCACTTTAAAACTATGCAGAGAGATTTTGCTTTTATTTTTTTCCGGCAACGATGGAATATGTAACAAATACATGGTTGAACAACTATAAAGAAAGATTTGTTTCAGCATGGGTTGATAAAATTATGCACTTTGGAAATTTGACAACAAACAAGTAGATAATATTTTAATTTTACCATTAACTTATTGGTTTTACTTATTTAATTTATTCATTTTATTATCATCATCATCATCATCTTTTTAATAGGGTTGAAAGTGCACATTCAAAGTTGAAGAAGTATCTTTCCACAAGTCAAGGAAACTTTGAGACATTATGGGCAAAAATACATAATTTACTTGAGCTACAACATACAGATATTAAAGCATCATTGAGAAAAGTTTGACAAATGTCCAATATCAATTCAAACCTGCAGAATTCAAAAATCTTCGAGGCTTTGTCTCCATAACTACACTAAATATAATCCTCAGTGAGCTGAAATGTCCTAATTCTATTGGGGTCGATCACTCTGCATGTGGGTGTGTTATTCGCCAAACAGATGGTTTACCATGTACTCATGAGATTACAAAATACAAAAGAGAATGTCAGCCTATTCCGCTCAAAATTATTGATTTTCATTAGAAAAAAACTTGATTTAGTAGGTGCTACTCAGAAGCAAAAGGTATAGTTAAGTTGTCAGCCAGAGTTTAAGTTAATTACTAAGCGGTTTAATAAGAGTACAATTGAAATCCAGTTAGATATTTTGAAAAAAAAAAAAAATTGAAGTAGACAACTAATCTTGGGTGTACCTTTCTTTTAGATCCAGAAGTGAAGACAAGAACACGAGGTCGACCATTTATCAAAGTTGATACTTCTACCCGTCGTGATTCATCTGCTTTTGAGTTAGTATTATCTGGCCAAGAAAGTTATTCACTTAATGTGAAGAGTAATTCAATTACAATTGTTAAATCGAAAGCTGAAGTTAAATGTAGAGGGAGAGTAAAAACAAAGGTAAGACAAATTTACACTTAAGTTATTCAATAAGTCATGTAATTTAATTTTTTATTATATATAGTACTTATATTTGCAGGTTAATAAGAGCATGCCAATCAAATTAGTTACTTTTATTGATGAATTTTTAGTTGAATTACAATACTATATTTATCATATTAAAGATGTTGTAGCTAATGGTAACTTTGGTTTTAAAGCAATAAATGACTTAATAGGCTTGAGTGAGGATGGTTGGGTGCAAGTGAGAAAAGATTTACTAAATGAGTTTTCTTCTCACTTAGATGATTATAGCAAATCATATGGACTTGAAAAAATAAACAAGCTTATTCACAACCTTTCATATTTTGAGAATTCGCCAGCATCGTCTGATCGATAGATGACTGTGCCTGATATGAGTCATCTTATAACTTCATATTATAATGTTGTCTTATTACACTTGTCCTCTACACAATGCCTTATATTTTTACCCTTGAGATCTAAGCCAGTGCATATACTATCTCGTTGAAATATTGGTCTTAGCAACGTATTTGACAATCATTTTGTTGAGGTATAATTTATTATTTTATTAATGTTCTATTTATAATTTATGATTATTAATTATAAGTTTTTATAGGTATTTTTAATGTGAGGTCATCTTGTTTCACCTACAACACCTGATTGAGGCGCATATCATCATCCTATCACAAAAGGATGGGAGACTTTATATGCTTCTCAAATACAATATTTTAGAGAAATTATAAGTCTTAAAGTTGCTACTACAAGTAGAATAGTTTTAGATAATTAACTTTATAATACTATTCATTTGTGCATTTATTATTTTTTTGCTTTAATGTTGGCATGCCATTTAGAGGAAAGTTAAAATGAACATGGATTTTGATTATATATTTTGGATTTTGAAAAAATTATATTCTGAATTTTGAAAGCTAAAATGAACATGGGTTGTGGTGCAGATTGCAAAGCCTATTGTTGAGTGCTTAAATATTAATTGCGCGACCACGTGAAGACAGAAGATATTGTGTTCGGTTGATACCTAAATACAGGTCATCAAGCTAATGTGTGTGTTCTTTCATGATATTGTGTTCAGAAGATATTGCATGATGAGAAATGGTGTACTTGCTGCTTGCAATTGATGCATTTTTTATTTCATAAGTGTCCATCTAAAACAACAAAATTTAAAGTAAATATCTAGCAAAATTACAAAACCAAAACCACAGTTATAGATGAAGAAAACTCCAAAAAAAAATAAAATAAAATCAAAATAATCAATTAAAACGTGAAACAAGTAAAAAACTAGCAAAGAAGAAATTGAAACCCATATCTGCACAGAATAGAATTAGAACAACCACCACATAGCATATTATATTCTTTAAATTGACCTATACTGGCAATATGTGACATGAACTTACATCAGAAATTATAAACTTATCATCAAAACCCCATTAATTATAATAAAAAGTACCACAATCCTATTGAGTTCTTCCCATAATTCACACTATCATTAGATTCAGCATCTGTTTGGGAGTGCTTAGAAATCACCAAAAGCCCTGTTACCCTTTTCTATTTATTTTGAGGTGCTAAGCTAGAGTAGGAAAAAATGTAATTTTGGGATCAAGAAAGCACATGGGCTGGTATTTGAAAGAAGCGATTGATGTGTGCTTCCATGAAGTGTGTTTTTGAGTCATAAGAGACTTGCTAAGTATGACGTGGCTGGCAAAATTTAAATGCTTTTTACGAAATCACAAACTCAACCCAATAATGAGATTCTGATACTTCAATCTAACAAAATCTAAGCACTTTCCAGAACATAAATTTATGCCCAAAAGCTTCAATTAGGACAATTAATCAATCTGAATAATTGAAAATAAAAATATAGGAAAAGATAATAACCATTTCCTCTTGGAGAGGAGTTTGTTTTCGTTGACTTTATGGCCACGGGCTTCTGTGGTGTTGCTGCCGCCTTCCTTCCACTTATTTGGCACTATTACTTTCGCTATCAACAGCAAATCACCCACCGCTAAATTTTAATTAATTTTTCTACAATTTTAATAATTAATATGACTAAATTGAGAAAGGAAATTAGAAAACTTACACTTTTCACGCACCATTATAGCTTTTTTCTCTTCTGCAAATTCGTCAAAGCTCGAATTTGAATTTGTTTATAGACCTCGAACGAATTGATTCCTCTTCTCTGAAGCTTTGAGTATATACCGAACTTACTCAAATATCATCAACCAAAGACTGAGATAGTAAGATTAATCAAAAAGCCAAATATTAATCCACATGATATAACAAGTAGATTTCACTGATAATGCTTTGCTTTCAACATATTTCATTTTATAATGGGTTTCTAAATGAATTTAATGAGTTTAATGAGTAAAATTAGTATTATAATAAAAATTGACTTTAATAAGGGTATATTAAGTATTTAAGTGGGTTCATTAAGTAAAATTGAAAATTTGAAATTTAAAGGTAGGTTTATTTAATAAATAGATTTAATTAATAATTTAATAGGTTCAAATAATCCCATCTTTTTAACACCTCCTCTAAAATCATTATAACATCTATTTTGAATGTTATTTTTTAAAATACCCTTACAATATTTTCATAACTCTAAATATTGTAATTTTTTTTACAAAATATTTTTTATTACGATATAATTATAAATTATGAAATGGGATAAGTGTAATTATTTATTAAAAAATAAAATATTTAAATGTTTAATTAAATTTTCATTTAAAAATTAATTAAATTGCATTTAGTTATTTAGGTAATTGCCTTAGAAGTGGACATTTATAAAGAGTTTTGAGGGATGTCAAAAGCCTGCTCTCTACTCAAACAAAAGTCAGCCCAAACTAACCTCATTAGCCCAAGTTCAAAATTCTCACGGTCGATGAATCATGTATATTGTGTAAACTAATACCCAATACCAACCCCCAAAGTTGCTGAAATTCATTTTACGCAAATCTACACTAAAGCAGGAGCAGTATTAAACACACCCCATCATTTATTTAATTACCCCTTGTTTCAGTGAAGATGACACTGTAACGAACTGGGATCAAAATTATCATCATTCCTTATTAAGGGCTCCGAGTTTTATTCGTTGCTTACCTAACCCTAGTATAAGCTCTAGGTGGGCTTGACCCATTTGGAAAAGGGCAGGTGGGTCTGCACGATTGTCTTTCTTGTCTCTTGTTCGTCGGTGGTGCTGTTCACACCTCTCCAAAATATTTTTATACATTAAAAAAAAAAAAAGAAAATTAACCTTAAGGCTACTTTAGTAATACTATATCTTTTAAAATAATTAATTTTAACTGTACAAATAATTAGTTTTTGATAAATTTTCTTTTTAAAAGTATTGTGATTTTTAAAAGTCATATGTCTATGGTAAATTTTATTATTGAATTGTTGAGGGAGTGCAACTGAACGAAATAAACATAATGTTAAATAAAATTTTATTTACACATTTATTAATGTGTGTGTATATATATAATTTTTTTTATTATGTATTAATAATTGATAACTAAGGTAATAATTTTTATTTTATTGATTTATTTTTTATTTGTTATCTTAATTTAAATTAGCAATAAAATAATAATTTATAAATTTAATAAATTTAATTTATGATGGAAGAATGATAATTTTAAATCTTTATAATATATCTAAGGATGCATATGAAATTATATTAAATATAAAAGTTTTTTTCAAAATCACATTTTAAAAAAGTTACTCATTTTCTGTGTAAGATGAGATGATTTTGTCAAAATGAATTTAATACAATTATTAAACACTAAAATTAAATAAAAAATTAAAATTAATTTTTAACTTCTTAAAACTAATTTTGAATCTCTTAAAAATTATTCCAAATCAACCTTTAATCAAAATTTTATTAAAAATGACGGAACCATCAAATAGTTTAGTAGCGCCACTCAATAGTACATGGTTGGGGCTGTACGCTTGTGGCCTCGTACCAACAAAAATAGTCTTAGGACCGGACTTTGGTCTCTGTCTCATCCGGACCATAGTTTTCCCTGTTCTTTTTATTATTATTATTATTTACAAATCTTCGTTTACAAAGATCCAAGGAACGTAAGACAACACTAAATCGAATCATTATAATTTTGATGTTTCCTATATGAAACACGTCGATATAACTAAACTTCTAAATAATGAACAACAAAATCTTTAAGCATTTTGGTGAATAGAGGGCGGGGGATTTTATCGTTCATTAATCAAATTCATAATCTTTAAATATGATAACATTGTTTATCATCACTCTATGAAAAAAAAATATAGTTTTAGTCAAAGAAAATGTTGATGCCGAAAATTTGATCAGTGTTACTTTGAGTAAATCTCTTAACTTCAATATCATCATTATATTTATTTTTTGGAGAAGCGGTTTGCCAATCACCAACGACATTTGTATCTGATAGCAGATTATCGTCAATTATCTGAAATCAAAGAAGACGGTCAGAGGTGCCGAAAGTTTTTTCGATGTAAACCCTCTGACGTTTAAGTCAGTAATCGAGTATGGGAAAAACTTATACTACCTCTCATGCGATTTCATTTATTGTTATTTCCAACTCTCATCAGAAAAATATTCCTTTGCCAGAGAAAGAAAGCATCCGATACTATAGAAAAGAATGGTTTTAATCATAATAATTATCCTAATTATTTCATTCCCTCATCATGAATTTCCCTCCCCCGCCCCCCTTTAAATATGAATAAAATATAGTGGGTTGGTCACATAATTGTTAATGGGCTAGCCTCGTCCCTGGATTTTTTGAAGGAAAAAATGAAGTTTAACTGAATCTTGTTTTTTCTGATGAATTGGTTAGATGCTCATCAAAACCTATTTGATCAAGGTAATACTTATTGGTCGAGGTTATCTATTTAAGATCACTAGATAATCATCTGGTCGAAGTCGCAGATAAGTCATTGGTCGATATGATATACTCGAACTAATCAGATAACTACTTGGTTAAAGTGTTTTGTTTGAACTCACCTCATAACCATCTAATTATAATAATCTTCTCGAGATCACTCTGATTTATTCCTCAAACAGAAAATATCATAAACCATTCAATAAAAACAAACGCAAATTTTACTTTCTTTTAAAAAATTTTAGAATATATATTATGTATCTTTTCAGTTATATAATAAATAAATAATATACATATATATACTTCTAAGAATAAGTAGGTAATTGGTGATAATTAAACTATATAATTTAATAATATTATATTATTTAATAATTTTTTTAACTTTAACCAAATTTAAAATCTTAAATTAAAATATTAAATAATTTTATTAGCTCTCTGGAATTCTCCTTTTCCAAAATTATCAAAAATCAGTCAGTCTCAACTCTCAATCTCCTGTGAAAGTTGTCACGCGTCACGAACGAAATATATCTTCAGCAAAATTACCATTATACATTTGTACTGTGTTAGAAACGTGTCAGCTGGGGCACACTATTTCCGGAAACAAAAGGGCAAGTATTTGATCAAGTTCATGTTCATGGCACATCAAAACTTATTGGGTCATTGTCCGCAGACAAAAATATCAGGCACTAACAACAGGGCAGCCATGAAACCATAATCTGACCAACAAACAGAACGCAATTAAGTCCACTGCCCACTTGAAGATTCTGCTTCATGGGGGTATAAAGTGTTCGAGCAATGAGCAGGCACTGATACGAGACAATTCACAACTTCATAAGTTTTAAACCTGATTCATTGCATCAATTGTCTTTTTCATACCACCACTAAACTTAATAAATACTTTGGCCTATCTTCACAGATTTTACTCATATGAAACCAATCACATGAATTGAAATGGTTTGTTTTAGTGAAAAGGCCAACGACACCCCGTGGTAGGGTGAAATAGTTACAAAAATTCTACTGTTTTAAAAATTATCAAGATAGATCCTTTTCTGACTAATTATGTCAAGATGAACTATAATTATTCAATTTAGTCATAGGGCATAATTATTTCAAAAGAGGCACACGTAACCATTTCTAAAAACAAGGAAGTTATCGCGATCATTGTTCTAACTAAACTATGTACAATGGATCTCTATCCTTTCCCCTTAGTTACATGCTCAGTGGACACAGCAGAAAACCAAATTGATTTCTTTAGTTTGGGGAGGTTCTGGGAAGTGCCTTATAGTTGTGCTGCAGTTATTCATTGGCCAAAATTAAATCAATCATATTAGGAATGGTCATACCTAGGCACCGTTTGGTGTAATTTTTTAATGATGTATATGGTTTTTAGGCCATAACTGTTGTAAAACAAAAATTTATAGTGTTCGGTAACTGTTATTTTTAAATAATAATTATTAGGTAAAATTAATCACTTTAATAGTCTATTCATTAATATTACTTTAAGAGCTATATGTTAGGAACTGCGAGATTCTAGTCCAAAAATAACAACTATCAAACAGCAGTACCAAACAAACTAAGTGTGGGCGGTAGCACACAAGACCAAAGTGATATCTTGTGGAGCTTTCTGGGAAGTACTTCCAGTTAATATTGCTTATGTAGAAAACGGAGGGTGTGCTGCTGCTGCCGGGTGCCTAAATTGAATGTATATTACTAAGAATATATTTAGAATTAAGGTACTATATATTTTTAAGTTATAGTTATTATAGAAAAATTTTGTAATTATAAAATAAAAATTAATAATATATAATAAATATAATTTTTAATAATTATTATTTAAAATATAATAAATTTATTATTATACAAAAAAATATATATTAACATAACTTCTAAGTTACGATAATTAATTTTTATCAATATTTTAATATTAAAACTTAAAAAATATAACTACTCAACTTCAATTTTAAATACACCCTCGTCTTTCCACTAAAAACTGAAGTGGGATACATTATTAACATTCAAGATTGGCTAGCTGTCATGATATATCATTCCGAACTTTATTTTTAATTTTTCTCTAAGGTGAATAATAAAGTTAGTGACCGTTCACTGTAGGGTCATTGATTTTCAAGCTTATGAGTTGAACACGAGAAAGCTCGAGGAAGCTTTACTTTAAACCACGCCCCCTGAGAATGGACTTCTCCATGAGTACACCTCTCAAAGTTAACTTTTTAAAAAAGCACTTTTGATCTTCATATAGTGCGGGTGGTGAGAAAGTTGGGCGACATTTATCATCGGTATATATAGAAATGATATTTGAATCCATTACCCACTTTCATAGCACTATCAGTCACACAAACCTTCGTTTGATCTTCCCCTAAATTTCTAGATATTTTTAAATGTTTAACACAATATATGGTCCATTAATGGTGTTTGTTTTATAATGCGATCATCATGATTTTGTTTAATGAGGAAAAATGAAAAACAATAGAAGAAGAACAACCTGGGACCGTTGGTGGTGGAGATAAAATTTAAATTATGTTAGTAATTTAATATTACAAGTATGAAACTTTTGTGTCTAATTTCATTAAAATTTTTATTTAAAACGACACCATTAGGATGTGCATTGCATAAGCTGAAAACCATGAAAAGGGCTTTTCGGCAACAATTGTTATCCGTAATGACTTTCAGTAAAATTAATTAATATATATATATTTATTATTTTTATATTTATTTTAAGAGTAGTGATATTTGACCTCTCATTATATCTCACTTATTTCTCACTAATCACTTTTATGTTAATACATATTTTATCCTTATATAAATGAGTTAAAATGATAAATAATTTTTAAGTACACCTATTTAATAATTTCTTCTAATAACTAATTAAACTAATTAAAATTTTTAAATCCTAATTTCGTTTAACATTTTAAACTTTTTTTTGTGAAAATTGTTTAAACTAAATACTCTGAGTCCAACAATTGATTTGTTGAACATTCAATCAATTTTAAAAACATCTTTCAACAATCCTGGAGAATGAAAATGCCGTTAAGCATTTAGCGGCACTTAACGAAACCAATTTCCTTGTCATTGCTACAGAAGCATTGTTTGCAGCACATGAGCCCATACATTCTGATTATCACAGAAGGATTCTCACAATCCTGGCAATTGTTGGAGTGAGCCATGATTGATTGTTTTCTTCTTCTAACAATTTCTCAAAACTATAATTTCTCAAACTTGTAAACACCACACAACCACACGTTGAAGAAGGTTATAGAAAGCGCTTGTCAATATTGACATACAATAAATGGAATCCGCAAACTACAATTGAAAAGAATAAAACCCACAGTTGCACTTGCAGAAAATGCTAACCAGAATTATCATGTCCATCCCGTTGGCTAAATTCTTGTATTTCTTCACTCACCCTCGGCTTATGATACTACGATTCTTCACGGTTCGTGGTCCAAGAATTGGGTGCAAATATCAAAATTTTCCATGGTTACGGTAGTGATTATGAGTTTTTCCTTTTCTAAAATAATTATTATAAGTTTTATAGGTGGATGCATGAAAAAAAATTATAATAAAGGTAACTAAGAATTAAGTAGAATACATTGAGAGATAAAAGTTAGTTTAAAATTTTTAACGAGATTAACGGAAAATGAAGGCTTATGAAATATAATAAAGGGGTTAAAATATCACCACTCTTATTTTAATTATAAGGATGTGGCTATTTGAACCCACTAAATTACTTACTAAACTCATTTATTAAATAAACTCACTCTCAAATTTTAAAATTTTAAATTTACTCAATAAAGCCACTTAAGTACTCAAATTATGTTAAATGTAAAAATGGGTTTAAAAAGTAAAAATTATGTCTTTTTTTTACTATATTTTAATGTCTATAATTGTAATTTAATTTAGGAGTATTTTAATCATAAAAAAATTATTTTTAAAAATTAAGTTAATAAGTAGTTTCATGGGTTCAAATAGCCATATCCTAATTATAATAATCCTATCTAGAAAAAAAAAATGCAACCATGCCCTATTTAAAAATTAAGCATATAACGATGTCGTGTTGATCATGGGAATGGAGTCAACCTTTGGCAATTTGCTTAGACCTAGTGATATGGTCAAGGAAACAAAATAAAAATAATGCAATTAAGGATACAACTTTCACAAAGAAAATCCGGCATAAATAATTCTTTAAAACGTTGGTAAAATTACAAATTAATGATACTGTATATAATCCATTGTAAAAAAAAATCATAAATTTAAACAATAGTAATATGTACATATTAAAAAATAGTGCACCATTATTAGAAGATTAAAAAAATTAATTACAGGACAAAAAAATTCACAACAAGACAATAATTTTATTTTTTTTTGGTTTTTAAACTAAATTTTGTGATATTTTTAGTACATATATCTTTATTAAGTTAAGTATTTAGATATTGAAATGATTTGTTTTACAAAACTTTTCATATTATTTTTTCAGCATCTAGTGTATAAATATTACCTTCTCATATCAATAAATTATCGTAGAGGCCTTGAAACTTTCACCCTATAATTAAATACAAAAAAGAAAAAACACTATTTGTCTATATAACATGCAACAAATGCAAATGAAATACATATTTTTATATATGAGTTAAGATATTTTAACTTCTTCCACTATGGTTTCGTTATTGATGATGTAAATTCTGTCTCAACTTATGAGGAGATAATTTCAACTAACGATGACTCTCTTATGATTGAGCTTCTCATTTGTTAGATCTAATGACGATAAATTTATCATTTAGGTTGATTTTAATGAATTTTTAAATTTATTATTAGGAGTCTACTTTCTTAGAGGATAAGAATGTTTTTGTCTGAAAATGTTAAAAAATAATTAGAAGTCAATTTTGTTGGCATAAATTGTTGGATGATTAAATCAATCACTGAATTTTCAGAATTAATTTAAAGAGAAAAAGTCAGCATTTCCTCTCTTGAGTCTATTTTTTCTTACTTTTTTATTCAAAATAAATTGCATATTTATAGGCGAAATTGTTTTAATTTGAGTTATAGTTACTTTCATAATAAATGTCATTATTCTTGTGACATTTGTCTTATTGTGCTTATGTTGATTGATACATGGATGTGCAAGTTTGTCTACGAATTAAATGAAGAAGCGTCTTAAACTTATGTTGTTTTTCTTAAAATTATGAGATTATAGGAACTTTGAAACTTTTTAGACCTTGCGCCTTTGCAATTTAGAATGATTATTCTAAGTAGTTTGTTCTATGATAGGATCTTTGAATTATCCTAAGTGATTTGTCTTAGCATAATATCTCAGGATTTTATAAACTTTTAAGTCTTGAAATTTTACCATCTATGAAGATTATCCTAAGTGGTTTGTCTTAGGATAAGATCTTAGGACTTTAAAATCATTTGAACTTTCAAATCTTGACGCTTAAGAAATTTATCTTAAATAATTTGTCTATCACTTCGTAAATTTTATAAATATTAAATTTATTTGGGTTCTAATTGAACCTATTCTATTTTTTATCAATTAGTTCCTAATAAGATTCTCTATTATTATTATTGATCTATCCAAATACACATGATGTTTTGATTATATTAATTAATTAAGTATAATTTTTATTGTTGTCTGAATCGTCATTACGGCAGGTACATTTAACATTTCGCCTCGCGCATAATTATATGTGAAACGAATATTTGTGTTTAACTATTACATAGGTTTCTTGTCTCTTGGGAGAAATGAGACATTTCTTATAAATGCAGAGGTTTTGTACTCGTTACACTGAATGCTCCCATCAGCCGTTGATTTGATGTCAACGACGGAAACTAATCTAAAATAGCCACGTGAAATATGCGGATAGAGGAACATTAAAAATCTTTGCTTGTATTGTGTTTTGTTATTAGTTTAGTATTAGCATCGCCTTGAGTCTTAATTATAGTCACAGCAACTTTGAATTTATGCCCACCCTTAAGGCAACGAAGTGTTTGTCATTTTTGATCTTTCAATCAAAAACATACTTTCCTTACACCAAGAAAAACCAAAAAAAAAAAAAGAATCTATTACTTGTTCCATCAAATCATACAAGTGTCTAATTATATATATATATATATATATATATATATATATATATATATATATTGCCTTTAATAATTTTATTTAGCTAACTACTCAAATTTAAATTTTTAAGAGGTCAAATTAAAGAATCAATTTAAAACATCTACCTTTTAAGTAAAAAAAAAAGTTTATTTAATGAGTGTATGAGTGAGATAATATGCCAATTTAAACCGCATTTTTTTTTTTTGGCAAATGGATCATGTTAATAATTATATTATAAAAAATTTAGGACTCAGAGTCCTTCTATAGTACATGTCTTCACTTTAAAAATTGACCATCAACTTCTTACATAAATTACCAAAAAACAAAAACAAAAAAAAATAATTTTAAGACACTAATTATGCTGTTCTCTGTACAAGAGGTTTAGTCTATATATATTCCAAGAAAGTACACACATCAGTACCGAAGTTTTAAATTTATCCTTAATCACGAAGCCACAAAAAGCTTTTTAAGTTTGAACCGTCCATTGAAATTGAGCATCTTGAAATTTCAAGCCAACGAGAAGTGTTGACGCAACATGGGTATTTATTTTTCCATTTGCTTGCAAGTTGCAACGACATACTGCAAGCTTACGTATTCTGACCAAATTGAATAAATGTTTGATCGTATGAAAAACAAGATATATTTGAACTTAACAAGATACTTTCGGACTGTGCGACGTCGGCATTCTTTAATTAAGTTTAGGCAGGCAAGGTTTAAAGAATAATTTATATATGTTTAAATATGTCTTCAATATTATTGTTAAATTATTATTTACAAACTTATATATCTTTAGTTTATTATTTGTTATTTATTTATAAAATATACTATTCGATCAACCATCTTGTATGAAATCTCTATTTGTAAATTTTATTTCAATAATAATATTAGTAATCTCAATATTTGATTCTTAATGTCATGTATCACTCATTTATTTAATGATAAATTTTATAATTAATAAAATTATTTAACTATCATTTAATGAATAAATATCACAACAATAAAGATTTAAGTTAAAATTTATATGTTGCAATATTTATCATTACTCTTATTTCAATTATATTAAGTGATATTTAAAATTTGATTATAGATTCAGATTCAATATTGATCAAATTTGAATACTAATTTTTTCAAAAATTATGATTGATAGTCATTGAAAAAAATATATAAATAATAAAATCTTAATCCTATATTATTTTTGTCAACGTATGCATGATAGAAGATTACTGAAGATCAGCCAGCTAGGATCAGTAATAGGTCCAAATTCATTGGTACTGTTCGAGTGTCAACGACCAATTAGGACGGCCCACAACACAAGTCCGCTGAACCAATAATTTCTGACATTTGGGTCAACAGTCAATGGACTTGCGTAAGATGTCAAAATAGGGTTAATGTTTTAATTGATTAAAATATTCATACTCAAGTCCCGAAAGAATTTTAAGATCGCTAAAGATTTTGTGCCTTTGTGATGACTCATTTCACCGACGTAATAATAAAACACAAAAGGAAAATAAGTATATTAACCAAATACAGAGTCCCCTAATTCAAAAGGACTCTGAAGATTGTCAAAATTAAGTAGCTTTGTGTAATATGAAAACAAAAAAAAAAAATTGCCTTGTAATGCATGCTAATTAATTAGATTGATTAATAATATACAAGAATAATAAGACGACGGTGTGGTTTTGACTTGAAATAGAAAACGACATTGACAAATCTGACAGATCGACGGTCTAATATGCGCCAACGTTTTTCTAACTCACTAATTAAATTGAAAAAAAAAGGAATATAATTACAAAATTAAAAAGAAAAACAACTGTCCGAATAGGAAACGGGGAAGTTAGTGCCAACTGTCAAGTGTGAAAAGGGCAGAAACGAGAGAGGAGTCTGGCGCGAAAATGCAGGGGAATATACCGTTAGGATATTTCGATTTTTTCGCGTTATATATATATATATATACATATCATCAGCACCCGCCTCCCACCTCAACTCGACACAACTCACAAATCGATTTCTCTCCCTCACCTCTTTGTCTCCCTCGTTTTTCCTTTTTCCTCCACTTTCTTTCTTACATTTTCTGGAGTAAATAATAACCAAACAAACACACAAAAGAAAATCAACAGGTCAGTTTTTTTTTTGCCCTTTACTTTCATCAAATCAACTTGACTCTCTCGTTTTGTCTTATGTTGATTCATACTCATGCAAATATTGCAATAAAGCTTTTGCATGTTCGTTTGCGCCCCCTTTTTTTTTCGTTTTTAATTGTTTCTTGTGTTTGTCTGTATTTAAAAGAGAAAGATTAGAAATACATGCACTACACAGTAGATTACAGTATTGCAATAAGTCGTTTTGCTTTATTTTCTCAGAATTGCAATAAGTTTTCATTAAAAAAAATAAAGATTTATAATTTTTTTTTTCAATTACTGATGCATCTGTTTCCGAATTTATTGCTTAACGTTGAATTTTTATTTATAATTATTGTAGCCTTAGTGGTTGGATCTCGACGAATACACCGCATTTAATGCCCTTTTCTATTATATTATTCATTATTTTAGCAGTCCTATATTTTTATTTTTGGCCCTTTTTATACTCTGTTTTGTTGATCACGTGTGTATTAACAAACGCATACAGTTCATCTCTTGATTGCAGACGCAAATGAATCCATCTATATTCATAAGAATTTCTTATGGTGTTGTATGTAACTTCTCGTTTTTAATCTGTTTGGTAATTAACTACGAATGTTTATACGTATCAGTTTCTTTCAAGTACGAGCCTAGTTCATTTTTGTGGCATCTGTGTTGCCAATTTCCTAAACGTGGGCCCTTTTTTTTTTGTTCTTTTTTAAATCTTTATGTTTATCTGGAGAGTTTAACAAATTATTTAATCCAAAGTAAGATATTAATCTTACGGTAAAGCTTCGTCTTTTGTCCTTTTCTAGAGTTTTTCTGTACTCATGGAGGGTTTTGGGCTTTTGCTAATGACTTTTTTTTAATCAGTCAAAATGGTTTGCTCCGAAGTCCAAAAAGCAGCCGCAAAAAGTTCTTTTATTATTCTATTTCTAGGATTTCTAAGTATCTGCTTCTTTGTTAATAATGTCCCTCAAATTTCAACAGTGGGTAAGAAAAGTGGAGCCGTTGTATCCTTGCTAACAATGTAGAGACTTTTCAACTTCATTGAGTCAACACAACCAAGAATTTATTTATTTGTTTTTTTTTTTTTGATAATCAGGTAGTTGTTGCTTGTTCTCACTGTTATTCTATAATTGCAGAAAGAGAGAGGGAGAGAGAGAGAGCAGAGGAAGGAAATTTTACAGTTTTGGTAACTAGCAATGGGCAAAGGACAACTAGAGGTGTTGAATGCACTTGATGTAGCAAAAACACAATGGTATCATTTCACTGCAATCATTGTTGCTGGAATGGGCTTCTTCACCGATGCATATGATTTATTCTGCATATCGCTTGTGACCAAATTGCTTGGCCGCATATACTACCATGTTGACGGTGCTGAAAAGCCTGGATCATTGCCTCCCAATGTATCAGCAGCTGTTAATGGTGTAGCGTTTTGTGGAACACTGGCAGGACAGCTTTTCTTTGGCTGGCTTGGTGATAAGTTGGGGAGAAAGAAAGTCTATGGGATGACTCTTTTGCTCATGGTTATATGCTCAGTTGCCTCGGGTCTTTCCTTTGGGAAATCTCCCAAAGGAGTCATGGCAACTCTGTGCTTCTTTCGTTTCTGGCTTGGGTTTGGCATTGGTGGTGACTACCCACTTTCTGCCACTATCATGTCTGAATATGCTAACAAGAAGACTCGTGGTGCTTTCATTGCCGCTGTATTTGCAATGCAGGGCTTTGGAATCTTAGCTGGTGGTATATTTGCACTTATTATCTCTGCTGCATTCGATGCTGCGTTTAAGGCTCCAGCTTATAAGGACGATCCTATTGCTTCAACTGTCCCTGAAGCTGACTACCTTTGGCGTATAATTGTAATGGTTGGAGCACTTCCAGCTGCACTTACCTACTACTGGAGGATGAAGATGCCGGAGACTGCTCGTTACACCGCCCTGGTTGCTAAGAACGCAAAACAAGCTGCATCTGATATGTCTAAGGTTTTGCAAGTGGACCTTGAGGCAGAGGAACAGAAGATTCAGGAACTGAATCAGGATAGTGCCAATGGATATGGTTTATTCTCTAAAGAGTTTCTACGCCGTCATGGATTGCACTTGCTCGGAACAACAAGCACATGGTTCTTGCTCGACATTGCATTTTACAGTCAAAATCTGTTCCAAAAGGACATCTTCAGCGCAGTTGGATGGATTCCTTCAGCAAAGACTATGAATGCCATTCAAGAAGTGTTCAAAATTGCAAGGGCACAGACCCTTATTGCTCTCTGCAGCACTGTTCCAGGCTATTGGTTCACAGTAGCTTTCATTGATAGGATTGGAAGGTTTGCTATCCAATTGATGGGTTTCTTCTTCATGACAGTGTTTATGTTTGCATTGGCTATTCCTTATGACCACTGGACTCACAAGTCGAATAGAATCGGATTCGTGGTTATGTACTCATTAACCTTCTTCTTTGCAAATTTTGGACCTAATGCTACTACATTTGTCGTGCCAGCTGAAATTTTCCCTGCCAGATTGAGGTCTACTTGTCACGGAATATCAGCAGCATCCGGTAAGCTTGGTGCTATTGTGGGTGCATTTGGGTTCTTGTATTTGGCTCAGAGTAAGGACAAGACCAAGACAGATGCAGGGTATCCTCCGGGTATTGGTGTGAAGAATTCGCTCATCATGCTGGGGGTTGTTAACTTGTTGGGTCTGTTATTCACTTTCTTGGTACCAGAATCGAAAGGAAAATCTTTGGAGGAGATGTCAGGTGAGAATCAGGATGAGGGGGCGCAAGACATGGAACAGGATTCCTCGAATAATAATAGGACAGTTCCTGTTTAGCGTGAATAAACAGTTTTTTGTATGATGTTGTAGAACTTTTTTTTTTTTTTCTCATGTTGTGTTTCTTTTCTTTTTCCCATTTACTGTTATTGCAAAAAGAAAAATCTGAAACCTGTAACGCTTGCTAAAACTATATTCAAGATAGTATGGATAGTTGTTTTCCCTTTACTCGCCGGTCTAATGATCTATGGCTTTCCCAAAGCTTTCAGTGCTGAACTATCTTTTCTGTTGATTTTTTTTGCCCTTATAAAATGATCTGAAGTTTGAAAATATCTATTGAGTTTGTTGGTGAAACAAAAATTCAGCGTCAACTTTTGAGGGCAAAGAAGATCAGTCCATTCATCAGCTAGTTTCTAAGATTTCAGCAGGAGGTGAGAAATTTCACAAGAACTTTTGTTACTTTTTGACTTACTGTTCTTAATTTTTCCTCAACCACATTTTTCAGGAAAGTTGTGTAGATAGGGTAGTTGGATCATGGATGTTAATTCATCTTTTGCAAGCTCACGTGAAGATTTCAAACTAATATATATCTTCAGTTGACATTTAAGAGTTCTACTTTCTATCTTATCACAAGTAATTGAATCAATGGCCAAAACAAAAATTGGATTTTTTTTTTTAAAAAGGCTGCTGCTTATGCATTGGAGCTTGTGTTATTGATCTGCTAGGCTCCGCTCTTCAGAATGCATCTCCTGTGCAATTTGGCATCCAATTGATTGGTACAGTTTTGTTCTGGCAATCCCTTACCATTAGTGGACTGATTATGAGAAAGACTGGACTGGGTTTGTGGTGTTCGGCTCATTTTTTTTTTTTTTTTCAATTTCTTTCCTTGCAAATTATGGACCTCATGCCACCTCAGCTGCGTGCAGCTGCAATTTCCCATCTAGGTTTAGTTCTATTCACCACGGTATATCAGCAGCATAGCGGAATCTCAGGGCAACAGTAGGTGGATTTGAGTTATTGCATCTGGCTGAGAACCAGAACAAAGCAGAGGCAGATGCGGGGTATCCTGTGAGTAGATGAGTAAGGAATTCATTGGTAGATTTGGGTATATTCAACCTTTTGGGCAAGATGTTTGGAACTAAACCTAGATGAGAGAAAATCTTTGTACGAGGAGGAGGTGGAACAATGATCAAAATGGGGCAGAGGTAGCAATAAGAGAAGCCAGCACATAACAAGAAATGTCTGTTGTTTTAGTCTTGCGGAACAATTTTTTATTTTTTATTTTTTGGGATAGGTCATTAAGAACAAATTAGCATCAAAGTTCTCGCATCTTCCAAACAAATTCTTTTGCTAGTCTTGCATTTAAAAGCAATAGAAGAGTTGGCTTATAACATGCAGTAGTTCTATTTCTGACAACCGTGTGATCCCTTCATTTGTAAGCTTCTGTGGTCCACTTTCACATTATAAACAATAAAATCAAGGTGGAAGCAGAAGGAAGTGAATATGAATTAGAGATCAATATTTTGATAATATGTTCTAGAATTTCCAAATACCCAATAACAAACTTATACTCATCATGAGTAGCAGTAAACCATTGGGAAGCTAATTTCACCACAACAAGATAACCTCAGACCAATCAGTCTTCCCAGATTGCCAGTTATTCAAAGATTATGCATATAAGAATTTTGCACATACATTAATGAAGCAAGGAGCAACAGTTGCAGAACCGCTTGCTGATTTTTTTTTTTCCCTGGAAGGAAGAAACTGCAAAACTGCAGACTCTTCAGTTTGCACGGGTTCTAAGCTCTTCAAGATCCATCTCCGTAGGATCAGTAGCCTGAATCTCATAGTGGATACCATCCAGCTCCCGTCGAAACCTGTCTTTAGATGTGGCATATAGCATCTTGGCACGGATTCTAGAGGTTGAAGGGGACCTGATTAGAGGTAAATAGTTTAAGAATGAGATCCTAAGCTAGAAGAAAACTGCAAGAATTACAAAGGCATTAACGAATGCATCATTAGGCATCAGTTTTCAAGTTGATGGATTCTCATGATGTTGATTATCACATTTCGCAAACAAGGATATATCATGTGATCAACAAGTAACAAAATCAATCAAATTGAGAAAAGTTTACGAATTTGAAGGCAAGAACTAACCATGCAATGAAGAATATCTTGCTCTTCTGACAATTCTCAGAAGTCACATAGTCGAAGTCATATACAGCATATCGACAATCATTCTCAGGCAAAGCAGCAGTGAAATCATCATAGCTCTCAGCCGGGCCACCAGTCTTCTCAACCACAACCTCCTTTTTCTTCTCGTCAATCTTAAAAATCACATAACGGTGAACCTTCTTCCTTTGCAATTCGGTGAATGCATTTTTGCTGTGATCAGCAACGCCCATCCCAGAAGTGGCATTCGGCTGAAAAGTCGTAAAGCCAATTGCATAAAAGGTTTTGCCATTGAATAGCTAAAACTTCAAAATTCCACCAAAGCTTGAAGAGTATCTTTTGACAGACTATGATAGCATATGGTTTTACAAGTTCCCTAATAACGTTACCAACAGGTAAAAGTACTAGACAGCTAATTGTTAGCAGCTGTCGAGCCACTTATCCTCGACAGCTAGCGATTCCATTTTCCAATAGCCGCAGATTCTAAATTTCCGAAGCATACACTGAGGCCTCAGACTAACTTTCCACTCTTCTTTTAGTATAAATCATATCAAAATCAATAGTTCAGGCTAACTAGAGAATCTATCAGCCAAAAAAACAACGGAAACGCTCAGCATGACATAAGTCTAAACCCACGATTAAAAAGACCTTCACAATTTAAATAATGCAGTTAATTCTAGCTCAGCCTTAGCTTTAAATCTGAAACTTTTTGTCGTCAACAAATTTCAAAGCAACAAATCTAACAAATGGAATGGATAAAATCTGAAGAGACTTACTCGACTTAGTCCTCTGAAAGACATGGCGGCTGCAGCAACAAAAGGCAGATCACTAGATCAACTAAAGAAACAATGAAAGAGCGAAAATGTATTGTGCAGAATAAAACTAAAAGAAGTGGCCAAGTTTGATACGTAACTAAAAAAAAAAAAACAGGACTTTAAGAAAAATGCAAATGGTGGAATGGGGAAGATTCGAATTGTGTGTGGAGAATGGGGTCTCACTCTTTGCGAATGGCAAACCCAACGAATAGCTTTTGTCTCTCTGTGTGTGTGTGTGCGTAGGAATAATGATGACTCCAGCGCTGAGATTGAAAGAGACAACGAAATGAATTAATTAAAAATAAAAAGAAAAAAGAAAAAAGAAGGGCGGTGCGTAGTATCGACGCTTGCTTTTATTTTTTTAATGATTTTATCAGCGGCCGAACGTCGAGGAGGAATTCTTTGTTTGTTTGTTGAGTTTTATCTGTGCTTCTCTGCTGCCGAGCTCAGAGTTTCTCGATTCGGTTTTTTTGTTCATCCAGACACAGATGTTGACCTACGACCTCTATCACGACCGTCCAGTGTTATCAGACCCCACCATTGCGCGCTTCGTGGCAACCTTTCTTTGCATGTGCGGATCAGGTGGGTTCCATGTGACATGTCACGTGTGTATGAGGACGTTATCTAGTCGCCGCGTATTTTTGTTTCTATTATTTTACCATGCTGACTTCTCAACTGTTTAAATGATGTACCCTTTTTCAGTTTTGTCATTGGTCCCTAATATTTCTTTCTTTTCTCACTTAAGTCTCCAATTTTATTTCTATTCCTTATTATGCATCTGACATTACAATTTTAATCATTCATATTTTATTACAATACTTACAACGTACAAAAATTTACCTACCTTTATACAGATATATCACATTATAATGACAGCACCGATATAATTATAAAGGAACTCAATAAATTTGTTTCTTTTTAAATCATTTTAAAGACTATGCATTATTAAAAAAAAAAAAGGAGCTAAGTTGGTGACAGTGAAAAGCAAGCATTTGTTTAATATGAGTTTTTTATGATTATTATGTAATTCACTCCCTCAGTCAGTCGATAATACTATTTAAAGAAAAATGGGCCTATAATGGGCGGACGGACTCAAGCCCAAAGGCTAGGAGACTCTCCGTACATCATGAGGTGGCACACAATGATTCGGCCTGTTATATTTACGCAATTTAAACAATCGTAGAGAAGTCAACCCCTCTCAGTAATAACGTTGGAGTTACTCGCAAACAACGTATAATAAGGGGCTTTCTTCAGAAACAAAAAATCGTGTCCGAATCGTGATTAGGGTTTTGGGATTCAAAATCTTGGATTACTAATCTTTAAAAGTTTCCCGCGAAAGAAAGATGGATCCTGAAGGTACATTCGTTAAATAACTGTTATTTAATTTCCTATCAGAAAAAAAAAAAAGGAAAAGGATCAAGATCCCACTCAATGATTCAAATGGTTTTAATTTCAAATTATTTATTTATTTAAACTTTTGGGTAAATTCAGGGCAGCGAGCCTCAGCCAGCGCATCTGCTGTAATGGCTTCACTTCTGAGCAAGAAAGCCAAGCTTCAGGAAGAGCTTAATAACATTGAAAAACAGGTGATTTTCCTTTTATAAATTCTAGTATAGTTTCTTGCACAATGTCTGTTGGTTTTCGTGTATCTAATTGTGTTAGGCTGTCCAAGAATTGCATTCGACATAGGCTTGTTAGGGTTTCCGGTTTTGAATTCAATTGTGGTTGTTTTGTACTGAGATTGTTCATTTACTTCAATAGGGTCATGTTACAAAAGCTATAAGATTAAGATAGTTCTGTTTCTTGTTTGAATGTGTTTGCTTCTGTTAGCAAACCAAAGTGGAGCTTGTTAAGCAATACAATTTTTTTGTGAAAGATTGTTGTTATCTTCTCCTCGATGTCGAATAGGATTTTTTTTTTCTCTCTCTATGCTAAACCATGGTTGTAACATTTAAGAAGAACTGAAGCTGTGCATTTTAGAGGCTTAATCTAGCCAAGTATAGTGTTTGTTCAAACTTGGAATGTTTGTTTCTGAACATTGTCTGCATATAGATTTCATTAGTGAGGTGAGAGGTCTGTTGATAAAGGCAAATTATCCAGTAATAATCTCGTTGAAGAAGGTCCTGAGAGGGTGTTTCGGATATTTATACTGTCAAACCTTTTGCTTGCTTCGATTGGCCTCTGACAATGCTTTTGAATTGAAGCACTTGTACTTATCCTCCCAAGGCTAAAATTATGATACCAGACAATGCTTCTTTGAGAGTTCTATTTAATTTTTTTTTTTAAGAGTGGAAAGAGAAACAGATCAATCCAACTGACATTAATTGCAATATAATGCAAATTTTTAATTTTTAAGCTGTGTGAAACCCTTATGCTCAAGGTGTGATGTGTGGAAATTGACACATCTTTTGAAGGGTTCCTCTTGTCTCTTGGAATTTTCTTGTATGCAATTATTATAATTGGTTTTTTTTTTTTTTTTTCCAAACCCTTCTCAATGAAGTCTAATGAATTTTCTTCTAGTGCAGGTTTATGATATGGAGACGAGTTATTTACAGGATCCAAGCCAATGCGGCAATGTATTGAAAGGTTTTGAAGGGTTCTTATCTTCATCTAAGAACACTGCACTGTATGGAGTGGCAATTATATACTTCTTTTTCTTTTTTCTTCTACTTGATAAGAATAGATTTCGCTGGACTCTATATGTGAAATCGTAATTTTGGCTAATTTCATGACGAGGCTATCATATTTTGATAAATTTTTGTTTGTGCTTTGGTATCTGAATTTTTTGACATGTTTACGTGGAATCAAAAGATGAATATTGCCAGAAGACTTGTAGAAAATTGAGTAATAGTCCACCGTCATTCAGAGGCAGAAAGGTTTAGCTAGACTATTAAAATTGACAATATTTGTAAGGTTGTTATCTTAGAAATTTCAGCTTGGTTAACTTTTAAATTATAAAATTCCAGTCACAAGTCATATGATTCTGAGAGAACAGAAAATCTCTTCATACTTTAGGCAGACATTTAAAATAAATGGCTCGGATAGATTGAAGCGCAAAAAGTTTTTAGTTGATACATTATAAACTTATATGTACATTGAGCTATCAAAATTTGCGGATGCAGCTTGAAGCGGTCCAGGAAATTCCAGCCTGAAGATCGGCTCTTCTCATTATCTTCGGTCACCTCACCAGCAGTATGTGGCCCAAAATTTAAATTAACAACAATGTTGACACTTTCAGTGCTCTCCCTGCTCTCTGTTCTGCTTCTGCTTCTCTCTGCCACCAATGATCAGAATTTTGTCCATGCTGAATAGAGTGAACTGTGTTTTCCATTTGCTATACCTTCTTCATTTCCAAATGAAAAGAAAAGGATGTTGAGTTCTTAATTTGTTTTGCAAACCATTGTGGAGCAAACTCAATCCATAAATAGACATATTTATGGCTTTTTTTCTAATAGAAATTCTTGTTGTTGACTTTGCTAGAGAGGCAGAAGAAAAGAAGAAGAGTTCCATATATTTTGCATTATGAGATCTGAACTCTTTTCCCTCTTTTGATCCAAGTTGTAGCTAACCTTTTCAATTTTTTGTTCGGGGGTGGTGCGGGTTCAGGCTGAAGAGCAAGCCATTGGTCGAGAAGGTGAGCACATTATACACAGACTTTTGGAGTACTTATTTTTCCTAGTTTTGTTTTGTTCGTTCTTCATTTGCGTTTATTGTAGATGGGAGGTCAGACTTTGGTCCAGGTCGGTCTAAGGGTGGAAGTATCTATGGGAATGGGCAGTAAGTAGTACTCTTTTATTATCTTTATTAAGAGTATGATGATGCACCCTAGATTGTGGCAGTGGTAAAGATACATGGTGCGATGATGAACATTTATGCTTTATCTGAATTGTTTCCAGAGGAAAACCAAAGAAGGGAAGGGGCGCTTCAAGAGATGCAAAAAGATTTAGACACTCTAGTGAAGATTTTGACTATGATGATGATCCTGATGTGACATTGTGAAATTAACATTGCCCGTTTATCCTTTTTATGAAAGCTTTAGCAAGATCCGGAGCCTGAGAGAGAATTTTGTGTCGCTAAATCCTGTCAAATTTCGGAAATTAATAAGTCTTTCGGGCAAGGAACAACCTCTTTGGAATGATGCAAAGCTAGAAGCCTGAAGTAGTAACCTCCTCAAAAGGTGGTTTTTTTCCAGTCAGATATTTTGTTGTTGGTATAACCATGTTTAAAATTGTCAAATGTGAATCTTGTTTAAATTATTGAGGATTGACAGAGGAAAAAGTTTGTGTATAAGACTGATAAATTGTAATCAGACTATCAAAATGCGGTCTTGCTTTAATTCAATTATTTTCCAAGGGCGAAGTGTCGCAAACAAATTGGGTCTGGTGGCTGTAACTCTGACTTTACAGTGTACACGCAGCAATCACACGGTTGGGCTAATTTAGAAAGTTTCGGTAAATTTTTTATTATAATGTGTGTGTGTAGAGTTTTTCTTATTTTATCAAATAGGTCCGAACTCGATAATTGATCCGCCAGGCCGGCACGTAAGTAAAGCTCAAACAGCAAAACTATGGCGTTTTGAATGAAAAAATCAAAACCTCTCATTAATTCCGAAAGCTCCGCCCAGGACAGCGTCAGTCTTTCTCATCTCTTTTCCCTCCCTCGCTGCTCCATGAACTTACTGGTATTTACTTGTTAATTTTGTCACGCCCAAACTAAAAGAAAATATATAAATATATATACCCATAATTGAGAATAAATAAATAAATAAACAACTAATTTCATTTCTTGCTTGCCTTTAAAGGAAAAAATTAAGAAGCGGAAGAAGAAAGAACCAGACAAAAGCATGTCAGTACAAGAAATCCCAGTCTACTGGTTCGAGACCTCCGATTCCGTGTCTCGCCACTGCCAGTTTCAGCCCGACGGTCACCTCTCCGTCAGTTTATCTTCTCAATTTTCACTACTCACTCTGTATTTACAAGTTTCCTTCTTCTTTTTTTTTTTATTCAAAATTTTTTTATTTTTGGCAGGTGAAAGTAGTTGACGACTCAAGACCAGTGTACCATAGAGTAGTTGATTCATTTCTCAATAAATTCTTCCCCTCCGGATATCCGTACAGGTAACTTATTGATTTATTATTGTTGGAATGTAGAAATTGGTTTCGCGGCTGTTGTTATATCGTGGGGGTTTATTTATTTATTTATTTAAATTTTTGCAGTGTGAATGAGGGTTATCTTAGATATACGCAATTTCGAGCGCTGCAGCACTTTAGTAGTGCAGCATTATCCGTGTTGTCGACTCAGGTCTCTGTCTGATACCCACAAGGATCCTTGTTTGCTATGTGATATATCTTCATTTTCTAACTGTGACATGGAGGCTGTTTCTCTGTATTCTTACTCTTTTTGCAGTCGCTGCTATTTGCTGCAGGCTTGCGACCTACCCCTGCACAGGCTACTGTTGTCAGCTGGGTAAGTTTTCATTTTTCTGCTTTACTGAAGATGTCTACTTATAATTGCGTTTTTGCTGATTTATGTATCTTTTTTTTTTTTTAATCTTTTTGTGGTTGTGTTGGTGAGCAGATATTGAAGGATGGCATGCAACATGTAGGGAAACTCATATGCAGTAATCTGGGAGCAAGAATGGATTCTGAGCCAAAACGTTGGAGAATTTTGGGTTTGTATGTTTAATTAATGTGTGTGGATTGGCTTAGTGTTAGCTACGACTAAAATAAGATGTCTAACTACAAATGCCTTCCACCTCGCAGCTGATGCCCTCTATGACTTGGGCACTGGCTTGGAAGTTCTTTCTCCTTTATGTCCACAGCTTTTTCTTGAAATGGCAGGACTTGGCAATTTCGCAAAGGTGCACTCACTTACCTCATTATTTTGGTTTTCTCTAAACCCGCATCTATTCCTTTTCACTTCAAAGATTTTGATTCTTTGTCTGTGAGTTTTGTGTTTAGCACCACAGAATGAAAATGAGATGGGAAGCTATTATGGAACTTGTCTTCATTCTGTTTGCTTCTTTGCTCAGTTTCAAGCCCAAGACTACTGAATTTTGATTCTCATCCTCCAGTTCTGAGTTCTGACATCCTTACCTCTGTGTTGAAATTTACTTTATTTTCTGGATGTAATAGGGAATGGCGGTGGTTGCAGCAAGAGCAACCAGATTACCTATCTATTCGTCATTTGCTAAAGAAGGAAATCTTAGTGACCTATTTGCTAAAGGGGAGGCCATTTCGACTCTGTTCAATGTTGTTGGCCTTGGAGCAGGGATTCAATTGGCATCCACAGTTTGTTCATCAATGCAGGGAAATGTATTTAATATGCTTATATGCATCTGATTTGAAGCATGCAGTTCTTTCAATGATAACTGGTTCTCACAGTTGTGTGATTTTGGTTTGAATATAAAAACAAAAAATAAAAAATGAGAATTATGAATTGCTATATGGCTGAAAATAGAAGCGGTAATGATAAATACATATTCTATGTAGTGTAATCTGCTCAACTTTCTTGATACATTGTATCATACTATCCCTTCATTACTGAAGCATTCGGATGAGTATCAAGGCATCGGTGATGTCCTATTGATTTTCTGCAAATTGGTGCTTTAAAGCTCTTCTTTAGTTTGTTGGGGTAAATCTTTCTGATAAATGTTATTTTCCTTTCTTTGAAAGCCTTTAAAATTATTCTCTCTTAGGATCATTGTTTACAAGATTTTTGTTCTTGAATGTACTTTGAGTGAGAGAAATGATGGCTAGAAGCCCCTGTCAGTGGCTTATTTTGTTGAGTCAGATACCTCTTTAAAACACTTTGCGTTAGCTGAAGTAAGCAGGGAAATAAAGTTATCTGCCCTTTATGGCTGAAATTTTTTATGAAACATCATTAAAGTACACGTTCCACTGCTTGATTTAGGAGTTATGGACATTCTAAGTGTAATTAATTTGTAAAGCTTGCAGAAGTGATATAAAGCCTATCATTGCTTATAAGTTTCCAACAAACCTGCAATAAGAACATTTCTTAATAATTAAAGAAAGAAATAGGAAAGTAAAAATAATTGTATTGAGAAATGTAATTTTTGTTTGTAGTCATAAACTTATGGATACTTTTTGCAGATGATCGTTGGTCCTCTTCTTTCTATCATACACGTTTATAGCGTAATAGAAGAAATGCGAGCTGCTCCTGTCAATACATTGAATCCACAAAGGACTGCAATGATCGTAGCTGATTTTGTAAAGGTATGCTTGTATCTTTGATTCAATATGTGCATAGGTGTTTAGGTTTTCTTCTATTATCTAATTCCTTGATTGGAACCTAATTCAGACTGGTAGAATATCAAGCCCTGCTGACTTAAGGTATAGAGAAGATCTTCTCTTTCCTGGACGACTTATAGAAGATGCTGGCAATGTAAAGGTGGGAAGGGATCTGCACAAGGTTGCCAAGCCTTCAAAATTTCACGAATTGAAAGAATTATTCGCTGAGGAAAAGTTTATTTTGTGTCTTGGAAGTAAATGGACAGACATGGTATTAGAGCAGAATGCTTCAGGTGAAGATGCATTGAGGGGTTGGCTAGTTGCAGCTTATGCTGCAAGCATGGAGAAGTCTTTCCATGATCCAAGTCTTACTGTCTTGCAAGACGCCTATGAGAAGATGAATGACGTGTTCACTCCACTTTTGTCTGAGCTGCAGGCCAAAGGGTGGCATACTGATCGTTTTCTTGATGGAACAGGAACTCGTTTTGCGTGGTAGTGTCTGTGGTTTCAGATAATACATTTCATCTTGAAGGTTCGAAGATTCTGTGCTGAAACCTAAGTTGAACAAAATGTTAAAGATGGGGAGGTTGTTGCTTCAACATATATGCATAGATTTTTTACCTCCGATGCATTTTTTTCAGTTTAGGACTGATACCACCTGGATTATTTGAAGTCGTATGGTTAGTCAATAGTCAAGAGCATGAAGTTGGTGCTTACAGAAGAAATCCCTCATTGAAGTTGTTTGCAGACAAAAAATATATAACTAATTGATAAACAGTCTTTGTGGCAAAACACATTAAACAGTTAGCTCGTGAGTTAGTTTCATTTATACCTTTTAATCCTCCGAGAAGGAAGGAATGTGAAATAGGTAGAGCAATAGCTGAAATGTGGAAAATTTATTATGTATTTGTTCAGGGTGGGTGCTTTCTTCTCCGTTGGATTAAGCTTTTGTTCATGTACTTTGTTGGTTTCACTTACACATATATGGATGACCATGACATTATCATTTATCCTTAATCGACTTGATTGTAGTCTGCCAACCGATGGCTCAAAAACTGCTTTATTTAACACTAACGTGTAGAGGCAGTACACTTTTCTTCTCAATAACATCAATTGAACTTTTAACTCGATTGTAGACTACCATCATTTGCTACTCTAATCGAGATTCAAATATTGGGCCTCTAGCGATATTATTAAATTCTCTCTCTCGCTTTCATTGCTTAAAGCGATTTTACCACTTTAACCAAACAGTAGCACCAAAGTCAATCAATAATGATGTAGTTTTATTTTTTATTTTTCCTTGAAGTTGAAGACAAAGCTCATAAAAACTGCCGGTGCATGAAGCTCTAAAATAGTGAAGCAAGTGGGGAGAAAAGAAAGGTGAAAAGCAAAGGGCATAAAATTCAGTTCATATTGCAAGCAAATCCAAAATCAAAAGTGCTTTCAAACAGCCGTGCTTTCTTTGCTGTTGGAGATGTAACAAACAAAACAGAAAATAAAGAATTGTTTATTGCGCGAGTAAATGAATGATGTTATTATTGTTCAAAAACAAAAAACAGAAAAAGCAAAAAAATGAATGATGTTATTATATGGATGGGTAAATGTTAACAATGTAAGTGATTGACAGATAAGTCTGCCGCCTGATGGGATCGTTTTGCTAGTTGCCACATATCTAATTGGCTCTCCTTTTTCATTTTTTTGACTTGCCTACATTTCGAACATGCTAATAACCAATTAAACATGCAAGTGCTGGTTGCTGTCAACAATCAGTTCAGTTCAGCCACGATTCTAACATGATAATTCTGATTGTTCATTTAATTTCTTACAAAATTGGTGGTGGTTACGTTAATTTGCTTTAGCTGACCAGCCAGTGTCAGGAAAAAAAAAAAAAAAAAAGCCACCATGCTTGAATCCTTTCGTACTCATAGCTAAAGCATACTCTTATTGCTTTACTGCATTAAACCTAACGAAGATAATGATAACGGTGACGTTTATTTGGTATAACACCACTCCTGCTCCAAATTAGCTTCAACTTTCAAAACTTTTTTTTCCCCCCTTCTGCTGCCCCTCTCAAATTTTCGTTAATATCCCCTAATTATGCATAATACTGTAGAAATTAAAAAGTTTTAAATAAGAGAGCAAGTGTTATACTGAACAAAGTTATATTATAGACTAATTTTATGACTTTTTACGTTACAAATACCCACCAGAAATTTCCTAATATATTATATATCAAAACCGTCTTAATTTCAAGATGTTATGAATTTTTACAGCAACTTTGTCAACATTTTTGGAGCACACGCCACGCGACGCTGCTTTTGTATGAATTGCTTACTTGAATTCTCTCTTAATCGCTGACTTAAATCCTCCTTTGATTGAATTTATTCGATTTTTATTTTAAATATAATGCTAAAATCAGGACGAAACCATTAGTAGAAAATCATCTTCATTTCTTGCACGCTTGACTAGAGATTATATACAGTAAATCACCATTCAACATATTAATAATTGTGAATGATGAAACTTTATGCAAACAAAATAAATTATAGGCACAAAAACAGTTATAAATGATCGGCAGTCTGCATCTTTGATAAAAAGCTCAATGGCCAGCCATCATTTTATTTCAAAATTTAAAAAATAAATAAATAAAAGAGATTACATGATAGTGAAATTCAAAGCCAGAAATATGGAGTATTTGTTCATACATATTGACTTGCCTAACCCTAGTGACATTGTAACTTCAAAAGCAATGCTCTCTTTCTGTAAATTTAAGTGCTTGGTTTAATTATTGACATCATCACTATCAGAGCACTAATCCATGGACTTTGACCCAAATATGTATCTTATATAATTTAAAATTTTGACTCCAACACTATAGAATTGACATTGAAAATAACTATGTATAGTAATGTTGCTCCAAAATAAAGGCAAGTGAAATATATATATATATATAATATTATGGATAAAGTTACAGGGTCTGAATCATAAAAAAAGAAAAGTTATTTTGTTAGAAAAAAAAATCTCAAAATTAATTCGTTATCATTTAAAAATGTGATAATAACATTTAAATTTCAGTGAAGGCATACAACCATCATATTATTCCACACCCAATTATAATAAAAATAATTTGTACAAGATTTTGTCATTACATTAAGTAAGGAGATACGTTATATCAAGATTTTGTCATGACACCCAAATATTTAATAATTTTTTAAAAAATCACTTATCCTACAACATATTTTGAAAAGTAAGAAATTAGTAACTTTTTAAATTTGATTTTGGAAATCAGTTTTATAATTAATACATTTACATAGATATCCTCGCATATATTATAAAAATATAAAATTAGCTTTATTCAATTATGAAATAAAATAATTGAATTTAAAGAGATTATTATTATTACCTATTATATTGAGATAACAAAATAAAAAAATTAATTAAGTTATTAATTATAATATATACCCTATAAAAAAAATTATGTATACGTGTTTATTAATGTGTAAATTTAATTCAACAGTAAAATTTATTAAATACATATAACTAATTTTAAACTCACAATACTTTTAAAAATAAATTTTACTAAACATTTAATTAAATTTTTTTATAATTGATTATTCTTACAATACAACTAATAACAATTATTTTTAAAACTATAATATTTCCCGCCTGAAACCCTAACACGCTGCCAAGTCACGACTAAGGTAGCGTTTTTTTGAATCAATGGTCGATTTAATCGTCTATATATATATATATATGTATATATATATATATATATATATATATATATATATATATATATATATATATATATATATGAATGACATGTTTATTTTTCTTTTTTAAATATCTGAATTTAACTGAAATATTAATTTGTTTGTTTTTCATAAAAAAATTGAAATATGATAATTTTACATATATGACCTTATAAATATTAACAGTACTTAAATTTATTGATTAAACACATGATAAGTTATAAATAAATTATTTGATTAGTAAAAAAAAATTGATTATATTTACCTTAGCAAACATAAAAAATAAAATATTATATAATTTTATAATATTATTTTTAGTATATTATATTGATAGTTTTTCTTGTTAATTACACAAATCACGAATTGTTTAATAATTTCAATTAAAATTAATATATTAAATAAAATTCAAAATCTATAAAAAATAGTAAATATAAATACAAAGAGATGAGTATGTTATAAAATACAGTTTTATTAAATTTAAAATTCTCATTAAAAATAGTAATAGTCTAATACACATATAATAAAAAATAGATAAATAAAAAATAATAAAAGACTATTTTACATAATAAGAACAAAAATTTATTTAATAATGGTATTAATGAGATAAAATATTAAATTTTTATTCAAATATTTTACTATTTAGATAAAAGTCAAAATATTTAACTTTTTTCTTTTTAGACCTAAATATCTTATAATCAAGCATAAGTGATAAAAATTAAATAAATTATAAATTATAAATATCTAAAAATAAATTAAATTTAGACTTTTTATAAAAAACCAAACAACCCCTAAGTCTCTTACTTGTTATTGATGTACGCTCTTACTTCAAAGCTCTACTACCAAATTCTTGTGTGTCATAGATGGTTAGGAATATTGATTTTAAAATTAATTAATCCCAGTTTTCAACTGCTCTTATGTGGCCAAAGTTGAAACTGTGATAACTCTGATAATTAATTAAGAATATTTTGTAAAATATGGTTAGCTCAAAACGTTTTCTTTTTTAAATCTAAATTTTTGTTCACATGATGCTCGTGAAAATGGAAAATCATTATTATGTGACATCATGCATGCTATCAGCAATTAGTTTGTATAAAGTTCATTTTGAAAAACTATTGATACATATATAACCATTATATAATACAAAGTGGGATCAGTTAATCATGAGATACGGTGACAAGAAATCAATTAAAAATGTTTTATTAATTAAGTAAGTATTTGATAATATTAGAGTTGAGCTATTAGCGCCTGTTAAAAGTCCACTTAAATAAACTTCTTTAAAAAAAACAAAAAATAAAATTCCTCTTAAAACCTCTTTTTCTTAATGCACCCCATTTAAATATTTAAAAATCTTATAATTTCTTTTAACAGCCCATTTGATCTCAGATATAACCTTAATTTACTTGCTCATGTACAGCTGCCTCCGGCGACCCCAATTCTTCAGTTTGTAAAAGCACTTACTTTTACTAGTTCATTATAATTTTTTTTTTCTTATATTTTTCAACCCAATGAGGATATACAAATCAAAATATATATTATTATTCAAGATCTACAGATAAAAAAATACTGGATAGTTGGGGGTTTTATTTTTATTTTTTTAATTTATTGTAATCAAGAGATGAAAAAGAAAGTTGCAACACAAACAGAAAGAAAAACCTCTTAAACTTGGCCATTGAATTGCAAATAATCTTGATTCCAAGAATGTGCATCGTTAATTGTTTGAAAAGATTTGATAATGTGTTGACTTCACATTCTATCTTTCTTAATCTTTTGACCGAGTCGGATAGCATGAGTAAAAATAATAGGGGTATCATTCTAGTATTGGATTAAGTCAATGCGTTTAAGTTACGTTCTAATTGAAGTGTAATTAGATATTAGATATGTTATAATCCAAACAATTTAAGGAGATTTTTTAAAAAATACATTAAACGAGATTAGATGACGCTCTAATTCAAATGACTCTACGAGAGAGATTTTGATATATAATTTCATAGAGCATTATAAAAACTAGGTTTTATTGAATTATTGAAGATAAAGTTATAATAATAAGACCACTTTATTTATAATAAAGTATTTCTCTAATTTAACTTAAAAAGAGAAATTAAATCAAAATTATGATATAAATAAAAGATTAAGACACATACCATATTGACTTTAATTAAAATAAAAAAATCCTAAAAATTTTTTTAAAATTCTAAAATAATGTCGTACATCATCTTTATTATTCAAAATATACTTTTTAATAGACTTCAAATTTTTTGACATTTTAGACTTATAATTTAAATCATTAGACTCTAAATTTATACCAATAAATATATCATCCCCAATAATTTGGCAGTGTGATTTTCAAGTAGATTTTCTTAGTTGACCACATGAATTAGAATATTAAGAAAGTAAGAAGTTAAAATTTAATTTTAAAATTGATAAAAAAAAATAGTGATTCCTTTGTCTTATAAACTTGTTATTCTACAAAAAATAAAAAAAAGAAATAAAGTGTGTTTATTTATTTATTTATTTGTTTTAAGAAATTAGTGTGTTTGGCATTGTTTTAAAATGATTTTTTTAATTTGACTTTATAGAATAAAAATAACAATGGTCTTTGGCAGTTTGTTTGGAGATTAAAATCTAAAGATGAGAATAATAAAAAGGTATTTGGTGGTTGTCTCGTAAAATTTTGTGTATTCAAAAATTTGTTATTAGACAAAATACCAATGTTATTCGAACCATTACATAAGCACCCCCACAAATTAAAATCCAAAAAAATCTCACTTCATATTTGTATTAACTAATAATTAATCAATTAATCACACATGATTAATGATTCCTAGCTCCTCTATTATTGACACTTTTTCATTTCCCTTTTCTTAGTCACTCTTCATTTTAGGCACAAACTATGCGCGATATCCATAAAAAAATTTTCGGATTCAAAATATTTATTAATTCTTAATTTAAGGGCAAAGCACGTATCTTAGTATAAAATCCATGCTATAGCACGCGCAAAAAGTTTTTGTCGCCCTAATTTAATCGTACTTTTAACGAACATACAGAAAGGATCATAAATTCAAATTCAAATTTAATGATATAAAGTGAGAGACGTGCAAGGTAAAAATATTTTTTAAATTAAAATTTAAAAAAAAAAAAACTAATAAAGGACGACGGGAGCCATATCTATATGTTACGGGTCGCATGATTCCAGCCCAAAATAGTCCAAGAGAATGAGCCAAGATGTGCTAGCTTGGCCCGATTCTAGAACATTCTAGCAAACTCTAGCACTTTTGTACATAGTCTAGATTTGTGACACATGTACGATCTAGATGTAGACACATGTACATAGAATTCTCTAGAACTAGCCAAGCTTTGCTATAAATAGAGGTGAGCTCTAAGTATTGTAACCATCAAAGCAAAGCATCAAACACTTGTAAGCTCTCTTATAAAGCTTTTTTCGAGTAATACAATTTCCGCATTTGGCTACATTGCTCGCTAGCTCCTCCTTCTCTTTAGCACTTCGGGAATCTCTTGGCTTAGCTATTGAGAAGCGCAAAGGCTTACTTAGCAACATCCCGACAAGGTTGTCTAAGTGCCGCACGGGTTTGCTGCGCAAAACACACATCCCGTGACAAGTGGTATCAGAGCCCAAGGTTTGCACACACGCATTCCAGCAGCAATGGCCAACCTTCCAACCTCAAGCTTGACACAAGAAGGTGCTCATGGTGTAGAGATCATCTCGGAACCAAGCCGGGGCCGCGATGACACTCGCGGGCAGGCCAAGACTCGAGGCAAGTCGAAGGCCGCATCTGTCGATGCTTTGGAGCCACGATTGGCTACGCTTGAAGCAACAACGTCCGCTGTTCAGGACACCCTCGAAACATTGGAGGCAAGGGTTGACGGCCTCGAGGGCTAATATGCCGACTTCACAGTGGCAACGAAGGCCCTCATGCAAGAGCAAGCCAACACCCTCCGAGGGGAATTTCCAGCATTTCACGAGGAGTTGATGAAACTCCGCAGCTTCGTGCAAGACGAGCTGCGTGCTGTCCGCACGGAAGTGGAGGAAGTACGCGCGGACTAGACATGGCACAAGTGCACACTCTCCGCTAGCCCAGCTTCTACAAGCACAAGTGATGCGCAGCGCATTGACGTGCCAAAGCCGGACACATACGATGGCACATGGAATGCAACCATCGTGGACAACTTCCTATTCGGGCTAGATCAATATTTCGATGCCATGGGTGTGAGAGATGAGGCATCAAAAGTGGGCACTGCACCCACGTTCTTAAGGGGCGCTGCACAACTATGGTGGCGTCGCAAGCATGGCGAAATGGGCAAAGGCATCTGCGCCATCAACACATGGGCAGACTTCAAGCAAGAACTCCGAAAGCAATTTGCCCCAAGCAATGCCGAAAAAGAGGCGAGAACACGCCTACGTCGCCTCAAGCAAACGGGTAGCGTGCACGACTACATCAACGAGTACACTACCCTTATGCTCGAGATCAGCGATATGTCCGATAGGGATTCGCTCTTCTACTTCCAAGATAGCCTCAATGATTGGGCCAAAACGGAGCTCGATAGGCGTGGCGTCCAAACACTAGACGATGCCATTGCCATTGCGGAGTCGCTGCACGAGTACTCCACCCAATCCAAGGAGAAAAGGCCCAACAATGGCAAAAGTGGGGGAGAGAGTCACAAGGACAGGGGCCATAATCGCAATGATTGAAGGCAGAAAAAGCCTCCAAGCCGCAAGAACGGGCAAGCAAAGTCGGAAGGCAAGAAGGAAGCTCCTAAGCCCCGCAGCCCATGCTTCATTTGCAACGGGCCTCATTGGGTACGCGACTGTCCGGATAAGAAGTCGCTCAACGCCCTCGCTGCCCAGCTCAAGGGCACCTCCACACCAATACCGGATGAACCCCGACCCAGCATGGGTTCTATCCAAAGACTCGGAGCACTCGACAGCCCTCAAACAGCACTCAAGAAAGGGCTGATGTATGTAAGCACGACGATAAACGGCCACACCGTTCGTGCGTTGCTGGATACGGGAGCAACTCACAACTTCGTATCCGAGGAAGAGGCCAAGCGCCTAGGCCTTCGAACCACAAGACAATGAGGCACAATGAAGGCGGTGAACTCACCCGCCAAGCCCATTACGGGCACCGCACATGGAGTTAATGTTACACTTGGTGCATGGAGCGGAAAGCTTAATTTCTCAATCGTGTCCATGGATGACTTCAAGATGGTCCTTGGCATGGAATTCTTCGACCAAGTCCATGCCTTCCCTCTTCCAGCCACAAACTCCCTCAGCATCCTCGACGGGAGTAAGGCATGCATGGTTCCTACGGAGCGAGGAAAGTCCGAGGAGAAGACACTCTCCGCCATGCAATTCAAGAAGGGTTTCAAGAAGGACCCAAGCTTCTTGGTCTCCATCCGGGAGCTCAATGAGGGAGAAAACTCCGCAAGTGGTCCAAGCCAAGTCCCTCCATCGATACAATCCGTCCTCGAGGAGTTCAAGGACGTGATGCCTCCACAGCTTCCGAAGAAGCTTCCACCTAGACGAGAGGTGGATCATCAAATCGAGTTGGAGCAAGGTGCAGAGCCTCCAGCCTTGGCGCCCTACCGCATGGCGCCTCCCGAGCTTGAAGAATTACGAAGGCAGCTCGCTGATTTGTTGGATGCAGGCTATGTGCGCCCATCCAAAGCCCCATTCGGTGCACCGGTCCTTTTCCAAAAGAAGAAGGATGGATCGCTGCGGATGTGCATCGACTATCGGGCGCTCAACAAGATCACTATCAAGAACAAGTACCCAATACCCTTGATAGGGGATCTATTCGACCAGCTTGGCAGTGCAAGGTACTTCACCAAACTTGACTTGTGCTCCGGGTACTACCAAGTACGCATCGCAGAATGAGATGAACAAAAGACAGCGTGCGTTACAAGGTACGGATCATTTGAGTTCTTAGTTATGCCTTTTGGTCTAACGAATGCACCGGCTACCTTTTGCACACTCATGAACAAGGTGCTACAACCATTCCTCGACCGCTTTGTGGTCGTGTACTTGGATGACATAGTGGTGTACAGCACCACGCTCGAGGAGCATATCAAACATTTGCAACAAGTCTTCCAAGTACTTCGGGAGAACGAGCTCTACCTCAAATTGGAGAAGTGCTCATTCGCGCAAGAAGAGGTAGAGTTCCTTGGGCACAAGATTTCAGCCGGCAAGCTAATGATGGAGAACTCAAAGATCAAGGCCATCCTCGATTGGGAGCCTCCCACAAAGGTACCCGAGCTTCGCTCATTCCTTGGCTTGGTGAACTACTACCGCCGGTTCATACAAGGCTACTCAGCCAAGGCGGCACCCTTGACGGATATGCTCAAGAAAAATCGGACATGGCATTGGTCCGAGGATTGCCAACATGCATTCGAAGGCTTGAAGCTAGCAATTTCGGAAGAGCCCGTCCTAGTTCTTCCGGACCACACAAAGACCTTCGAAGTGCAAACGGATGCCTCTGACTTCGCCATTGGCAGAGTCCTTATGCAAGATGGCCACCTCATTGCGTTCGAGAGCCGAAAGCTTAATGACACGGAACGCCGCTACACAGTTCAAGAAAAGGAGATGACAGCCATCATCCATTGCCTACGAGTGTGGCGACACTACTTGCTTGGCTCACACTTCACCATCATGACAGACAACGTAGCGACGAGCTACTTCCAAACACAGAAGAAGTTGAGCCCCAAGCAAGCACGGTGGCAAGATTTTCTTGCGGAATTTGACTACAGGCTCGAGTACAAGCCAGGCAAGGCCAACGTCGTTACGGACGCACTAAGCCGCAAGGCGGAATTGGCCACACTTAGCGCGAGCCAACCAAACTCGGACCTTGTCTCACGCATCGAGGAAGGCCTCCAACAAGACCCATTGGTGAAGGACTTGTCTGGAGAAAGTGCTTCGAGGAAGACAAGGCGTTTTGGCAAGAAGAGGCATCCTCCTCACCAAGGGAGATCGGCTATTTGTGCCTAGGTGGGGAAACTTACGCAAGGAGGTAGTCAAGGAGTGCCACGACTCCAAGTGGGCTGGTCACCCCGAATAGAGCGCACCACCGCACTCGTCCAAGCCTCGTATTTTTGGCCAATTATGCGGACGACATCGAGGCATATATGCGGACTTGTCTTGTGTGCCAACAAGACAAGATTGATCATCAATTGCCGAAGGATTGTTACTGACCCGCCTCAGCATCAAGGCCGTGGGAGAGCGTCTCCATGGATTTCATAACGGCCTTACCAAAATCCGAAGGTTGCAGGCAAGATCATGGTCGTGGTGGACCGCTACAGCAAGTATGCTACTTTCATTGCCGCACCCACTGATTGCAAGGTAGACGAAGCAGCCCGTCTCTTCATCAAGCACATAGTGAAGTTTTGGGGTATTCCTAGAAGCATTGTGAGTGATCGAGACCCACGCTTCACTAGAAAATTTTGACTGAAGCTCTTCAAGATGTTGGGGACCGATCTCAAGTTCTCAACAAGTTTTCATCCGCAGACGGATGGTCGGACCGAAGCGCATCAATGGCCTCCTCGAGATGTACTTGAGGCATTATGTGAGCTCACCAACTGGATTAGGCGAGTTGCTAGATGTCGCCCAATTTTCTTATAATCTCCAACGGAGCGAGGCTACCGGCAAGAGTCCTTTCGAGATCATCATGGGATTCCAGCCCATGACCCCAACGCCATAGCCTCGACATATGGAGGAAAAGCCCGCGGCACACAAGCTCGCCCGCGAATGGCATGAAGAAGCGGACATCACGCGAGCATACCTCGACAAAGCCGCGAGGAAAATGAAGAAGTAGATCGATGCAAGGAGACGGCACGTCGAGTACAAGGAAGGTGATCGAGTTATGATCAAGCTCCCGCCTCAACAGTTCAAGACACTTCGCAAAGTCCACAAGAGGTTAGTGAGACGCCACGAAGGACCCTTCCGCATCATCCGACGTGTAGGCAACGCCTCGTATCAATTAGAGCTTCCACCAAGACTCAAGATTCATTCGGTCTTCCATGTGAGTCTTCTCAAGCCATATCACGAAGACGTGGAAGAACCAAGTCGCGGAGAATCAAGGCGTGCCCCAACAACTGTTGTCACCGCGTTCGACAAAGATGTGGACTACATCCTCGCTGATCGCATCATTCAAGGAGGGCGTGCCACCATACTACGAGTACTTGGTGAAGTGGAAGAACCTCCCAGAGCGAAGCCATTTGGGAACGTGAAGATGAATTGTGGCGGTTCATGGAGCATGTCCAACGAGTACAAGACGAGAGCGCTGACGAGGACGCCCGCGAGCTTAAGTGGGGAGGATGTTACGGTCGCATGATTCCAGCCTCAAAATGGCCCAAGAGAATGAGCCAAGATGTGCTAGCTTGGCTCGATTCTAGAACATTCTAGCAAACTCTAGCACTTTTGTACATAGCCTAGATTTGTGACACATGTACGATCTAGATGTAGACACATGTACATAGAATTCTCTAGAACTAGCCAAGCTTTGCTATAAATAGAGGTGAGCTCTAAGCATTGTAATCATCTAAGCAAAGCATCAAACACTTGTAAGCTCTCTTGTAAAGCTTCTTTCGAGTAATACAATTTCCGCATTTGGCTACATTGCTCGCTAGCTCATCCTTCTCTTTAGCACTTCGGGAATCTCTTGGCTTAGCTATTGAGAAGCGTAAAGGCTTACTTAGCAATATCCCGATAAGGTTGTCTAAGTACCGCATGGGTTTGTTGTGCAAAACACTCATCCCGTGACATATAGCTAGCATAGTATCGGTAAGATCACAAATTGATAGTAGATTCACTAATTTATTTTTATTTTTATTTTTAATTGCTGGAGGAAGTAGTAAGGGAAGTGCTTTTGATCGTATCTTACGTAGTGCCAAAGCACTTTTGCAAAAAGCTCAAAATTTAAAAAGCAAAGCATAATCACAATTATTAGCAAAAGCCAGAGAGAGTCAAACGATGGCTGGATGATACTGCAAGGTCTTAGTAAGTAGGCATTGACTCATTTAATAATTCCAAGGTCTTAGTAAGTAGGCCTTGATTTATTTAATAATTAATATAATTAAAGGTTATAAATTGATCATTAAATTACAAAATTTATTAAAATAATAATAAAAAGTATGACATTAAACAGTGTGTGTATGTCTCTTGCCTTTCCCTTAGGAGTTTGATTAATTCAAGTTCAGGTAAAGTTTTTCCTTCGTAACAATTACGGGGGAAAATTACACTGGAGCTCTAAAATGATAATTAGGCTTAAAATAATTAAAATTCCACTATCTAGAAATGCACGTTCAAATAATTCGTTTGCTGGCGTATTTACTAATAGAAAGAAGGGGGCAATGGTTAAATTTCACATTTTTGAAACGCTGACGATCTTACCGTCAATTGAAACAAGCTTTGAATTTCTGGCAGTGTTTCTCTCTATTAATAGATAAATTGAGACTAATTGACTGCTGAAAGCTCTCATCATCTTACCTTATCAATTGCATAATGCAAAAGCAGACCAAATCCTCTCTCGATCCAAATTTTTGCACAAAATGAAATCAACTATGTGTGGCTATTCAATAACAATGTAAAAATACTTAAATTTTAAAAGGGAGTTTATCAAATTCTCTCGTACTATATTCAATATATACTATTTATCTTTCTTTTTTTTAATAGTCAATAATCTCTCTAATTATATAAATTTACAATACTACTCTTATTTTTAAATATGCTTTTATTTATATTTATTATAAATTATATAAATCACATGAATAAGAATTAAAATAAAAAAATTAAGATTAAAACAAAAAATATATGTTTCGATGTAAAAAAATTAATAATAAAATATTTTTCTTGTACTTTTTTATTTTATAAATATTTTCTTATGATAAACATATAAGAAAATTATTATAAAATGATAAAAATATAAAAAAATATTATAAGAAACTTGAATGATAAATAAAAAATTATTATGAAATAAATAATAAAAGTTTTCTTGTGCTTTTTACATTTAATTTTAAAAAATTTTAAAATATTTATTATGAGAAAATATTTATAAAATAAAAAAGTATAAGAAAAATATTTTGTATTAATTTTTTGTTCACAATAAAACATATATTTCTTATTTTTAATACTTAATTTTTTGTTTAATTTATATTTATGTGATTTATTTAACTTATAATAAATAAAATAAAATTGTATTTAAAAATAAGGGTAACATTGTAAATTTACGATGTCATGGGAGTTATTAGTTATTAAAAAAATAAAATAATAAATGATACATATTAAATATAATAAAAGAGAAATTAATAATCTCTTATTTTAAAATACTGAGTAAAAGCCTTAAGTCTTAATATATTATTAAATCTTAATAAAAATTCATTGGATAATGTTGGTGGTCTTACTAAGTAGCCGGATATGTTGATGGTCTTACTAAGTAAAAGTCTTAAGTTCTAAGTAGTAATTATAGATTTGGTAATCGTCAAAATTTACGGTGGAATAATTTTTTTAAAAAAATTTAAAATCTCCAACAAATTACTGAAGAGTTTAATAATTTAAATTTTATACTAACTTGAGTTTAACAATCCCTAAGTGAGCCGTGCCTCTTATCATCCCTACCAACAAACCTATTTCTTTCGTGTAATATCTGATCATTTCCTACTAGTTTAATCTCATATTACAAGAATCAATGTTGTCCACGTACCTAGTCAAACTTGAAATTATATTTTACTTTAAATTGGAAATTGGACAACCCAAAAGGCATTTGTTTTTCAGAGGAATTGACCTATTTTCGAGACAAATCAATGGGACTTTTTACCTAATGAATCAGTGATGTCATAAGCACGAAATATTAATTTAGAATACGTAGCTAATCATATTTTAAGTAGACTTAAGTTAATTTTCATAACACCACTTTCGCATAAAGAGAGTATATTCGACGTATGTATACATATTCAACAAAATCATATCATATTTTATTGATGTACATATCCTAGCTAATGGATGAGATAAAAAACAACTAAAATTGGTCACATGAAGCTATATGCTTGTCACAATTGGGTTGTCATTTGTTTAACATTTATGACTGACATTTAAGTCAAATTGTGTTGTGAGTGGGATATTTGTATTTTTCATCCCCAATTATTTTTTCAAATTACTCGTTAGTTAGCAATTTGGCAAGAAACTCTCTTTCGGCCTACTTTTGGGCACGCATGTACACAGACAGAGTCCACTACAGCCTCTTTTTTTGACCCTAGCATTCTTCAAATGATACACTGCTAAATTCAAGTGCACCAAAAAAATTAATGCAGCTGTCCTAGCTCTAATGATAGAGTGACTGTATGTACATGTAATGTGTGCAAGAGCTTGCATGTTTATTTGTGAATATACAATTCGTTACAACAAAGAAATGGACAAACAATTAAGTTTAAGTTAACAAGTTGAAATACGGGCCTAGTTGTGTTTTCAATCAACTTCGGGTGCGTTTGTGGAGCTGTGCTGTGGTAGCATACCTGCCCCAAACGCATCCTTTATCTAGTTCGTTAACTGAATTTGAATATATTGGAAAAAATATCATATTGAATTGTTATTTTAATGCATAATTTTGAGTGAGACTTAATATATGTAAGAGTAAGATCATAAGCAATTCGAATATTTCTCTGTTAAGGTGTCTATGATGTATTTATATACTAAAAAAAAAGCTTTGGGTAAATGAGAAATTAAGCCTCAAAGTAATTTCATTATTGAATAAGAACATGAGTTAAAGATTGTAATGGCTAGTTACATTAAGAATTAATTATATAATTAATTTCAGAATTTATTATTTATAAATATTAATTAGATTCAAAATTTATTCGAACAATCAATTGAATTCATATTTTAATAAGAAACTAAATCCAAAATATAATACATCGTTAATGGGGATGTAGTTACACTTTGAATTTAATTCAAAGGTTTAATAGGCAGCAGTTACCTTTGTAAATAAATATTAAAAGTTGTTGTTACAAATCCGTTTAATGAGAAACTAAATGCAACAATTACAAAATTTACGAAGTCAAATTTATGGATAAAAATGCTCCTCACAGAATCCTATAAATTGATACATTCATCTTCTTATAAATTGATACATTCATCTTCTTCATTTTGAGAGATTAGATATCTATGAAAAGTGATGGTAATAAAAGTGAATATGGATAGAGAATTAAGGATAGATAATCCTTAATTAGTCTATTGTCATATAAGCATTTTGATAAAGTTCAAACATGATGGCGAAATTTATTATAAATAGCATGGTGGTGTGCCATAACTATTTGATCTTATTGTATCATAGAAGAAGACATTGTGTGAATTCTAAAGCACTATAGAAAGAGGCTTAATTGTCTTGAGGGCGTGTTTCGTTATAATATTAAGATATTATATTGTATTAATTTTATACAATAACATATTTGGCGGAAAATAAAGTATGTATAAGGTACTAGTTGCAAGCTTTTTTTTTTCCCATCTTTTGATTTTACTTTTATTTTTCTTTTGCTTTTGATTTAATAATAATAATAACTTTTTAATTTAATATAATATTATATAGTATTCTATTTTTTTACATTATAATTATTAATATAAATCAATAAATATATAATTTATTATTCAATAATATTATATTATTTTACATTATAATTTATTAATAAATTAATAATTTAATATAACTAATAATAAATATTTAAATATGAATAATTTGAATAATATTAATTTAAAATTAATAATAATATAAAATATTAATATAATTTAATTATATTAATATAATATAATATATAATTATATTAATCATAAAAATTAATACAATACAGTGTAACACCAAACATTATATAATATTGTTATAATACAATATTAATGCAATATAATATAATACAATACACCAACATTAAAATAATGCAATACAACATAATACAATACAGTGTACCAAACACACCATAATGATATTGTAATATCACATAGGTCTTGGAGGTTTTTTTTCTTTTCTTTTCTTTTTTTTTTACCTTTCTCCATAATTTTATGGGTTAATATCACTCAAGTAATACATTTTTTTGATAAATAGCAAAAAAGTGATAAATTTTTTAAAAATAAGCAGACTGATGACAAAACATTAACTTTTTAAAAATAGTAAAATAATTATAAAATAATATTTTTACCTCTATAATAGTTATAAAATGATATTTTTACTCTTACAATTAGTTATAAAATGATGTTTATGGCCCCTACTTATTTATTTTTATTTTTTAGATAGAAAAATATATAAAAAATTACATCTAATTCTAATAATTAAAAAATAAATAAAAAATTATATTTAAGTCTAATTAATTGACTTTTTTTTGGTTAAAAAAATATTTTTTTAAAAAAAATTCTTGTTGAATTAAAATTTTTTTGTTAAAAAAAATATAAAAAAATATTATTTGCCAAAGTTAATTGAAACCAACTTCTTTCATTTCAAGGGAAGGGGAAGAAAAAAGGGAAACAAAGCAGTCCGTGTTTGAAGATACTAAATTAACCCGCAAAGAGTTCACTAATCTCAGTAGTCAGTTTTTGACCAAGTAAAATTCAACTAATTAAATGTATCTGTATTTTCTCCAATAAAAAAATAAATACGTGTATCTGTTATTGTGTGTGTGCATGTGCATAAATGATTTTGATGTCAGGTTATTTAAATCCAAATTGCCTGGTGCTTGCTAGCAGACCCTCCTGTATTTTAAACAACTCTCACGTGTTTGATTGACCAGATATGGACAAATCACATCACTTCCCCACACCCCCTCAACAAGGCGAGTTTAATTAACAGTTAGTCATGTTTTTGCCCTTTGAAGGTTAATTATTAATAATATTATTTATTACCCAATTATTTTAATACTTTGAACTTTGTGCACACTTTCATTTTTTTTTTGTATATATATACCTTGATGGCCTAGCTGAGCTCACATTGTATTCGTGCTTTGAGATCAAACAAGTTGTTCACAGAGAGAATAAAAAAGATATACAGCAAATTTAAATACAGTAGGGGGTGGGGATCCAAAAAATGGTGAGAGCTCCATGCTGTGAGAAGATGGGGTTGAAGAAAGGTCCGTGGACTCGTGAAGAAGATCAAATTTTAATCAATTACATTAAACTTTATGGCCATGGCAACTGGCGGGCACTTCCCAAACAAGCAGGTACCAATTTACTTATAAATCTTGAAGAACCCTAATTTTATTTCATTTTCTGTGGTGTTGATTTTAAATATTCATTTTTCGCTTGATCTTTCTCCGCAGGTTTATTAAGATGTGGGAAGAGTTGCCGGCTCCGGTGGATAAATTACTTGCGGCCGGATATTAAACGGGGAAATTTCACCGGAGAAGAGGAGGACACTATCATCAAGCTACATGAAATGCTCGGAAATAGGTATGTGTATATATATATATATATATGTATATAACTTGCTTGCTAATTACTTACTGCTTCCGACTTTCAATTTCTACTCTGTAATCAAGACATAATAATTTTTCTGTAATTAGGCACGTAGCACAAATTCGATGTATAGCTTCACAAATCGATCACTGAGAAAAGAGTTTTTATATTAGGCTTTTTAGAGGAAAATTACGTTGGTCTAGCTAGCCATCTACTAGAGTTAGGCTGCTTTTAGTGTAGACACGGCCGGAAGAGCGGGAACTCTCCGGTATCAGCAAAATTCAGCAAAGATAAGGGACTTAATTGAAATTTTAATCGAATTTTATGAATTTTATATATTGACCCCTCGTAATATAGTTTTCATGTTTTAGCCTATATTAGGACTGTAATTTTGTCTAATTTTGTCCCATCAACCCAAAATTCTAATACCGTCTTCCCCAGCCCTCGGGTCAGAAAAATACTCTAGGAAAGATAAGAGCCCTCGTTGAAATTAGTCTCTTTTCTTTAATATTTTTACATTTTAGCCCCCTAGCATTAGATTTGTTATTCTATCCTCTTTGAGATTTTAGTTTCTTCATCCTTACCGTGTAAGGACTTTCTCCGCTGGCCCCTGCTTATGTAATGGGGCATTAAATTAAAACTGAAAAACTGAGCAGAGTCCTTGACGTAACAGCAACATGGTGAGAATGATATATACACACATACATTACTAAATTAGTTTAATAAGAATCTCGTTTTACTTTTTCATGGTAGTTACATATGTGGACAAGATTTGCACACTGAGCGGTGCATTTAAAAATTGAGAATCGAACGTGATTGCACGTACATTTATTATTTCAGATGGTCAGCAATCGCAGCAAGACTACCGGGAAGAACGGACAATGAAATTAAAAATGTTTGGCACACTCACTTGAAAAAGCGTCTCAATCAAAAGCTGAAGCTACAACAAGAGCCCGTGATTAGTAATAACAACGCTGATCATGTTATGACGAGATCCGAGATCTGCAGCAGCACCAGTACTCCTGATCAGCAAAAGACTACTACTACTACTACTGCTTCAAGCGATATGTCGTCCGCCACCTCCTCCACGGCTAATAACACTCGCATGAAAATGGAGCCATCGTCGTCGGAAAACAATCATGATGACAACTTGGTTGAAATAGATGAGGATTTTTGGACGGAAGTGTTGTCGGCTGATAACTCGAGCGTTATCATTGAGGATAGCAATGATCGTTTTTCATCAGTTGGAGGTGCCGACCCACTGCCCCCCGTTGAATTTGAATCATCGTTCAATGCTTTTAGACCTACTTCTAATTTGTACGATAACGCCGACTTTTGGTTCAATCTTTTCTCTAAAGCTGGAGATTCTTTGGAAATGATACCAGAAATTTTATGATCGATTAAGCAATTTTCACTTTCTTTGTTGTAACTTCTTAATCCTTCCTTTTAGATGAGAAATCGAGATGAGTTATCTGCCCTTTTCTTGAGCAAAATTTTTAATTCATACCAAAATTCTTATTTGTTCGGTATTTTCATCTCCTCCCTTCGTTCTTGAAGTGGAGCATTTAAGATTTCATGTAAGATTAAAGTTACAGTTGCAATTTAAAAGAATGAATGATTTAAAATTTTTATTTAAGTTCCTACTATGAATAAAAAAGAACTATAAATTATATAAAAATTGAATTGAAACTCTCATTATTTATTTAGGTTATATTTGAAATTGAGGTACTGTAATTTTTAAACTACAATTAATGTAGAAAAAAATTATAATTATAAAATAAATATAATTTTAAATAATAAATTTAAGTAGTTAGTGTTTACCAAAATATGTTAGTGTTGTATTTTAAAATTTATAATTATCTAACATAAAAATCAAACATATTCTTAATATATATATTTATATTTGCCTGTTGGCATGGTCTCCTCAATTTAACATATTTTATACATGTTATACCGTACTTAAACTTATAATTGTATCATTATGGTCTCTAATGATCCCAAATTATGGATCCATAACTTCATGTAATGTATAATTTAAAAAATAAGTGAAAGGGTAAATGCCTTTGACATTCTCGCACTCTTATATATAGGTTTGATTTCATAGTTCAATAGGCCTTTATAATTTGTAAAATATCTCGAGGTCTTTCTCTCTTTCAACCTTTTAGGCTTTGTTTAGAATTGAAGTTAAAATTCAACAAATCACATATTTTATAATTTTTGATAAAAATAATATTTGATAAGTTTTATAAAAGTAATTTATTTTATAAATTTTTTCATTTTGATACAATTTTTAAATATTAGTGGAGTCACTTTTTATAAGCAACTTATTAAATAAGTCACTATACTTTTTTAAAGTTCCTATTATATCCTTAATATTTAACAAAAATATAATTGTATCTTATTTTTCTACAAACTCTAATATATAAATCATTAGATATCATATTATCACTATAATTAAATTTCTACTACAACTATTGGATGTTCTCACCAATATCAATTTAATGTGAATGTCATAAATATTAAATTTTATTTTATTTGAATTATGTATAATATGAATTTTTATCATATTTTGTGTAATAATAAAGTTAATTAGATTTTATTTAATTAATTTTTTCAAATTATGTATTTCATGTATTAAAAAAATATTTCTAAATAATTTATTAAACATACTCTAAAAATAAAATAAATAATTTAAATTTATTTTTATTTTAATAATTATATAAGAAAACAATCTTTTGTAATAAAAATTACTAAGTATATGTACTATATTCTTCAAATTTAAAATAACTAAAATAACATAATTTATTAAATATTAAATTATTTTTTAATCAATAAGTTATTTTATTCATACAATTTAAATGACTTATTTAATCCGGCACGTAATTTTAACCTGGCCACACAACTTTGATTGATAGCTTTTGACTTACAATCCAAAAATAAAAAACATGAAAAATCAGCTTTGGATTTTGTTGATGATTTGGTTCAATAGAATATCAGTGCGCCCCTTAAATTAGAGGGCAATCAATAAATTAACACATATATGGTTGCGGCCTTCTCACTCCAAACAAAATAATGAATAGCTAATCATACTCTGATAATCTCGTTGTCTTTATTTTGAGAGCACCCTTTCCCTCGATCGGCATCATTGGAGAGTTGTGTTCATTATTATCGAAATTAAGAATATTGATAATTAAATCCCTTAAATAAAACCTTAAAAAAAAAAAAAAAAACAACTGGGTCGGGGACCCTGCAATCAAATGTGATAAAGATTGAATAATAATAATTTAAAAAAAAAAAAGAATTATTTGTGGTTATAATTTCATTGTCTGAATAGCAGCGCGGTGTGATGATTTGATGTTTCCAAAGTCTGATTAAAAAAGTTTCACGTGGGTGCATTCCATCTGTACTTGGGTTGCTAAAAATGTTTGCACGTTTTTAATTTGGCAACGAAATTTCGCTGTCATAAAACATGATTTTGATATCTCTTTCAGAAAGGACTTGCATTGATGCGGGAGATACACGTACACTCTATTTTGTCTCTGGCAAAGGGCATCTATAAATTTGGATTCGGCTATTCAAGAGATTGAAATTATAATTCTATAAATCTGAGCCATGGGATCTCCCTTTTTTTATAATTAACGGTTTCGATTGTTTAGACAAATATTTTGGCGACCGGGTAAACTGGTTAAAAGATCAGTGCTGTTGACATACCTTTAACATTCTTAAGGAATATGTCATGCTTTCTTTCTTTTGACACACAACTGAGATGACACGGCACAGTATATGTCATTTATTGAGGGAATTAATAATAAAATTAATTAATTCCATATACATGATGTGTAATAATTTGTGACACATAAGTGATCGAGTATTGTAAATATCTGAGCTAAGTAAACATAAAATTATTGTTCCGAAAAATCCTACTTATTTTCTTCTAAATAAAAACCCTCTCCTTCCTCTCTTTTACCACATCAATCTCTCCCTTAATTAATAGTAATTTAATTACAACAAAAATAACTTCAATTACAATGTTTTAATTGTTTAGCCTAATGACAACCTAATCCTCTCCTCATTCACGTGTGTGAGTTCTACAACAAAATTCTTGTTTTCAATACAAGAGATTTGACATCTCAACTAATTGCACTCACTTTTTTTTTTTTTTATTTTTATTGATTGTTTAGCCTGGTAGTAAATCAATCCCCTCCTCACCCATGTGAGCAGGTTCGAACCCCAAATCTTTTGTTTTCTATACAAGAGATTTTATAAATCTCAACTAGATGATATCCACCAATTACAACTTTAATTATAACAACAATTATAGTTGTATTAACAATTACGAAAATAATTACAATTACAACTATTATAATTATAACAATTCCAATTACATAAGAATTGCATTTATAATTATAATCACAATGATAATTATAGATGCACGCGCATCTAATATCATACTTATAAATAAAATTGTTACTAAATTACAACAAATACAAATACTTTTGTACAATAATTATAACAACTACCCTTAAAAAAATTAGTTATTATTACAATTACAATTACAGTTGCAATTGCAATTGTTATTTTTAATTGTGATTGTAATTACAATTGTATGACAATTGTTATTGATAATTAAATACTTAATTTATAATAATTATCATATTGTAAAACTAACTTGCAATCAACTTTTATTATTTAACTTAACCGGTAGTATAGAAAACTTTTTCTTCTTTGTATTAAGTCAAAGATAAATAAATTATGTTATGCAAAATAAGTTATCAATAGTTCTTTAGTCATATTTGTATAGAATAAATAGAGCATTAGATCTTCTTTCTCGGTCAAATAATTGAATAGAGACAATCTTCTCTCTTACAAAATATAAATGGAGTAAATATTCTTCGAATATTAGAGAGGATACAAATTTAGGTAATATTTCATAAGATTTAATATAAACTAGTTATAATAATAACTTGATTTATAAATATTAATAATAGTTTAGTATGAGTTATAATCTTCTTATAATAGTATTAAAAAAAAAATGAAGCACTAGATCAATAAGGGGACATCAACTTTTACTCGGTTACAACTTCCAACAACAATTAATAAAGATCACATATAGGGCCAGTTTAGGATTGTTTTATGAAGATTAACTCAACTGTTCAACCTATGAACGACTTCTAATCAAGAGGTGGCCACTAGATCGTGAAATCTTGACCAAACTCAGTCTCTAAAATAAGTTCAATTGGGTTTAATCTTAGCTTCTGCTTAACAAAGAATCACAACAAAAAGCTTAATCAAAATCGAACCCAAAGTCAAAATTTCAAATTACCCAATAAAAGTTACTAACTTAAAAAAGAATCAAAACTAACCCTAATACCCAAAATCACAATTAGAAAAGAAAATCTAAAAATTAAAAGTTACATACACCTTTGGTGATAGTTATTATTGATAGAATAAGTTAATATTTAATAATAGCAACCCCAGTAACAACAAGAGTGAGGGTAAAAACAAGTGAGCCAAATATCTTAGAATGGAAGTCGTGGTGATTGCTTAGTGAATTATTTATTTTCACAGGCACAGGTATCTTTAACCAAACTTAGAGACCGGGTCTTTCCGATAAGTTTATTATTCGCGCGTCAGCATACTACTGATTCAAGCTAGTCAATACATAAATCCCAACCGTTTACATTTTTATTCAGATGGTGCCATTCATATTGCTTGAATCTAAGCTGGAGATAATCCGACATATCTGATAAATATGTAGTTGTTGATCGTTGAAATTAAACACACAACAAGCGATGATTTTCGTATTTACCATTATATAGAACTATCGTTTGTTACGTCATTTACTGATATTCTGATATGTCCCCTCAATTTTGTCTCGGCGTTTACAATCTTTTGCATGATAAACACAGAGTCAACAACTCAACATGCCATGCATCGCTGCATCTGATACAGCGCATGCAGGAAACCGGTATAACTGGTGAATGGAAGCAAAATTATTTTTTAGTTGTTTTTAATGGAAAAAAAATATAATAATAAATAGAAAAAGAGGGAAAATTACAATTAAATAAGATACATTATTTTAAATTTATTTATAGAATAAAAAATTACAAAAATAGTATAAAAATGTCATAAAATAATCATATTTCTAGTTTTTATATATATATATTTTTTCTTTATTACCCTTATAAGAGTTCGAACCCATGCTCTCAACATTGTGAGTACAATGACTCTCCCACTAGACTATAAACCCATTGATAATTCATACTTTATATTTAAATTTATTTAATTTTTAATAAGTTGTTCTAAATGTAGTTAATAACCAATTCTTGGCTCTACATTCCTACTATTTTCATTGAATTTTAACTTTTAAAGTGAATATTTTATGTTTACCTTTCACATCTTTACATTCCATTATATTCTATCTAATTTTATGTAAGTAGTTCCAACTCTATTTTCTACCACTTTTTAGTATTATATTCTTACTATTTTTATTGAGTTCAAAATCATGTGTAGAAATTCTAAATTAATTTTTGGATCCCTACTTTCCGTTAAAATTAATCAAAATCATAGTAACTTGTTCTAATTTTGAAGTTGAACTCTCTTATTAATTATCCCACTATTTTTTAATTATATATTCAAACTCTTTTAACTAAAGTCCAAACTTTTTGTTGGAAGTTTCAAGTTAATTTTGTGAATCTATACTTCCTATAGTAGTTTATCAAACTCTTGGTGCACAGTTTCAATTTTTAACCTGAACTATTCTACTTTATATCCCATGATTTTATTTTTCCTATTCCTATTATTTTAATTGAATTCTAATATTTTAAGTTAATGTGTCAAGTTCACCTCATTTAATCCGACTTCCCATTCTCATTTATCAAAACATTGGTCAGTTATTCCAAATTTTGGGTAAGTTCCTCAATTCTTGTTTCATCTATTTTTTCTCATATTTCTCTAATATTTTTATTGAATTATAAAATTATGAGTAAATGTTTCAAATTAAATTACTAAATGCCTTCTTTCCTTTAATATTTTTATGTTGCATGGTAAGATATTCCTACTAATGGGTTTACCAATCTAACTCTATTCCCAACAATTTATTGGTTGTATTTTCCAAATCTGTCAGCTGAATTCTAACTTTTATATGGAAGTTTCAAATCATCTTCTCATTCATCTAGTTTATGTTATACTTTATTAGATTTCTTGTAATAAATTTCAAGTTGTTGGTTCACTTATTCCACTAACATTTTCACCACTTTTTGGTTACATATTTCTACTATTGCTATTGAATTCGAATATTACAGGTACAAATTTCAAGTTAAGTATCACATGCCTTCTTTTTGTTATTCTTTATTCAATATTTGGTAAGGTATTCCTGATAATTGGTTCAGTTATGTAACTATTTTTTCAACAATTCATTGGTTGTATATTCTAAATCTTTGAAATGAATTACAACTTTTTTGTGAAAATTACAAGTTCTCTTTCTATTTACTGACTTTGCAATTTACTTTATCTATTTATTTTTGATAAATTCTAAATTTTCGGTGAGATTCATCTATTTATGATTTCTCCATTTTTTTTTTGGATATTTCTACTATTATTATTGGATTATAACATTATGGGTACATATTTCAAATTAAATTATGATATATCTTCTTTATGTTAATCTTTATCCAATTGGTGGTAAATTATTCCTAATTATGGGTACAACTATTTAACTATTTTTCAACAATTCATAAGTCGAATATTCCAATTCATTCATATGAATTTCAACTTTCATTGCAAAGTTTCATGTTTTACTAGCATTTACCACCTCTACCATTTATTGTTTCCATTACTCACTAATAAATTCCAATTTCTTGGTTGAATTCCTCTGTTTTTTTTTTCCCTCAATTTTTTGGTTGAATATTTCTACTATTGCTGTTGAATTCTAACATTATGATTGAATATTTCAAGTTAAGTTCACATACTTTCTTTGCGTCAATTTTCATCCATTTTGTTGTGACATATTCCTAATAATTAGTTTAGTTACTTAACTCTTTTCCCAACTATTCATTGGTTTTATATTCTAAATCCTTCAAATGAATTACAACTTTTGTTTGAAATTTTCAAGTTCACTTCCAATTTACCGACTTTGCCATTTACTTTATCCGTTTATTGTTTTTAAATTCCATATTTTGGTTAGACTCATCTACTTATGATTTCTTGATTTTTTTGGTTAGATATTTCTACTATTATTATTGAATTATAACATTATGGATACATATATGAGAAACTTTCATCTTTATCTAGTTTATAGTTAGTTATTCCTAATTTTAGGTACAACTATTTAACTATTTTAGGGTCGAATATTCCAACAATTTATGGGTCGAATATTCCAACTCATTCATATGAATTTCAACTTTCATTTGAAAGTTTCAAGTTTTACTAGCATTTACCACCTTTACTATTTATTGCTTCCATTACTTGCTAATAAATTCTAATTTCTTGGTTGAATTCCTCTATTTTTTTCTTGATTTTTTGGTTGAATATTTTTATTATTGCTGTTGAATTCTAACATTATAGGTGCATATTTCAAGTTAAGTTGACATACTTTCTTTACGTTTATCTTTATCCATTTTGTTGTCACCTATTCTTAATAATTGATTCAGTTATTTAATTTTTTTTCTCAACACCTGTTGTTTGTATATTCTCAATCTTTTAATTTAATTACAACTTTTATGAGGAAATTCCAAGTTCATTTACCGATTTTACCATTTGCTTTATCAATTTATTATTGATAAATTCCAAGTTTTAGGTTAGATTCATCTACTTATGGTTTCTATCGATTTTTTTATTCGATATTTCTACTATTTTTGTTGAGTTATAACATTAAAGGTGCATATTTATGTTTACTTATGGTTTCTTGATTTTTTTTGTTGGATATTTCTATTATTATTATTATTGAATTCTAACATTAATGGTACCTATTTCAAATTAAATTACAATACATTCTTAGTGTTCATCTTTATCCAGTTCATGATCATGTACTCCTAATTATAGGTTCAACTATTTAACTATTCTTTCAATAATTAATGGGTCAAACATTCCAACTCATTCAAATTAATTTCAACTTTCAAATGGAAGTTCAAGTTTTATTCATATTTACCAACTTTGCCATTTAGGTTATCCATTCCTTGTGACTAAATTCCAATTTTCTTGGTTAAAGTCCTCTCTTTTTTTTTTTTTTTTTTTCGGTTGGATGTTTCTACTATTGCTATTTCATTCTAAAATTATGTATACATATTTCAAGTTAAGTATTGTATACCTTTTTTGCATTAATTTTTATCTAGTTTGTGGTAACATATTCCTAATAACTGGTTGTGTAAAAACTTATGTGTAGAAATTCCATATTATGTTTTCATTTACCAACTTTATCTTTTACTTTATCCATTTATTGCTGATATATTCCAATTTTTGGGTTATATCCATGTACTGTTAACCTTTATCTAGTTTGTGTTTAGTTATTTCTAATTATGGGTTCAACTATTTAACTATTTTCTCAACAACTTGTAAGTTGCATATTCTAAATCTTTTAAATGAATTTCAACTTTCATGTGGAAATTCCAAGTTTTATCAGCATTTACCAACTTTACCATTTACTATATTAATTTATTGTTAATAAATTACAATATTTTGGTTGAATTCCTCCACCTTTTTTTCTCGATTTTTTGGTTGGATATTTTGACTATTGTTGTTGAATCCTACATTATTTTTTGTGTTAATCTTTATATACTTTTTTTCAAGTTAAGTATTATATACTTTTTTTGTGTTAATGTTTATCTAGTTTGTGGTGACATATTCATAATAAGTAGTTATACTACAACTTTTTGTGGAAATCTCAAGTTCTCTTTCCATGCACCGACTATACCATTTTATTTATCCATTTATTGTTGCTAGATTCCATTTTTTGGGTTAGATTCCTCTACTTATGTTTCTCGATTTTTTGGTTGGATATTTCTATTATTATTATTAAATTTTAACAAGTTGAGTATATATTTCAAAATAAGTTATCACATACCTTCTTTATGTTGATCTTTATTCAATTCGTGATCAGTTATTTCAGATTATGGGTTTAACTCTTAACTATTTCTTTCAATAATTTATTGGATGAAATTCTAAATCTTTCAAATAAATTTCTACTTTCATGGGGAAGTTCCAAGTTTTATTGGCAATTACCAACTTTACCATTTATTTATCCATTTCTTGTTAATAAAGTACAATATTTTAGTTTGAATTCCTCTACTCTTTTTTTTTCTTGATTTTCTAGTTTAATATTTCTACTATTGTTGTTGAATTCTACACTAGAGGTACATATTTCTAAATTAAGTATCACATACTTTCTTTATGTTAATCTTTATTCAGTTTGTGGTAAAATATTTTTAATGATTGGTTCAGACACTTAACTCTTTATCCAACCAATTCATTGGTTATATATTCCAAATCTCTCAAAGGAATTCCAACTTTGAAGTTCCGAGCTCTCTTCTCAACTCTACCATTAGTTTATCCATTGCTAGCTAATAAATTCTAATTTATTGGTTGAATTCATCTATTCCTTTCTTCTCTATTTTTTGGTTGGATGTTTATACTACTACTATTAAATTATAACACTTTGGTTACAAGTTTTAAGTTAAATTATCACATATCTTCTTTGCATTAATCTTTATACAATAATAAATCATGAATTTAGCCACTTAATTAGTTTCTCAACAATTTATGTGTTGAATATTCCAACCCTTTCAAACGAATTTCAACTTTTATGAGAAAGTTTCAAGTATTATTTATATTTACTAATTTTACCATCACAGTATCCATTCCTTGTTAACATATTCCAATTTTTTGGCTGAGTTCCTTCACTCTTCTTTTCTTTATTTTCTAGTTAGATATTTCTACTAATGCTATTGAATTCTAACATTATAAATAGAAATATGAGGTTAAATTATCATATACCTTTTTTCGTTACTGTTTATCTAGTTTGTGTTAAGTTATTCCTAACAATGAGTTCAGCTACTTCACTTTTTTTGCAACAGATCATTGTGCGTATATTTCAAATATTTCAAAACTTCTAAATAAATTGCAAATTTTAGTCGTTATAACTATGAATGGCACAGGAGTTACCACATTCTAGTCAATAAAACTAAAACCTTTATTAGTAGTTAGCACTCTTTAACTGTCAAAAGATGTGGAAGTTTCAGTTCCCTACATATGTACCTACTTTACCGTTTAGTTTACATGTTTCTTGTTATGAAACTTCAAGCTTTTGGTTGGGTTCCTCCACTCTTGTTTACACCAATTTTTGCTTCCATTTTTATTGAATTATAACATTAAGAGTAGTTGTTTCAAATTGAAGTATCATATACCTTCTTTGCATTAACTTTTATCCAAGTTCTTGGTTAAGATCTTCTAATGTTGCTTCCACATTTTTTGTTATATATTTCAACTATTTTTGTTAAACTCTAACATTATGGATAGATTTTCAAGTTGAATTATCATATACATTCTTTACATTAACCTTTATTTGGTTCTTTGTACGATATTCCTAATAATAGGTTTAGCTAGTTAACTATTCTCTCAATAATTCATTAGTTGTACAATGAAAGCTCTTTAAAATAATACTTTATATTGTAATAACATCTTTTAGTGGTAATAAATTTTGATCCCACTATTATAAATAACAATAAATTCTATATTGTAATAAATTATAATTTTACCATATCTTACCTTAAGGAATTTGGCACAAAGTAATAATTATATGTATATTGTAATTACATTAAAGGACATGCCTGACATAGTACACTTAGACAATGAAACAAAAAAATGAAGAATGCAAATATTTAGAGACTTTTAAGATGACTTTGTATATTCCTAACAATACATAGATAAATGTATTATTTTTTGAAACTTTGCCTATCTCTATTATCAATATCTACAATATATTGATTGGAAATGGTTCATTAACTAATTATTAAAGTGGTGCATACTTTACTTCTCCATCACTTGCATCAAGGATAATTAAGCGAAATCAATTTTTTTTGTAGCCATACCTATATTAAATTATAACTTCCTGATAGTAATAAAATTAGTTTACGATAAAAAAGTTAATTTGGTCCCAACTGTGAATATAGATAGATTTTATTATATACTTTAAATTTTTTAAAAAGAATTCCAACTTTTATGTGGAAGTTCCTAGTTCTCTTTCCATTTACCAATTTTACCTTCTACTTTATCTAATTCTTATAAATAAATTCCAAGTTTTTTGTTCGATTCCTCCACTCATATTTCCACCATTTTTTGTTGGATATTTCAACTAATTTTATTGAATATATACATTCTTTACATTAAGTTTTATCTAGTTCATGGTAAGATATTCATATCAATAATTTATTAGTTGTTTACTCTAAAATTTTCAAATAAATTCCAAATTTTTTGTGGACGTTCCAAGTTATCTTTGCATTTACCTAATTTATTTCAGCCTTGGCCTTTGTTGTGAAATTCAAGTATTGTGTTGAATTCTTCAACTCCTATTATCAATATTTTTTGTTCTATGTTGTTTCTCGCTCTTTTTAATGAATTCCATAGTTGAAACAATACTATTGGGATATTAATCATTGTATTTATTAAAAAATTATTTTAAAATTTAACCTTAAGAGTAAAGTAAAAATATATGTAATTCTTTTATTATTTTACTTTTAGGAATAATTTGGTAAATTAATATTTTTAGATAATTATTATGAAAATTATAATTGCAATGATATTAAATATTGGGTTAAAGTAGCTAGTATTAATTTATTTTAAGTAGTTAGAAGATTGTTGTAAGGGTATGAAAAATACCAATTTAATTCAGACTGCTACTCATTACTTAATTTACTAATAAATAATTTGTTAATTAAAATTTTCAATAGATTAATTAATTAATGTATAAAATTGTATTAAGGTATTATTGTAAAAGGAAAAAAAAAGGACAATATTCACTAGCAAAAGTGTTTTGATAAAATTTTTAAAATATATAGATTAAATGGATATTTAACCTAAAACATAGGGACTATTCAACATTTACTCTAAAATTTTGGATCATAATTTCCAGTACTGTATCTCTAGTTTTGTTGTATTTTCTTAAATTTGTTTGTTTATTTCAAGTTATTTTTCCACTAGTGTTATGTATTATGTTCCATTTTTTATTTATTTAAAAAATTCATTACAAAGTCCACATAATTATATAGTCTAATTAGCGTTAATTATTCTACTTTATTGTTATATTTTCTCACTTTTGCACTTAACTATTCCAAACTATATGGTCAATCAATTTGTGGTATATGTTACTATTATTTTGATGGAGTTTCTAAATTTTCGTTATATATACCTAGTTCAATTTTTTGTCCCATTTTCCATTAACAAATATCATTGCATAGTAAGACATTGTCACTTCTTGGTAAAAAATGTACATCATATTAAAAAAAGCACACCGGCATGAGTAACTTGGCATGCCCTCATAAAAAACTAAAAAAAAAAAAAACCTTGTCGTTCTTTTTTCTCTTAAGCACGGTATGGCATGCGTGGCCACGACATGTTTGCCTAGCCGGGCCTAAGAAAAAAAAAATTAAGTTCAGCACTACATGAGTATGAGTATGCATGGGTCTTCCCACAACTAGAAAAATGACATTTACTGACACTTAGTTTACTAACACTTAGCAAAAAGTATCAGTAATTGTGAACATATGCACCTATTAACAAGTAGGTATTAAAAGTTATTGATACTAGTGTGTTAGTAAATTAAATATCAATAATCACTGACACTAAAATATCAGAGATAAAAAAAAATTTATTAATAGTTGTTTTAGTTGCAACTCGAACTTGAGACTTCTAGAGTTTAAAATTTTAACATTCAAAACGCAGACTATTGAGCCATGTTGAATTCACTTAATTTGTTTGTTTTAAAGATTTAAAAAACAAAAATATAATAACAAAAACATAAAAAAACCTAAATGCTCGATCTCTCTAACTCTCACCCATCTCTCAATGCTTTCCCCGTTGGAGGAAATGCTCGATCTCTCTAACTCCGGGAGTGGATTCGGAGACGGCGGAGGAGACGGCATCCCAATCGGAGGTGCTGAGGTTGCCGCGATTGAGAGAGAGCCACTTGGCACAGTAGGCGTTGATGATGGCTAGGGTTTCGCTGGTGGTCCAAGCAAGGCGGTGGGACGCCACCGCTTCGAGAGGAAGTGAGGTTCCTAGATGTCTGAATCATCGAGAAATCGGTCGTGTTTGCAGATCGGTAGTGAGGTTCCTAGACGTCACCGCTTCGAGAGCCATGGGCTGCTTTCTTCGTTACTTTCGTATCGTAGACGATCGCGCTCAGATTTCTCATACTACTCACGCCAATAAACACACCGTGAGCTTCATTTTGGTTCGATTTTTAGAATTTATGCTAGAAATTACTTGACTCAAGATTTTGTGTTTCGCTTTCATCTCTGCTTTGATCCGAAGGTAAAATTTGTTTTTATTATTATTATTTTTTAATTTTTTTGAATATAATTTTTTTGTTTCAAAATTGGAGTTCATTTGTGTTTGTTTTTGATAACGAAAGAAGAGTGCTCGGAGTAATGATATTGAAAATCGCGTTTGGAATCTCCGTAAATTGATAAGAGCCTCAAGGATGAGGTAACGATTCATTTGTTTGTTTTGAATTTTGATTATGTATGTGGAAGTCGATGTGTGATCGACTGAACAAAGAATCGCTATCAATTCTGGAGATGAATTTCTGGGGGGGTGGGGGTGTTTTTTGCATTGTGTTTGTTGTATGTTTGGATGCTGGGAAAGTATGTGAAAAGAGAAGTGAATGGGTTCAATCTTTTGTCTGTAGATGTTGTGGCTTTATGGTTGGTATGTTGATTGGTTCATTCATTGCTGCAATTGTTTGACATCGAACTGCTTCGGTGTATCCTGTTCATGTTGCTGTACAAACTAGATGCTAAAGAGTCCAGCAATTGGATGATATCTTATTTTTGATTGCTTGCTTTTCCGAAGAGTAACAAAAGATAATTTAATGATGTGCCAGATGTGCCAGATGCAATTTCAAAGCTGGAGGAGGCATTGATGGTTACACCCAGCAGACACGACACATTGTGGTGTTTAGGAAATGCTCATACTTCTCATGCTTTTTTTACTCCTGACCAGGATGAGGTCAATGAGTATTTCAATAAGGCAACTCAAGTACTTTCAAAAGTCGTGGATGAGGTCTTGCTTTTTCTATATGCAGTGACTAGTAAATATTAGATATTATGATATGTGTGAAATAATAGATTTGCAGTGACTAGTAAACATTTTTGTTGTCGATTTTGATGTGACACTTGAATTGGTCGGAATTTGAATGTAGTCATGAATAGAGCTTGAGATTACTCTGTTAGAGTATCTTAATATGATACTTCTTCCTTTTCTTTTCCTTTTCAATAAATCTTGGATTTTGTTTCTAATGCACCTTCTTTGTTATTTACTAAATTCTTTTGGGTTTTAGATTCAGCTTGCAAAGTTCTTGGATCGCTGCAATTGATGCAACTAAGAGGGTCAGCGAGGTCTGGTTCGACTCAAAATCATATCTTCTTTCGCTTTCACTTTATTGTCTGTATTTTATTATTTATTTTGGAATTTTTATTATGTACAGATAATCCGTAATGGGTTCTATCAAACTAAAAATGTGGAGCATAAAGGCTAGGTATTTCTGTTTCTTTTTCACGAAAATTGGATTTGTAATTTTTTTTTATATATAATCACAACTCAGGCAATTCTATTCATGCACATTGATGTGGTACTTATAGCTGGCTATTTAATTTTGAGTTCAGCCCAGCGAATCAAATTATGGAACCATCAATGATTGATGCTCGTTAAGCATGTTAGTTCTAGAACTGAAGCTAATAAAGCTATAGAGAACAGGATAGTAATTGTTAGTTTAAGACCAAAATTTGTTTGAGATGTAATCTGTGATCACACAGGCATAAATGTTGACCAGTTGAGAGCGATATGTCTGTTGTCCTTGGATGTGCTGAAAGATTTTAGCTTTCCACAGGAGCAATTCACTAGAATTGTATATATATCTTAGTTTTAATCCTTATTTGAAATCTCTGGTCATTTTGGATTTGAATTTTTGTTCTCTTAGACGTCATAAACTATATCAAGAATCCGGATACTACTTTTTGTTTCTTAAATTTGTTGTTTCCTGAAGCTAAACAAGTGCATTTGGTAGCTCGAAGGAACTTAACCCATGTGGTGTGGAATTGCTCCTTACTTCCCTCGCATATGCAGTTTATCAAGTGTCACATTTTCTATTTGCTATTTTAGCTTTAACTAGCATTACTCTGTTAGAGTATCTTAATATGATGCTGAAATCCCATCTCTGTTTGTGGTGGTGGTGGAGGTGGACCGAGAATTGCAACGAATCGTAGGAATTGCATCCGCAACCACCGCAGCAGAGACAGAGGGCATGTTCTTGATAAGAGAAAATAAGTCCCAATTTGCACAAGCGATGAGCTGCGATTGCTCGCCGCTGCAGACAAGCAACTGCAATTGTTGTTGCTACACCACAAGCAAGCAGTGCATTTATCGCAGTAGGAACCGCAGCAGATGTCGCTAGTGCCGCAGCTTCCGCCGCCGCGAATCGCAATCGCTTGCTTGTTCTACAGACAGACAGCAATAATTGCAGCTGCTAGCCGCTGCAGACAAGCGATGGCTACATTTTCCGCTATCGCAAGACAAGCAACTGCAGTTGTTGTCACTACACCACAAGCGAGAATGAATTTACAAGCACTGCAGCTTGTTGTCGCTTCTTGCTTTTACTGTGCTTTCCTTGTTAATATTCCGAGGTAGTGCTATCTGTAAAATTTTCTTTACTCTCAATCCTTAGTGCTAATGTTTTGTGGTAAAATACTTAATATTTTTTCCTGTTTTCTTAATTTTTTTGATCTTCTTTTTGCAGAATAATGACGGTTCACAAAAGATCTCAGGAGATGCACTCAAAGATCTCTACAAGTCTTTCATCTCTAATTATCCTATTGTATCAATTGAAGATCCATTTGACCAAGACGAGTGGGAGCACTATGTCAAGCTAATCGGCGAGGTTGGAGAAAAAGTACAAATTTGTAGATGGGCCCTGGAGGGATATGATCTTTATTTTTTTTTTTTAAATATTTTAATCTTCCTTAAATTTGTAGATGGATAGCCTGATTTGTTTATGTATGAAAGTAACGGTGTTTTGTAATAGAAATTTTATATATAATTGTTCATTTTAGCAGTTTACTAATATTCTTTTTTAAATAATATCATTATATTGACAAAACTTAAAATGACAATAATAACTAATAAAAGTCATTGATACTTAAAATGTATCATAAAGTATCAATTTCATTGGGGTGATTGTTTTACTGATATTACTAACTCGTGATACTATAGTAATAGTAATTATTGATGTTATAGTGTCATAAAATCTGTAATACTATAGTAATAGTAATTCCTGACACTACATTCAAGTGTCAGTATTTTTCTGACTCCCAGATCACTGACACTATTAATAAGTGTCACTAAAAATAATTAATGACACTATTTTAGTATCACAAAAGGCCATATTTCTAGTAGTGTCCTGTTAGCCATCTCTAGTTGTGCCAATGAGGTACAAGCCCTTTAGTTATTGAAATGATGTTGCATCAACTGGAGTAATGAAAAAATCAAATTTTTGGGATAATTTTTTTTTTTTCATATAAAATGCAAAGAAAGAAACAATAATGTCGTATACTATTTTTGAGTTTTAGCTATAAATCAAGCCTTCACGAGAAAGGCCATAAAATGCACAAAATGTGAAAAGTTAAAAATATGATTTTAGACATTTGTTTATTTATTTTTAATAAGGAATTTAATGTATTCCATTTAGTTGGACATTTTTTTATTGGATTTAATTCGATTGGACTTTTGTGCTTAATTTAAAGGGTAAGTTTTAGTTGAGTCCTTACTATTTTCAAAAAAAATTCAAAGACCAGAAGTTCATAAAATAAATCCATTAAAGTCTTTTAAATTCAAATTTATATCATTCTAGTCCTCAATTTAATTTCGCCATTAACAAAGTTAATGGGAATATTAACTTAAATATAAAAGACAACTATACCCCTATATATTTTATTAGTGATTTAAAGTACAATTTTATCCATCATTTTTTTTGTTTAAATTTAGCCGCCTATTTACAAATTTGAGTAACAAGGAAAAAATTCTTCAAAAAAATCTTTAGTCAATTTTTATAAACTAATTCAAATAGAAAAAGCACCATTAAAATACATAACAAATTAACAATCATGACTCTTGGAATCAAAATGTAATTTGTTATCGTATAATTCGTTACATCTATAAAGTATGAACGATTGTTAAATTAAATAACATATGCCTTGAATTGTAATATTACAAAAACTACAATAACATCTGGTCTGAAAAATATGTAGGTCAGTTAAATCCAAACTAATAAACACCTTAACAATATTAAGGTAAATTGAAATTCAAACATAAGAAATAGTTTATTGTTTTCAATTATTTACACATAATGAAGAATTAAAAGCCAGCCTAAAATGATAATGCACTTTCCTTCTCCTTGTTGATAATAACAAGTTCTTCACATTTATAAGGTTGAGATATTACCCATAGAACTGACACTAATAATGAGGGCAGTTTTTGTAAGTTGTAACTTTAACTTAGGTTGCTTATTGTTTGATTTAATATAAAATATTAGTTAGTTTAAATTATTGACATATGTCAATAAATAAAGAATAAGGAGGTGGTTCAATCGTTACTAAAATGCTCTCAGTGTTATTAACTCTTTTAATGAAATAATTAAATTAAGGACTTGAATGGCATAAATATGAATTTAAAAGGATTTAGTTGATTCATTTTACAAACTTCTAGTCTTTGATTTTTTTTTTTTGTAAATAATAAGGACTCAACTAAAAATTATCCTAATTTAAATTTTAAAATTGGGCTGAAAATTATAAATAGACAAGATAGTTTTAAATAATTTGAACTTAAAAAACGAAATAATTAATCCAACAAGGACAAGTTTGTAATTATTGATGTGAAATTTAATCACTTGAACTATTTGAGGGGGATTAATTTCTAAGAGGAAAAATCAAATTCTTCGAAAGTAGGAATGCAGATTACTAAATGGGAATCAAGGTGGGAAATAAGGAACTCTTAATTGAGACCTTGAATTGATCACAAACACTAAGCTAGCAAGCAGAAATGTCGGGATAATGTTTATCAACAATAAGAAATCACATAAACATGATAAAATGAATGAATAAGTTGGCTACAAAACCATTAAGTGCGCGAAAGCAGGGGCATGACCTCCACTTCTGAAAATGTGCTCCACTCTCTTATTACCCAAGGGGTTGAATTATTCTAGTTACACTGCCACCCATGACCTCCTAAAATAAAGGAAATTAAGTCATAATCACAATGCATCACTCCATTCCATAATAGAATAAAACCACCACAAATAAATAACTCCTCACATTCACCTAAATAAATAACATATTATAAATATTCAATTTTTCTCTCAAAGAAAGGTAAACTCATTAGAACTCTAATTTTATGATTTAATTCAAATTCTCTAGCTGCTGACTTAAGCATCAAAGTGGGATTACTGGAAACCCCGTTTTCCGGTACCATTTTATGACTTGTTTGTTACTGTGTGTGCATGTACACCTCCATCTATTGCACTTGGTACGATCTCAAACGGAAAAAATTACGTAGCAAAAATAATTTCAGTGAAACTGAACAAATTATATTTTTCTGAAAATTTTGGAACATTCAGGGGTAGTTGCCCCTGTAAGTCCCTTAGTGGGTCTACCACTGGTTGCATCTAATGTGCTATTTATTGATAGCAATATAAGATTAATACATTAATGAGAGACAATTAAAATCAAACAAACACTGTATATGAATTGTAATTATGGACCCATCATTTATGTTGCAAACTATGTATTTAAATAGACACCTGATGGATGTGTTTGGCGATTTCTTAATATAAACAAAAAACTCTATGATACTTGATCATCGAATTGATTATTAAATGAAAAGTCTATATTATTTAAAAAATTTTTTACAAAAGAATAATTTTTCGATTAGAGTTTCTTGACTATATTAAAATCATAGACAAGGTAAAAGACCAAAAGAAAAAAATTACATACTCCAATGAAATATATATTTGTCATATAATATATTGAAATAAAAAAATATCTATTAAATTGTCCTTAATGTTAATACACATAGGAATTCTTGTTTTAAAAGCTCTTCTACAAAATAACTTTAAAAGAAAAAAATATATGTTATATAAGAATAAGATTTCTTTTAAAAAAAACTATGGACCTTATGGAAGGAGTGAATTCAGTGAAGGGACGGGCCCAATATGATATTAGTCTAACTATGTGGCCCACTTTAATAATTATAAAATGATTAAATATAGTAATGAATTCAGGCTAAATGTTGCTTTGGCAAATTTTGTTCTTTTTCATACTCTTTCAGTTATGAAATATAAGTAAAATAAATAAAAGCGTTATATATGTAATATGTTGGTTTGTTTATCATGTTTTAATTTGTAGAAATTATATATGGGGAAAAAAGTCATTTTTATTTTTTTGGTTTGATGCAATAGTACATTTCATCATTGTTATTTGCATAATAGTTTATTTCAAAACACCCTATTGTAAATTTACCTTTAATTTACTAAAAAAATATTTGAGGACAAAATAGAATTATAAATTAAGGATATATAAATTATTTTAAAATAAAACACTAAAAAACATAATTAAATAATATTTAATTTTATGTATAAATATAAAAATTAAAGATAACTTAATGAATAAATAATAATAACACTAAATAATATTTGAAATATATATTTATGACAAAATTAAAAAATATATATTTCATATAGAGTGAGTTTTTTTTTTTGTTCTTTAACTGGTTTCATACTTTCATATAGTTATTATAAATAAATAAATAATCAGTCTATACTGTTATTTTACCAAAAATAAACGCATACCACTTCATTTACTTAATATATATATATATATATATACACTAAAGACATAAAAACACATATTTAAAATACTATAAAATAAAAGACATAACATTAGATTATATGATTAATTATCTTTAGTTTGTCTCTTATTTTAATATAGATAGTGATTGCTAATTGAAAAATTATTATTATTATATAAAAAATTTAGTTAACTTGATTAAAAAAAAAATAATTAACATACACAAGCATACTATATATATATATTGTATAATCTTTAGTGTTATTTTTGTTTTATAGAGTTCTCCTTAAATTTTAAATTTATTCAAAATGTTAACTGTTATTAAAGTGTTCTTAATTTTTGTTTTAAATAGTTTATATTTATTTAATTAAAAATTATATTTCACCCTCAAAAAATTATTTAATAAATTAAAGATAAATTTACATAAAAGTGTTTTAGGCTATTGTTTAAAAAATATAAATTTAATAAATTATTTTTTAAATAAAAATAATGAAATAAGCTGTTATGTTAAAGGTGAAAATGACTTTTTCTCTTATATATCTTTATTTATAATTTTCAGGTAAACTTTTTTCACCGTATTCCGTTTTCCTCTCCCAAGTGGCCAAGTGTAAAGGGCTTAAGGGAACACGGGATAACGTATACATTTGACGGTTACTCGAAACACGGTCGTTTAGCACTTAACAGATTAAAATACAAAATTATTTTTTATTTCTTTAATTATAAAAACAAAAAATAATACTTTAAAATGGACGTGTTTGGAAGACTGTATTAAATTAATAACATTTCATGTTTGGAGAAAAAATTGCAAGGGATTAAGAGGATGGGAGTCGGGTTTAGCTTCTTTTTCTTTTTCTTTTTGTTTTTTTTTGACTTTCTACTTTATAATAATAATAATAATAATAATAAATATTTTAATATAATATAATATAATATATTTTTATTTTTACATTATAATTATTAATATAAATTAATAAATTTATCTATTGTAATTCAATAACATTATATTTTAATTTATAATATTATATTATTTTTTTATTTTTACATTATAATTTATTAACAAATTTATAATTTATTATAACTAATAATAAATATTTAAATATGAAAACATTTGATTAATATTAATTTAAAATTAATAATAATATAAAATTTTAAAATTTTAAGATTTTTATATTTAATATTTTTTTAAATATTAATAAATATTATTTTTGAATATATATAGTTTAAATTAATTTTTTAAAAATTAATATAATATAATACACTACTAAATATAATATAATATAATATAATATATTAATATTAAATAATATAATATAATATAATATACAGTACCAAACTCACAGAGCCATGAAAAGATAATAAAGTGGACACATATAAACCGACTCGTAAAGATTTGTAAGAATACCAGTAGAAAGTAAAACATCTGACCATCCCCGATTCCCCACTCTCTGTTCTCTCACCTAAATATCTAGGGTTTCCCAGCTTGAATTCCCAAATTTGTTTATCGCAAAATCGCTCAAAATCTTTGAAAAAATTGTAAAGCTCCTGCTCATCATCAACAGGGCCCAACCATGGCAACAGCATCAGGTCCGTCTTTCTTCACCATCTCTAATTTCCGCCCTTAGTTTAAATCATGAATACGTTTTGAGTAGGTGTCCAACTTGCAATTTACGGATATTGTTTTCGAATTTTTATTGAAATTTATTTATTTATTTCATTTTCATCGATTTTCCTGTTTATTTGTTTCGAGAAAAAAATAATCCATATCTTGTGTTATATACATAGTGGGGAAAGATATCAATAGACATCAATTTCTGTACATTAACATCAAGTGCATGTTAAATTTTCTATCTTTTCAACATTTGCTTTAGTTGTTGGTGGTGTTCTTTTGGCACTACTTGTTTCCATTATCTTTTATTCGTTAAAGTAATGTTTGACGTGGGCTTGCAGTTGCTTTTAAATCAAGGGAGGATCACCGGAAGCAGATTGAATTAGAAGAGGCACGTAAAGCTGGGCTTGCGCCAGCTGAGGTTGATGAGGATGGAAAAGAAATCAATCCTCATATTCCACAGTATATGTCGTCTGCTCCATGGTATCTCAATTCTGAGAAACCTGTAAGTTGCATGTTCCTTTTTGTTTGTATTGTTTTGACTCTTATGCACTGTAATGAAAAGGCTGTGTAGTTATATAATTTCTTTTATGGCATTTTAGAGTTTGAAACATCAAAGGAAATGGAAGTCGGATCCGAATTACACTAAATCATGGTATGACAGGGGTGCAAAAGTATTCCATGCTGATAAATACCGCAAGGGTGCATGTGCAAAGTAAGTTATATCCATTCACTTACCCAGTTTTGTAGAGAGCAGATTTTTTTTTTTGAAGAAATCAAAACCAACCTCTTTGTATATTAGAAGATGTTTTCATTGTGTACCTACCCTACCATGATGAGTGAAAACTTCTAATCATTTACATAATTTAGAGTTAAAAGCTTCTTCTTCTTCTTCTTAGGCAAGTAAGATTTTACCTTCTTGGATATTAAGCGAGGCTGAGCATTATATTAGCTTAATCAGTAGAATGTTTTGAAATGCAATAAGTATCTCTTGAATTTGACCTGCTAAATTGTGGTTCCATCTTAAGTTTTGACCCTGTGTTGGATGCATAATTAAATTTTTCCGTATTCTTTAAATGGCGAACTAATGACACAATGTATGTATGGTTTTTGTAGTTGTGGAGCCATGACGCATGATGCAAAGTCATGCATGGAAAGACCTCGAAAAATGGGGGCAAAGTGGACAAACAAAAATATTGCACCTGATGAAAAAATTGAGACCTTTGAGCTTGATTATGATGGAAAGCGTGACCGGTGGAATGGCTATGATACATCAAGCTATGCCCGTATTGTGGAGAGATATGAAGCTCGTGATGATGCTCGAAGGAAATACAATAAGGAGCAGCAGCTTAAGAAATTGGAGGAGAAGAATAATAATAATGATAGTGGTGGGAGTGGGAGTGGGGACAGTGATGGAGAGGATGAGGATGATGATTTAAGAATAGATGAAGCTAAAGTTGATGAGAGCAAACAAATGGATTTTGCCAAGGTAGAAAAGCGTGTGCGTACGACGGGTGGTGGGAGTACTGGAACTGTAAGGTGAGTGTCCCTCACTGATGAGTTGCTCTTTTAGTTAGTTAAAAATGGAGAAATTAAAAAGAAGCTTACGTGCTTGTTTTGAAATGCTCAAAATGCTTCCATGTGGTACTTCTTGATGGACTTATTGCATTATTATTTCCAATGCCCTTTTAGTATGGTAGTGATGGACTTGCTGAATTGTTCTTACTATCAGGAATTTGCGTATTCGGGAGGACACTGCAAAATATCTTTTGAATCTTGATGTCAATTCTGCCCACTATGATCCCAAAACTCGGTCGATGCGTGAGGATCCCCTTCCAGATGCAGATCCAAATGATAAGTTCTATGGAGTAAGTGGTTGTTGTCAACATTAGATTTATGAAGGACTTAAGTTCGACCATTGTTTTCATTTGCAAAGTAATACTATATATTGACTGCTATTTTTGTTCCATTGACAGGGAGATAACCAATACAGAAATAGTGGTCAAGCATTGGAGTTTAAGGAGCTCAACATCCATTCTTGGGAAGCATTTGACAAGGGACAAGATATTCACATGCAAGCTGCTCCTTCCCAAGCTGAGTTGCTTTATAAAAATTATAAGGTCATAAAGGAGAAATTGAAGTCCCGAACAAAGGACACAATCATGGAGAAGTACGGTAATGCGGCTGCTGAGGAAGAACTTCCTAGAGAGCTGCTTTTGGGACAAAGTGAAAGAGAAGTCGAATATGATCGTGCTGGTAGGATCATAAAGGGACAGGTAAAATTTCAATAAAATCTACCATTTGGATGCTGTAAATAGTGTTGCTACAGTAAATAATTGGATGGGTAAATTAACATCACCTAGTACCCCTATCAATTTAACTGCTACTCTTTATTTTGTTTGGCTTATTGTCTTTTAAGTGTATGTAATGCACACTTTTTAATGGGCATAGCTTGAATACTCTCTACAGGAAATCTCATTGGTTTGCCTCATGTTTTGGACAGGAGACAGCACTTCCCAGGAGCAAGTATGAAGAAGATGTATATATTAATAATCACACTAGTGTTTGGGGTTCATGGTGGAGGGATCATCAGTGGGGTTATAAGTGCTGCAAGCAGGTGATACGGAATAGCTACTGCACAGGTGCTGCTGGAATTGAGGCTGCAGAGGCTGCAACAGATCTTATGAAAGCCAATATTGCTCGTAAAGAGGCCTCTGAAGGTTAATATGCTAACTTGCTTTCCATGTTTTCATCCTTGATTTGGTTAAGAGTGAAAATTGGTCCGTCAGATTTTGAAAATTACTGAAAAAAATTTTGCTTGATTCATCTTCCCGTTTAGTTTTCATGTCAGGTCACCCTATTACATCATATTTGGTTGCTTGTTATTAATCTTGCTATTGTGTTGTGAACCTATGACAGAGACGCAGTCACCAGTGGAGGGAAAAAGGCTTGCTACTTGGGGAACTGATCTTCCAGATGATTTGGTTTTGGATGAGAACCTGCTTGCTGAAGCACTCAAGAAGGTAAATATGGACCTATGGGTGTTGTTTCTCTCACTGTGTTCTTGAGTGTGGTATATTCATTTATTTATCATTCTTAGTTCCTTTTGGGAGAAGAACCGTGAGTTGGGTGTTCCTGATTTCCTTGCTAATATTACTTGTGACAAATTATGATATGGCCCAAGACTTTAAGAGTTATTATAAAAGAAGAGGGTGAGGCTTAGCAGTGATCTGCTTTTATCATCTGAACCTGAAATAACCTTGATGCCGTTCAAATGTTAAAAGAGTTCTGTTAGGGAAAAGTGTCATTAGTCTTACTCAGGGGTGGGCATGGGTTGAGTTGGATAGGTTTTGTGAAAATCCAACCCAACAAGCTATTCATTGGGTTGAGAAAAAATCAACCAATGCAGCCAAATAAACATACCCAACCCTTAAATCATCAGGTTGGGTTGAATTGATTGAGTTGATTAAATATTAAAAAATTCATAAATAGAAAAAGATAAATTAAAAAGTATATGGTACTTAAAATCGATTCAAATAAGTAAAAAAACACATTAATTGTCCATCATGCATTAGATGTTGTTTATCGTATCTTATATTTATTAATAAACAAATCAACAAAAATAAAGATTGTATTAAAAAAACTGTATGATGTAATGTTTGAAAATCTGTATCAACTTACTTTTTAGCGAAATTCAGGTTTTAATTGTTGAATTTTGAATCTAGAGAATTTAATCAATGTCAGGTTTAGTAAAGAGAAATTGAAAAGTCTCTCTTTTATAAAAAAATATAAAGGGTTAGGTTGATAGTTCTACATGAATTCTCCTATTAAGTTTTATTTTTCTTTGGTTCAATAACATGAACCCAACCCAATCTAATCATTAATTGGGTTGAAAAAAAATTAACTCAATCAACGCATTTAAATTTTATTGGGTTGGATTGGGTCCATTGGGTTAGATTATGCAAACCCCTAGTGTTACTTCCATTTTGCATTTGGAATCCTTTATAACTTTTGTCCTAGATGTTTGTTATTGGTAATTGATAGTTACTGAACGAACTTGTCTTGGTGACAGGAGGATCAAAGGAAGAGAGAGGAGAAAGATGAAAGAAAGCGTAAATATAATGTTAGATGGAATGATGAGGTATGACAATTTCATGCTCAATGTTGAATGGACTTTTGAACTAGTATCATGATTTAATGACCGGGCTCCACTTCTGGCTTTGGTGTGGTTTTTTTAACCCTAATTTTTGTGAATTACAGGTAACAGCTGAGGACATGGAGGCATACAGGATGAAGAGAGTACATCACGATGATCCAATGAGGGATTTCCTGCACTAAGTTCATGTGTGCAATAAAATACGCAGAGAGGCTCAGACTAGCAAAGGATCGGTGTTGTCATTTGCTTGAAGTTAGAATAAGCTTCAGGGCCACTACTGCCCCAGTTGGTGCAATTTCATGTCCTTTTAAGAAAATGTAGTAGTTTGCACTTTTTTCAAGCCTACATTTAATCCATACATAAAGCATACTTCTGTTATTTTCATGATCCTTTTGTGTCTATGAAGTGGTCTTGTTAAAATAAAATATGTTGAGGATGTTGATTTCTGTTGTTTTTTCTATTGCATTATTTGTTCTGGCCTTTGTCTGGTTATTCACTTTTCAATCAAATTCAAATTCCTAGCCCGTAGTAGAATGATCGGTGCAATAGCACATGATAGTATCTCCAAAGTAAGTTTATGGCACATAATAGCCCGAGGGTAGTAGAAGTCTCTGTATATGGTACAACATAAAAAGCAAGCGTATAAAGTGAACAAGAAAAGAGTTCGGCTAGGTTGATTAATTGGAAAAATAAAACTTTTTACTGGTCTCCAAAATCCAAAGACGGCCATTTTCAAGGACCTGTAGTGTAACTGTCAGCACGAAGTACATAATAACGCGATCAAAACAGACTTTGCAGTCTTTGGGTTATGAGTGATGTGGGAATTACGCAATTTGAAACGAAAATTAACATTGTGGATACGTATATAGATTAATTATTTTCTTACATCATTCGGGACTTGTACAGCTGCTACACTGAAAAAGGACAAAAATGAAAATAAAACCAAAACTAAGACCCTTGTTGATGCTCAAACATTTGGCAAGTAACTGCTACAAACGACTCGCCATAATCTCCTGAAGCTCCATTTCCGCACGGAAACTTTGTATGAACTCCTCGGCTCTCTGGTCAATACCATTCATTTGTGGCGACGCCAAAGCCAAGGACTCCCACATATCATCTGCCGCGCTAGTGGCACTAGCTTTCTCTTCCTTAACACCAACGTTGCTTGTCCCTGGCGCTCTAGCTTGCTGATCCAAGACCACCCTCGCGTTATTTGCTACAAGCTGGGCAGCAGCTGTAGGATCGCTGAAGAGCTTGTCGATATACACGGGCCCAGCTTTCATTTTGAAGAGGCAACGGCGATGCTGACGAAAACGACGGGCTTTGTTGGACGGTTGAAGAATATTCTTCTTACGCTGGACATTGCGTTGGTCTTGGCCGAGGAAGGGAGACGGGTTGATTATTATAGGAGCTTTTGAAGTAGTATTTGTAACATAATAAAGTCGGTTCTTGGGTTTCTTGATAGCTTTGGACTTGTGAAGCTTATGCAGTCTGCTCTGTAATTTGGATGTGAAGCTCTTCCATGCCTTCTTGGCAGGCGGTAACCTCAGATGCAAGCAAGACATTAATACCTGCGAGAGTGCCAGAGATTTGCAGTGCTCTGCATTGCATGAAGAGATTGATAAACTGATTCTATATAACAAGGGCAATCTAGATTCCTCATACGATGTGAGTTTTTTGTTTTATTTCTTTATTATTTGATTCGTATTCGTTTGCCTGGTCCAATTTTTAGGCTGGCTTAATTCCTACGCGACGCGTTTGATGCTAGAGATAGGCTTTGTGTAGCCAGTGAAGATGGATTTGGAGCCAGTATTCTTATAGTTTTTAAAATAATTTATGTCGGTTGTACTATAAAAATAATAATAAGTTGTGAAAAAAATTAATTAAATATTTAATAGTATTTATTTTAAAAAGTAGTGTGAGTGAGTTTTAAAAACAGTCCTATGTATTTAGGAAATCTCATTGTTAAACTGTTATAAGAATGGTAATAACTGGATTAGACATAATGTTGAATAAAATTTATTTATATATTTATAAAGATGTATATAAAATATTTTTACTTGTATATATATGAGATGTATATAAAATATTTTTAATTATGTATATATAATATTTGAAAACTAAAATAAATATTTAATGTTATTAATTTTATTTTTTATCTTAATATAAATGATAATAATAATATTTTTAAAGCTAATAATTTATTTTTCAATTAATAAGGATGATTTTAAAATTTTATGATATATAAGAGACATGAAAATGTACTCAGTATAAAAGAGATTCTCAAAATTAAATTTTAAAAAACTTTTCCTTCACTATTTTTTAAATCTATTGTAGAATGAAGTGATTTTTTAAAAAATTTATCAAATACCAAATTTAATTTTAACTTTTTTAAAAGAGCCAAAAATTATCCCAATCAGGCCATTACTAACTTACACAAATTGTTGGACAAAAGAACCTTAGGTATTAGCTATCTTATTATTATATATGGTCAGTAGGGCACTTGCCGACATCTTGAAATTATTGGAGAGCCACACTCACGCCAGGGGAAACATTCATTAATCTTGTAAAATCAGAGGTGGACATTTTATTCCTAATATTTATAAATAGATCCGACCCCATAAAAATAAAGTTATCTAGAAAGTATTGATAAAAATTTGATCCTAAATGTTGATAGAGTAATGCCCTTGAATTTCTTTCATCAACCTTTACTTCTAAATTAATCACCCATATTTATAAAACCGTTCTTGTTTAAAAATTAGATCATAATTATAAAAAACCTAGACACTTCGTCACTTTCCACTGGGCTTCAATTAATTGTGTAATATTAGGTCACTTTCATCTACTTGAGACGGTGACCACTGAGAATTAATAATGAGAGAAAATTGAGGGATGAATTATCACCACTTAAACCGATACATTAAAGATACATCTATACGTCTAGGCTGAATTGAATTTCTTTCAAGTTAGACGCTTATGGATAGTTTGCTGGGACCGTAGAATAATTCTGACGAAAAAGGGTACTTCTATTTTAATCTTTTAGGCCAAGCGTTATCCATAGCAGATACCATCAGGAGGTACAGGTGACCACTAAAAGGACGGTGATGGATGCCTTTTATTAATCATCTTTTGTAGGTTTTCTCATCTATTTGCGGAACGCAGACCATCTTACCGCCCATCGATTTAACTTGGTAATTACCGTCTTTGCAGGAGATATACAATTTAATGCACAAGAAAAGATCTCCAATTTCTTCTTTGTGAATGGCAAATAATATACGTAATATATATTAGCACTTCTGAAGAAAGCACGTGAAAGAAAGTTCTTCAAGCGACCGCAAATTTCTAACTCCAGAGACAGCAGAAGCACGAATTTGCATGCTTTTCCAAATTTCCTTTATTTCATTCAAATAATCTAAAAGTTACCCTAAAAATGAAATTCTCTGGCTGTGATATGACAAAAACCCAGAGAAGTTCAGGCAAAAGTTGTGGGGAAAAGGGGAAATAAGAAAGTTGGGGGAAACGAATCAATCTTACAACTGCCATCAATAAGATAGGGAATATTTCACAAGTTTTAGATAAGGGCTTGGACACCAAGTTGCTGCATTTCTCTCAACTTCCATATTGGGTACAGAACATCTTCTCCAAGTTCTTCTGCATCTACTTGCTGCATAGCCCAGGCATAGTATACTGTGTGAATTGTATCCTGAAAATTTAAATTTGCCAGAAGACCAGAGAGTCAATATACTGAAATGAAGAAAAGCACAATAACTTACAATTAAGGGGTTGTCGAGATCGTTCATTTGTTCTTTAACACAATGCTGTAGGCACATCAATACTACTATATTTGATAGAATGCCAACTTTACATGGTTAAACTTAAGCTCAACAACTTTAGTCTCCTTAGATTCTCAGAAAATAAAAAAGTCACTGCACACGCATACAACTCCACCGAACTGCAAAAAATTATGAGGCAGGCCAAGAGAGAACTTAAGAATGAAGAGGTTGATAAAGTAAGCAGTGAGACCCACAGGCTTTCATCTAGGGGTGAATGAGCACATTCAGGAAAGAAAATTGCTTTATTATTTACCTTTCCCCCTTCGGTTATTGCACCATGTTTATCACGTACGCAGTAGATTTGCTGTGTTTGGAACTGTTACAATATCAGGGAAATGGCAGCAGTATCAGCACTTTTTCAAACTAAGAATTGTCATGTATCAATCAAGTTCCCAAGGGAGAAAAATATTTGTATACCGCCACAATGATTATTGGAGAAGATCCCATCATTTTAGTCTCTCTTACTTCCACCTCAGACACATGCAGAATCTGCATGAAAAAGGTTCTCAGAGAGTTTTGTAAAAGCTCAAGTTGGTTGGTTGGATGTGCACTAGCAAGTTTTTACATATTTCCAAAGTACCAAGATGAATAATAATGAAAAGACAGTTGCTACTTGACAACAAAAAAAAAAAAGAGAGAGAGAGAAAATGATAGAATTTCACAAATTCATTTACCCTGTTATCAAAAAAAATTCCATGGCTCTGATAAGCAGTATGCTCCGCTTTACATCGTTCGATCACTTCAGGGCTACAATACTTCTTTAGAGTCTCAACATCTCCCTGCCATATAAAATTTTGTTAAGAAATGCACCTCTAGTGTCACTCATACAACCACCATTCAGAAGAATTTCTTGAGAAAGAGGGCTGTCGAAGTAGAAACTACAATATAAGAGCACACAATTTCATCAAAATTTCAAAGAAGCTCAAACTCGCCTTCATGTAGGCATTAAGGACTGGTCTAATTGCTTCTTGAACTTCTAACACAAAATCTGGTAAGGAGAATGTTCTAGTTCATACAAGTTAAAAGGTTGTTAAACACTGGAACATAAAATCTGAACATAATGTCTAGAAGCAAAAATAAAAAAAGTCATGATCATACGGATCTCGCCGTCGTATTTCCTTGATTGATGCTGCAGTATCTGTTTCTTGAAAGATGGTCTCGTTGATACTGCAACAGACATGACACCCAAACAACAAAAAAATGAAAATTCTAATCAACTCTATAGATCATGAATAGAATCAGAAGGAAAAACTGAGGATGCTAGGCATACTCCTGAATTTTGTGAACAATAGGGCTGTCACTGGTTTCCCATCTTTCCCGCACGTCTTCTGCAATCTGAAATCCCAATCCAGACAAATATTAGTGTCACCATCAAAGTAACTACCCCCAGTATAATATTTAGAAAACAGGGACCAATTAATAGAGTCTAATACTAGTGATGCTAAATGATAGACAATGAAACAAAAATCAAGTAATTGAAGAAGCCAATTGAGGAACTCTATTTGCCAAGAAGAAAGGTCTATACAACATACACGCTAGAGAATAAAACTTCAAGGTATAACCATCCACAAGTTTATGATGTGGGATAACCATGCATAATAAGCTCAAATGTCATTAAACTTCCCAAGGAAATTCGGTTGATGATAAAACATAATACTTTCTTAAGTAAATGGCGAATGTGAAGAGAGCAGTGAATACTGACATGAACAGCATTCATAAATAGTACTGATTGAAAATACTGGGAAAGCAAGTAAACTGAGGTTTGAGTTATACGACGAAAATACTACACAAGAGAGGTAAAACTGTACTCCCATGTCTTCAATTTAGAAAGCAAATAACCTAATAAACTACTTCTGACAATCAATGCTTATACAATGTGCAACGTCAAATGAAATAAAACAGGATGAAGTCAAAAATAATCTATCAGGGCATACCTCTTGGCCCTTTGTCACAACAGGTTCACTGATTCCAGTTATGCGCTTAAGCACAGGATAATCTTGCATCTGGGTTAAAAGATATAAAATCAGCTCCACAAAAGTGGCATCAAATGCAAGAAATAGATAGAATATCTTGAGATATTATACAGCAACAAGAAAATACAAACCTTTTTTTTGAGTTTACTCCACATAGACTGCTTTGAGGGTGTAACAACTAGATCAGTTCTCGTACTTTTCTCACCTGTCCATGAGGGAGGAGGAGTATATTCCAGATGCTTTCTCTTACTTGGACTACCACTTAACTCATCCTTTACAATATCATATCCCTTTTTCGCTAAGTCAACAACTTTTGCTTCCTTCAATTTTTGGAAGGCCAAAGTAAATTTTGAGGAAGAGATACTTGACTTCAATTTCCCATAAAATGTTTCTGCAGTACCACTGGACCCTGTCTGCTTCTGCTTTTCTTCCCCAGATGATGCCTTGAACCCGTCTTTCATATCATCACCATGTTTTGCGGAATTGTCAGTGGATCCCATCCGAAAAGTCCCTTTGACCTAAATCACACAACAATAAGCAAAAAATTCCCATTAATCAGATCAAGATAAGTATCAGTCATTACGGCAGGCCGACAATCTAAATAAAAAGCACAGACCTCCTCTGTAGCAGCTGAAATCTTCTCTTTCATGTTGGCAGAAACCTAAAACAACATTGACCGACATCAATTCTATTTCTTTGATATGAAACAAAGGCCCTTGGCAAAAGCAGCATCTAACACTCGATACATGAAAGTATCTACCCCTACAAACTTGAAATATGACTACTCTTAAGGACTATGCAATAATGAACTTATAATGCATGCATGCTCAGCGTAAAACCAAGAAAATTACAGATAAATCAAGACAAAAACTACAATGGGCAGAACCTCATCCACCAGCTATCTATCATGAAAGTGGGAACTGCAATCAGCCAGTGAAATATGAATGGGGCAATCATAGAAAATGTTAGGGATGCAAGCGTCAAATATTGATCAAGGTTGCGTATGTTCTGGTGTGAGAGAAGAGAAGAGTAGCGAGATCAAATTGCACTAAGTCTAAAACTTTCTTAGTTTACAACACCCAATTCACTTCTTCTAATTAGTAGATCTATTTTTTGGCAATTCAACTACTGATATCAAATCCATTCCTCATGTCTGTAATGGATGCTAATACGACATCAATTTTACATCTAGTATTACTATTGGATACACGAAATCACATATTTTTACAAATTAAACTTTTCTTGTTGAATAAGCAATAACTCTAAATCTCCGATAAAACAAAACTATGCAAACGCAATGACTAAGCAAAGGATAGAGAATACAAGTTGGTTTCCAAGGTCAGAAAATGTTTTGTTAAAAATTAATGCAATAGCTCACTGAAGACTCCAATATGGCAGGAAAAAAAAAAAAATTGGCCTAAGTTACTAGTATCATTTAGATCTCTTGGGCCTGAGTCTCCTACCCTTCAACATTTAAATAAATAAAAAAAATAAACAAGCTCAATCCCCAGTCTGAGATCAAGGCAATGCGCATGAAAGCAAAAGTACATGAACTGGCCAAATTCAATTCCATCCCAAGGTCAGTGTGTACCTTTCCCACAGATTGTGTATCCGAGAGCAAAAAATGATGAAAGCATATTTAACAATTAAACAGTAAATGTATCTAATCGGACCTTTTTTACTGTTGATTCAGCCTCTGTCCACGCACCATCCACTTGCTTGTAAAGCTGCTCAGTCGTCTGCTTCGTTCTGCATTCGCCATTTCACCATCTCAGGCCCACCCTTGACATACAAAAGTATGTCTCAGCCTATTAACTAATAAAGCCACAAATAGAACACAGTAAGGAACCATATACAAAATTACCTTTCTTTAAGTTCTTCTTTCACCCCTTTAAGCTCCTCTGCTTTCTTTCTCAGTTCTTTCACCGACTGTTTAAATTCAGGGTTACTGCAACCAAGCATATAACAAAGTATGCACAATGAGAACTCAGCTAATGATATACCACAATTTTCATCATACCACACACAACACTGATACATTAAAACTCATGCTGAACTTAAAACTTTATAAGTTGCAGTAGTTTCAGTTTTTTAAAAGTATTGTAAGCTTCAAATTCTAACTTGCATTCGTTTCTAACAGTTTCATCAACACCAAACCAAATGCTAAAAGTTCAGTGATACATAAAACCAAAATCAACAAGCAACCAATCTTGAAATCTTCGTATATACAGGGGGATAACTTGTGAAACAACTCAAATACCTTTCAGCTTCGCCTTTAATTTTCTTCGAGAACTCATTAAACACACTGAATTGACGATTACTCGAACACCCATTTGCAGAAACCAACCGCAGTCTCGTACTTGAACCCTATTCCACCAAAATTCACCCCCAATAAAACCAATAAAAATCAAAACTTTTCACCATAAAAAAGCGAAAAATCATAGCTTTAGTACAAAAGAACCTGTAGAGGCGTTAACTGAAGAAATAGGGGCTGCTTTCTAGATAGAAACAAGTCCCGAACCAGCTTTCTACTAGCCATTATTTAGGGAGAATATTTTTCTCGAAAAAATATGGGGGGATTGTAATTTTTCTAGGGAAAATTAAATTCTTAATTATGTTTCCTTCCGCAGTAGGAAGGACTAAAAAGAAGGAAAGAATCTGTAGATTTCTTGAGAAACAAATAATGGAAACTGACTAACAGGCACTAACGTACCCGTAGGTGGAAGCTGCGAATGGTTTAGGGATTGTTTGGGTGTAAGGATAAGTTTATGCCAATGGTGGTGCTGTCCAGATATTTGCGGCCGTATATGTGAAGAGTTCGGAAGTGGGGATGATCTTAAACCGATTGGCGGTTTTAAGCACATTTGTAACCATACGGGACTCTAGGGTTTTGGTACATCGCTTAAAGGACCAAGGCGCAACAAATTTTAGGGTTTTGGCCGAATGATATTTCTCTCAGTTTGTATTTTATGCAAATCCAATTCCAAATACTGTATGTTGTAAATAACAATTAATTTAACTGGTAGGTTTATGCAAATATCAAATGAAACAGTAATTTAGGTGGAAAGTTAAGATATATATTTTTTTTCAATCTAATTTGGATTGTTCTTCGAATTATGAATAACTTAACTTTGTTTGATATCTAACTAGTTCACATGTTCTCACGACGACATGCATTTTGTTAACCATAATTGCTTGATTATGTCATTTGACTGTCTATTGTGGTTAGTGTGGCTTGTTGCAGTGGCGGAGTTAGCAACTTTTTTTTTTGGTTGGTTGGATTTTTTTTTTCCCTAATTAAATGCGTTTTGTGATTGTACAAAGAGAATTGTTAATAAAAATTATACACTTAATAAAGGGCATAATCAACTTTATTCCTCAAATTATTTGTTCTATAATAATAAAATTATTAAAATTTGTAATTGCTCCTTGATTCTAATTTTAAAAGTTTAAATTTGACAAAGAGGCATGAAAAGAGAGAGAGTTTCAAGTTCAAATAAGGATGAATTTTAACAATAATTGGATGATAATTGAAGAGAACTGATGCTTGTATAGGTTACCAAAAGAATATTTTTATGATTAACTAAAAGTAATTAATTTCTTAGATAACTTAGTTACCGAACGAGTTTATTTTAGGCAGCACCTAAATATTCAGGGACAAAGCTATATATACATATATTTTTAATATTACAATATATTGAAATATATGTTATCTATATACATATATAATATTGTTATCCTTACTTGAATAAAGTAAGAATATCTTAATTAAAAAATTATATATATAGAGGGAGAAAAAAGTATTCTAATTTAAAATTTTAAGGTGAGAATGTCCTAATTAAAAAAAACCTATATATATATATATATATATAAGTTACCAATCTTCTGATTTAATTACTATACGTAGAATATTTATCAAGCGAGCAAGTCTTCACTTCATAAAATCGTACAATATAATATATCATGAAAATCCTAAATGTAACATACAAATGAAGCCTTATGCAACGTCGTTTCAGGACTTTTAATTGAGATATAAATACAGTAACGTTGTACAAGAAATGGGATTTTGGAAAAATTTTATCGTAAAGGATTTTATAAGATTCAAAAAGTCTGTTGGGCGTGGGCGTTTCTAACACTTGCCTTGGATGGACTTCAGTTCAGACATAATTGCTCCAATCAATAATTAAAATAAATAAATGAAAGATATAAGTAGAAGAGAAAGAAACTAATTCTATGAGAGCATTTCTCATAGGTTCACTAATCCCTGTAATGAATGTTGGCGGATTTCTCTGTATGCGTTGTCTAAAAAGAAGAAGACTCTAAAGATTATTCGTTCACAAAAAGTAAAAATTTTGATAGATAGGAATCCAGTAAAACCTTCTTTCCAGAGAGCTAACGGTATAGATATATAATTGTTCACATTCAAAACACACGTGTCAAAACTTATAAAGAAAAGGCAAATTAACAAAAAAACAGAACAAGGATGTGACTTGTAGTGAGAACCAGTTTGGTTAGTTGATGAGTTGCCTTCCCTTCCATTTCTAATTACAAGCCTGATTGGCAATTGAAAACACATTGGCTTGACTGGAAGCGGCTTCTTTTGATACCAAAGCTTGAATAAACAACGTCTTAACTTGCCAAGGCGAGAGAGGAAACCCCTCTCTTGCATACGAATTGAGCAAGGCCGCAGTCCCCTGCTTCACCAGTCCAGCAAACGCGTTCTCCTCATCGTTCCTAGTCGTCGATTCCAAAAGCGTCAGATCAGATCTGAACCGTTCGTACACTCCCGATCCGAATACCTTCGATAATGTTGACGTCTGTGGGACCATCCTCGGCCACGCCTCTCTCCTGCTGCTCCAGAACCTACAAAAGTGAAAAATCTTTATTTATGAACAAATATTGCCGTCAGTTTAAATTTTAAACAAAACAAAAAGGATCTTACTGTGGTGTGCATCTTCCTCTGATTCTGGTGTAAAGAAATCCAGGCCGTCGAATTTGAGTCGTCGTCGCTGCTGCTGCTGCTGCTGCCGACGATGATGTGCCTGCAAAACAGACAGAGAGCAGAAGGAGAATGATGAGTCGACTCGGTAAGTAAGTGCTATCCATATTATTGCTTGTGGTGGAGCTATGGGATCTAACTTGAGTTAAAAAAAAAAAAAAAAAAACTGAGATTTGGTTTGGATTTGGTATCGGTGTCAGTTTCAAAATGGCTTCTAATGGACCTGTCTTGACATGGCTCCAATTTCGAAAAAATTGCCTGCTTCTTCTTTTCAAAATATTTTTATGTACTTCGTTAGAATTGACATTTTTGCCATTCCTGTGGCCGCTCGTATGTGACTTCAAACTGGGGGTAAGTCGGTACAACGAATAAAAGACGAGCACGTGACATAATATTTACAACACGTGCAAGGCAGGTGAATGTACAATATCCTTCTTCATTCTCCCGGTTTCACCCTAAAATTTGATGTAGGAGTGGTAGGAGTACTCACTCCAAAGAGAAGTAAAGGCTCTACCAGAGCCTTTAACATTAACTGCTCACTCACGGGATCGAGATGTACACTTGTTACATCAACGGGACTGCTAAGTAATTATCCCATATGAAAGGTCAAAATGCACCTTAGTAAAATTACAGATAAAACCTTCCCTGCCCGCAATAAATAATAATTCTGTGAGATATTCCATCAAAAACAGATTACCATACATAAGGTGAGAGGCGTGTGGATCTAATATATCAATTAGCTGTATATATTTGATTAGATGACGACGACGACCACAATACTTCTCCTAGATGCCTTCTCGTTAGTACATTTATTAGGCTATATTCAGACAGAGGATCAAATGTGAGATTAGACTAATTTGAAAGATAAAAAAATTTAATTTAAAGTTATGTTTAGTTGTCAGGAATAATAAATTAGTCTAAATTGTTAGTTTAACATTTATAAGATTATTAGTCTTCATTTTCACATGAATTTGGATCGGATTATAATATTTTATAATCTAAATTTGTCACTAATATCAAAATTTTATTCAATAATTTATTTTTTTAATATATTAAACATAAAAAATTTATTTAATTATTTAATTACAATAATATTGAATTTTAAATATTAAATTTAATAAATAATAATATGATTAAAAAATAATATATTATTTAAATAATTATACTAACTTCACTAAAACAAACTTGATATAATCTTATCCGACAATATACCAAATAAAAAGATATCATTATATAATTTAATATGATCTAATCTAATTTAATTCAACTTAATCTTAAAAGTTCATCCAGTACAATCCGATTCGGTATTCCAAACTTAACCTTAGTGCCACTATTCCAAGGCTATAAACGTCACATTTGCACAAATTAATAACAATAAGAAATTTGCCTGCTAATTTAGTCGGAGTATAAAAGTCTAGCCATGCCAGAGTCGTTAGGCTCAGGCATAGGGATATATTAATTGCCTGCTATGAATGACACCGTCGGTCAGGCAATGTACCGTGAAACTGAGGGACACAGCTGGAGTAGCTCTCCACAGAATCCAAGCTTATAAGTTTTCCCAATTGGGAAGGAATTGTGCCATTAATAAAGTTAAGGCTTGAATCAAGTTGACCTAGTACTATAAGCAAGCTTGCCGATCTGTGATATTGTTGTTTCCCAATCATAAGGTCTTCTGCAACTTCCAGCAGTTCACGAGCTCTTGAGGAGTTGAGCCATTGAGTTGGTTATAACCAAGATCCGAAGAGTATTGAAGGAATAGATACAATTATAGAAATACATGGACAGCCCACTAGTAGATTAAAAGAAAGGTCCAGAAAAATCAAGTTTGTTAAATTACCTATGCTCGATGGAATTGGACCTTCAAATTTATGAACATAACTTTTCTTTTTAATTTATTGATTCAAATTGGACCTTCAATTAAACAATCGCACTGAGCAGTTGTTCTTGTGTTTCATCATGCATGTCCTCATTTTGGCCTCTCAACAAATGTGTCCTATTTTACAGTCTCATCAGTATCAAGCTATCAAGATAATAAGTTAAAGTCAGAAAGAAGGTTAATTAATTAATTAATATATTATATGCGAACGCTGCTACTATTCACTTTATATTACTTAAAAACTCATTTTTAAATTTACAAAGTACACATAAAAGCAGTAGTTAACAACTTTAACTACAGACTCTCTCTCTCTCTCTCTCTCACAGCATAGCAGACTCATAGATAGCCTCTTTATTATTATGCGCTACATATTTCATCCGTTTTAAGTACATATTGCATTAACAACATTACTTGACATTTTCTTATATTAAGCTGAAGCCACAGTAGCCTCATCTCTCATCTGGGATTGGCTGCTGCGAATGAGAGTGGTCCGCTGATTATTGTACTTGATCCTCCTTGCATGTTCCCTCTAAATCTGGAAAGCATTAGCCAGTATCTCATCTGGCATGCCCCTCATCACCGATGTGTGGCCTGAGAGAGGGCTTATCACGGTGCTATCGTTGGTCTTAAATGAAATCCATTCCAATTCCGACCCCCATGCCCGTTTCACCACAGCAGAGTTCTGTGGCACCACCATTATCTGTCCTCGCCTGACATCCCCGTCGTAGACTGACCGTCCGTAGCTGTCCACGACCTGAGCGTGGCACGATCCTCTTATCGCGTACATTATGCTGTGTGCGTTCAAGTTCCAGTGTGGCACCATCATCGCATTCTGCAATATATATTAAATGAATGAATGTCTCAAAATGTAAATAAATAAATAAAAATTATCGGGGCTTTCAGTTATTTGTATACGTACTCTGTGGAGCAAGCCTCTTTCAGCTCTGAGTTTGATCCATCTAAGAACAGGGAGGTTGATGCTGTTGAGGGTGGTAATAAGACCGGCATCTTGGGTGTAAATGTCGGCCTTAGAAGCATCGCCGATGTTTTCTGTGAGCTTCATGGTGCACATGGTCTCTTCAACGCCATTATCACCTCCGTATTGTCCCTGTGATCCCTCGTACTCACTGCTGTCCTCCTCGTATTCTCGTTGACTCTGTGTCCAGGGTGGCCTCGTCACCTGGAGCTGACCTCTGACTTTAACAATGCCTCCTCTGTAGTCATTCTAGCTCAGGAGCCTCTTCACAAGACGCTCGTCCACGTTGAAAGCCTATGCCGGGATCCGTGTGTCTAAGCCGCAGAATATGTTGTTGTATTCTTGTGGCGGCTGTTGGTGGAACTCTTGTTGTGGGTTACCAGCCAGATGGAATTTCTGTATCCAAAAATGAAATTCATCATCAATCTGATTACTTAATTAAGTACAAGTCTTGACGAGTTAATTGTTAATTATTTAATTTCTTACCCTAGGATTCCTATCCAGTTGGTTGTCATTGTTTGCTACGTCAAGAAGAACAACAGCAACGACCGGCGTATTGCCCTCGTTGTAGCACCACTGAGTTACTCCGGCCGGTAATGCGAGATATCGCCTTGGCGGAAGCGTCGAATCTTTTGGTGGCTATCTGCTGGGACCTACCAGCACTTCCTCCGAATCCGCCTTGTTGATGCGACTGATAAGTCTCAGGGCACTCTGGAAAATGGGTCCCCGTGAGACCCTCCCCTGTACATGTACGCTCAAATTAGCAACAAATCAATTACACATAAATTAATGTGATATAAGTTGCAAGTTAGTATTTACATATGGATCATTTTAATGGAATGATAGCGGTGGAAACTGTGTTTTACTTCGACTGAATTGAATTCAGGCCTCAGCCTCGTCCGATTTAACCTTGGAGAATGTAGAAGAGTTGAGGAGAGTTGGAAAATTGTGGCAAGAGGAGACCGTTCCGCCGGATGGTATGTTTAACGACGGCAACTCCAGCGCATTAGAATTGCTCATGTCTAGGGTCCCAGGTTTCAACAACACCTGCTTCATACTCAACGTGATTATTAGGTTCTAGGGCCTCGAGATTATTGATTTGGCACTCGTTTAGTTGCCGCCATTGCCGTTGGTTAGCAGCGAGGCAGCCGAGGAAGAGAATAACAGGGTTAACAAGTAAGACAGAGAGCAATGAAGGCTTAGCCATGCAGATCATTGTGGGTTTGAAGTGAAGTGGCCAGTGGGGATCGTAGTGATGGTATCTATATGTAAGCCGAGAAAGGGTGATGGTGGTGGAGTGACTCATAGGAGATTGTGCTTAAGGCGGTGCATGTGTTAGCCTTCACGTCTGTTTCTTACACATCATAACGACTCATGGAAGTTTTTTTTTTTCTCCTCTTTCTTTCTTTCTCTCCCATCGTCATCGATCACATATGTTAAACCGTTAATGAATTTGTAAGTGACACACAGTAGTACTACGTAGTTTATGCCCCCATTAGTTGGTTAATTAAAATTAGCTTCGTAATTAGATACTTCGGTTATGTCGATCAAGGCAAGTACACTGTACACTTCCAATTTCGATTTCGACTGTACTGACGGTGTTGATACTGTATGACAAATGGGCGATCGTATGTTAAATTTGTTGCCATCTGTTTAGTTCTTTATTTCTTTTAATGAAAAAACGATAGCACGGATGCGTTCACGGTGGGACTCGAACCCACAATCTCCCGCTCCGGAGGCGAGCGCCTTATCCATTAGGCCACGCGAACCACAGGCCATACGAAATGTAAGTACATATTTATTTATAAGTAGAAATATGCCTTCGTCCCCCACCATCAATTTAGATGTCAAATTGAGGAGTGTAACGTCACTTGTTATTTGAAATCAAGCGAACAAAATTTAGTGAAGGAGCTTGGAACTAAATTAAGTTCGATCAATAAATGGGTGGTAGTAACATACATTGTGAACAATGTTGTAGCGATCGGCTTCTTTTTTCATATGTTCAGCTTCAGATGCCTATACACATTAACTCATCGGTCAAGAAAAACATGAACAATTGATGGCAACAAGAATAAATAATGATATCAATGGAGCTACTACTTCTTGGGGATAATATACATGGGAACGGTGGGTTTGGTCTTAAACCTGTAGTAAACCCTTTTATTCTTGAGTGTGACATTATTAATGGTTATGACAATCTTGCCTGGTTCACTAATATAAAATGAATTCCGTATGCTGTCTCCTTCTCCTCCTTTCTTTTCCTTTTCATTTTGAAGCAAAACTCTGTATGAGCCATCATCATCTGGTATGAACTCTTCTTTGTACGACACATCCCATCCCAATACTGTTAAATCCCACATCATTGTCACTCCAGTCTAAAAACACCACAAACAAAATCCCCATTATCAAAATTAATCCATTTAATTAGTATACTGAATGATAAGTTAAGTGGGTTCCAGTTGGTTCAATGAGTAGTAAAACATCTCTGAGCATGGTACGAGAGGATCGTTGTTCGAATCCCCGGTCAAATGGGTGTGAAGAGAATTTAGTTTCCAGTTGTGATAAGCTTTAATATAAAAAGATTGGGAAGGTTATGATATTTTAAATAGAAGTATTTATGCAAGTTAAGCGGGTATCATTTGATTCAACTATAAAATCTCAAAGGGTGATTCAAGAAGTAGGAGGATCCAATCCACTTGGCCGCATGAGGAGGGAATTTACTTTCAGTTATGAACAAAATGGAAAGTTATGTAAGTACCTCTGCTACTGGAATTCTGATGGAACCAGCTGTATTTTTCCTGACAATCAATTCTGAGGTTCTGTCCCCGGGAAAAAACTCATCATTTTCTCTGTAGAGACCACCATATTCAACTGGAAGGTTCTCTGGGGATATGAATCTGAATGTTTTTTAATGCAAAAGTTTGGTTAAAATGGTTAAAAGAGGTAACAAGCAAATCATAGAAAGCGCTTGAGAAATGCAACTAGATTTAGAGTTCTCACTTGAGAAGGGTCTTGGTAACCTTTGCTGGTCTTGCAAATACAAACTTCCTTTTACACCTTGGACTTAAGAACTTGGAAGTCACTGTATGAAATGCATAGTACCAAAAGGGAACATTTATGATTATCTGCAAATCAAGAATACATATAAATAGAATTCTTTAATTGAAACTAATCCAATTATCATCCTATTTAGAAGAATTTTTTTTTCAAAAAAAAAAAGAAAAGAAAAAAAAGCAAAAAATAGCTTACATTTCTGTGTATGAGCTCAGGATAGTTGTCTTGAAGCATCGTTAAAGTTTTCTTGCTAACAACACGAAATTTCTTAATGTCTGGTGGCTTTGAGTTCTTCAAATCTATAATATGAACCATAGAGTTTGCTCCACCAGGCTTAAAGTTTAGTTCCTTTATACCCTTTTCCATGAACTTCACTTCAAGCCTAATAAACTGGTCGCAAAGATCCTCCAAATCAACTAATTTATCGAGCAATTCCCTGTTCTTGAATGCGCCACAAACATTGTAATACAAAGGGCGACCATCTCTGTCTTTGCAGTTCAAGTAAACGAGTTTTCCAAGATCAGGATCCAAACCCTCTTCCTGGATTAAATCAGCCATGTAATCCCTTCGCCATTTGAGGGTCTTTCGAAGCATCTGAAAGGCATCATGAACCTTGTAGTCTTTTGCTTTCAAGAATTTCAAGAGTACAATGTCAGTTCCTTCATGTGCTTTACTTGGCAACAAAGGCACACCCCATAGAGTAATCTTTCTGAGCTGTGATCTTGCCAATGCAGCTTCTTTTGGAGAATGATTTCTCGGGGGTTTCCCTAAAAGATAATTACCAAGAACTGCATCTTCAACCATGCAACGGAATTCTAACAAGGCCTTCTTCCTTTTGAACTTCATGTCGGTTATAGCAGCGGCTTCTCTGTCCCCATCTTCTTGGACATGTTCAGGATTCTCTTGGGAACTTAAATTTATATGGACTCTATGGTTCTTTCCTTTCTCAATAGCCGCCGCCGCCTCCTTCAAAATGTGAGCAATTTCAGTTTCATCATAGATCTTGTTGCTTCCATTGTCAATTATTCCCCTCGACATTGCAACTGATTTGATACTCCTCCCCGTCAGAACTCATCCATTGCATAGACGACTTAGCCGGAAATCCGAATTCCCACGGGGAGAGAAAAGACACTGCCAAATAGAGGGTCAGGTAGGGAGGGCGAGTAACAGATCCTATTTTCCCTTTTATACGGAAACCAAGCAGCAGCCTTAATGGCCTTTTAACTTCCAACCAATAATTGCCTTGCGCCAAATTTAGGGAGAGAGTTTTTAACTGCCAACGACCTGCCAGCTTACGAATTGGTGGTGGTTGTGGGACGAAAAATAAGTGGCATTCATAAAGAAATGAATTATTCGTCATGTTAAATATAGATGTAAAAGTTTCCAGCACAGTTTTTGGTTATGGGATTTACCCTTTTCCCATGCCTAGTCTAGTTAGCTGTAAATTAAAACCAGTAGACAACAAATCGCATTTTGGTTTTAAACCAACGGTTGCTTCTTCACGGGACTGGTTTATCCAGCACCATCCAGCTACAAAATCCGCTTGAATTCATCATCCTTGAACTTGAGGCAGTTCACAAGGGAAACCAATAACCATTAATACAGATGGATTCATCATATTTCAACCATCGGCGGGGATAATATATATGGGTGCTCAACGAATGTTATCTACATCTGTTCGACGTAAAGCTTCTGTTGCAGAGAGGGATATGGGTGCTCAGCCCTTGAACGGTGTCAGCCCAGAGGGGCAACATTAATCTGCATTTGATCGATTATCAGATCCATGTGTTGTGTGCGTGAGTGAGATGTAGAGAGGGGTAGAGACACCACATCAATTAGCAGTCGATAGATTATAAACACAACAGTAGATGATTCCTGGAGACTTTTGGTAAAGGGCTCTTTGGAATCTTGGATGACACGGGACGTTGCATTGTAGCTAGACTAGGAAAAAGCTAACAAATCTGTTGATCCAAGTAGTAAACATGCCTAATGAAATAAAAACATCGAGCTGCTACGCACTTCATAAAAACTATTCACTATTTACATCTAGTAGCCCCAAAGTACGGTAATTTACAAAAAGAATCGATATCCCACAATTCGATCTTCAAGATTCTCGGTACTTTGTCAGGTCAAATGTCAGGGTTCTTGAACAGCTGACAAAAGTTAAAAAAGAGCATTATTTGTTAATAGCATGTTCATTAACTTGACATCCTGCACCAAAACATTATAAAATGTTGCCTGCTAAGGAAAACAATTAAAGATTATGTGAAAAAATTCACCTTCTATCTGAGTCCCTGTAAACCCCAACCAAAGCTTCGGCCTTGTCATAAAAGCTATCCTTCAGAGATATCACAATACTCTGAAAACCATTGCCTTCATCCGCATCTTGATTTCCCTTGGTTCCCTCACATGATTTTGAGCGGATGAATCCAGCTACCTTGGCAACATTTAAATTATCCAAAGCTGCATCAACTTCGTCCAATATGAAAAAAGGCGAAGGCTTGTAGCTGAAACAACAAAAAAGAACGAAAATGCACAAGGATGGTCAAGGCAGGTGATCTGCACTTCTAACAGAATCCATCACTTGCGTTGTGAGTAAATAGAAGAGCTAAGATTGATCTAATCTATCTGGCACACCTGTGAATAGAGAAGAGTAATGCAAGTGCTGCAACTGTCTTCTCCCCACCAGAGAGTTGCTCCATATCACGAAAGCGCTTTGTTGGTGGCATAGCAGTGTACTTGATCCCATGTAAGAAAGGGTCATCTTCATTTTCTAAGTTCAAATATGCAGTTCCACCCAGTGGGTGCGTATTACTCCTCGTTAGTTGTTTGTATATTCTATCAATATTACTAGAAATATGATTGAAAGCTTCCATAAACAATCCATATCTGCATCCACCAGAATAAAGTCATTGACACATTTTTCAGACACCACAACAAAATATAGTGTACAAAGTCGATGATGCAAACTTGATAGACATGCAGAATTTTCAATTTCAACTGCATTACAGTTATAAACAAAATGAAAAGTAGAGCATCCCACCTATGTAACTTACAGGCAATAAATCAATATAAGCTCTACTCATTTCAATCAAATATATTATAGTATCTTAATTTGTGAACAAATGTATCAAAGATTATCATCAATTAGAAGATTTGCTAGAATATGTTAATTAATTAGTACCTCTTCTGCTTAACTGAATTGTAAGCATCAGCTGCCTGCTTCTCCTCTTTCCTGGCAGCTTCAAACTCTTCTGTTACCACCCTTTCTTTTTCTAACAAAGCTTCGTATTGGTCCAACGCCTTTAAATTCGGAGCTGTTTTTTCTATTTCTGAAATAAGGGCATCCATTTTCTGCTTGAATTCAGCCTCAAGCTTCTCACGCTCAGATGGTCTCCTCTCCTGCAAATGAGACCTATTTAACTGACTAAAATCAAAAACAGGGCCTGGAGATGAAGAATCAGTTTCCATTGGGTCCTCGAGAGTGGGAAGGACTATGCATTCTAGTTCACACTTCTCCACAATATCCTGCTTCCGTGAAATCAGCTGCTCAATCTGTGTCTCCTGTAAGAAGTAAAGAGATGTCAATTGCAATTCGTTTTAATGTTGCAATAGGCCAACTTTTCTAGAATCTTCAATGAAGAATTAAGAATTAGAGAAAATTGTAGACACCTTAGAATTTATCTGACGATTCAATTTGGATAGGCTTGTAGTAGCAGCAGAAGCTTGCTTTTCCCATTCCTGGATCTCCTTCTCACACTCATCTGACTTGGATTTCCATCCTAATGAATTAGTAACAGAGGAAAACAATTTAGAAGTTATCTTTATTTAATCTGGTGGTAGACCTCCGGTCCATCTTCATACTTCATTATAGAAAGAAAAGTACTTGGTTTCATTCACCCCCACCCCAATCCATTAAAAAAAAGGCATAATCCGAGTAATTCAATAACTTATTGTGCTTAAAAATAACTTGAGAAAGATAAATTTACTCAATAAACGACCTTATAAATATACACTGAACCAAACCATACCACGCATTTCTTCCTTCCAACGAGTGATATCCCCAGTGGCTGTTTCTGTTGCTGACTTGACGTCACCTTCTTTCTTCTTAACCTGTTTCAAATCATTTTCTAAGGTACTAAGGGAAGATTCCAGCTTTTTAATTCGTGATTCCACATCTCGCTTTTGCTCATACTCCAATCTGGAATTTAGAAGAGGGGGGGAGGGTGGAATAAGATAAGATAAGATGGCCACTTGGCAAAGACTGAAGCAGCTGAACAAATCACGCACACAACCAGCTAAGTGAAGAGAGGGGGGGGGGAATGAAACCTTAGTCAATATCCAACAGAATGTACTTCGTGCATATTGTTGAGAGAACTAAGGTCAAATTCAATATAACCCAGCCTCAAGCAAGTACTTGAGAACCACAGATCAGCATCACTGACAGGCACCCCCAAGATTCAGAAATATGTAAATTTGAAAATTTTATAAAAAGTCAACCAATGCAAGAGTCCTGAGATGTTCAAAACTCATGGCTAAAATCTAATTCCATTTTCTTCTTTCTGACAATTGAAAAAAAATACAAAAGAACAATGGAGAAGTTCTGACATTTTGATCTCCCCAATTTTTAATGAAATTTTACTCTAGACCCTATTCATCATGCTCAACTTGGAATTTATCTCTTGCGGTAAAAGAGAATCAGACAGCAGTAAGAAAAAATAGGCAGTAACCCAAATGCCTGCTGCATTCATATGCGTCACGACACAGAACCAGACATCAACTTTCAGTTCAAACAAACCCTTTCAATTTCAGAAACCATTCTAGCTTCAAAAACTTCAATTCAACCCATCGAATATGCAAAAACTAACAGCTACAAGTAGAGAATGATAATCATATATTAGAGACTTATCAGCAAATCATACCCACAAAACACATAAAACAACATCCAATAAAGCAGGCATAAATACTGGGCAGATATATATCTTGTAGCCCATCTTGATAGATTAAAAGAAGGAAACAATTATCAGGAGAAAAGAAAAACATACTGATACTTCAACTTCGCCAGCTGATTACTCAAATTAAGCCTTTCTTCAGCAACATTTTCCGCAGCCTTGAGTTGGTTTTCTTCATACTCACGGATATTTGCCACCCCGACAGATTCACTGAAATCTCTGTAGAGCCGATCAGTAATCTCGTTGATCCTACTTTCCAGCTTGTTGATATCTGTGGTCCTCCTATCGATTTTATCCTTTAACTGCAACCATTTTTTAACAAGCACCTAGGTCAATGAGGTGAAGATGTTTACTACATAGAGTAGATAAAGGAAAACTTGTAGACATAAACCACCTTTTGAAGGTCAGGTTTTATACGACCAATTTCTTCCTTGATATTACGCTTTTCCTGCCTCAGGTTTGCAAGCTTGTCCTCGATGCTCCGCTGCAAAATAATTCCTCCAGGTCATCCAATTAACGCTCAGAATCAAATTCGGGTAGAAGAATAATTACCATATATAACACAAAATTTCTCCACCGATTCTTTCTAGTCGAGCCGCTCGGTCTGTCATTAATCAACAACCAACAAAACTTCATCCTATCTATGTGAAACAGACACGAAATGTTTCTGCTGCTCTTCTATATCTAAGAACATGTCTGTCTCTTTTTTTTTTGATAAGACTATATATAACTTTTAACCAGAAGCCACAAAAGATATATTAACAGTCTCTACCCCAAAATCAGACATAAAAATTAATCAAATAAATGTGCATAAAACATTCAGCAACCATTCCTAGTATTGCAGGACATAAATCAGAAATTATACCTTCTCGATCTCAGCATATTGAATCTTCTTCTCAAGTCCACTGATTTTCCCAGATGTTTCAGACTCTCTTAGCTGCATCTCCCTAATAGACCCAAGCTCTTCTAACTCTGATTCATACTGTTCTTTCTTTCTTTTAAGTCCTGTAGAATGGTGACAGACTTTTAAAGCTACAGCAAAAAAGTAAATAACAAATTTCAATTACTAACCTTCAATCTTTTTATCATCCCATTGTTTTGACCTTGCTTCCATTCCACCAGTTGTACCACCAGTCATTGTGCCAGATTTTGTGAGTAGAATTCCATCAACAGTAACAACTGATACAAAACATGTAACCAGAATTAATATAATATCAATTTGCTGATGCTGAAAATTAACAAATCAAAAGGAGAGTTAAAATTTACCTCTAAATCTCTCCCCACTCCAGCTAAGAACCTTGGCTTCATCCAGGTCATCACAGACTAGAGTATTCCCAACAGCAAAGAGAACTGCCTTCTCCAATGATGGATCAAATGTGCAATTGTTAAGTCCACAAACTTAAAGGCACTTGTTTGGATTGATGCTATTTTTCAAATTAGTTACAGGGAAATATTTGTTTATATTTTCCTCGGGGAACAAAACTTTTCTTATGGTTTGAAACGAAAAATTCAGAGCAAATAGGTGCAATTTCCACAAGAGAGAAAAAAATGAGCACATGGGATGTTTCAGCTTCACAATAAAAACAAAACTTATGAAAGCTTAGGCAAAGGATATTGAATTACATCAAAGACCAGCTTAGCTGTACCACCTAAAGTACGTAACTTCTCAATGATAGGCTTAACTCGTACTGATTGGAGAGGTATAAAAGTCATCGGAGGAAGCCTCTGCTCTTTCAAATACTGTACAAAACCAATGTAAAAAATACTTGAATTACATTAATATTAACCATAATATTGATTTTTTTTTAAAAAAAAAAAACATTGATCACCTTAATCAACATTGTATTTGCATAATAAAACCATAAACTTGACCAACAGAATATGGATTGTCAACAAATATGCCCAGCCATGATATGGTTTGAACTGCATGACAATATTGCGTAACCCAAAATGCTATAGATTCAAGAGCGTTCACATTTCAAATTTGGTTAAATCACTAAGATACATGACCATCAACTCAAAAGTTTCTAAACCAATATAATTAAGAATTAGAAAGATCTGTAGTATCCCCGAGAAGCATAGACAAAAGCTTGCCAGGATTTGGTTTCAGTAGACAGAAATAGTCAACTTTTTAAGCTATCCATTTATCTTTGGGAGTCAGCATCTCATTTATATAAACTGACCAAATGAAGTCAAACAGAGTTGACATCACTGACCCAACAAAAGCATAGTAAAATTTAAAGATAAATTATACCTTGATGCATTCCTTTCCAGTATTCTCATCCTCAACCACCACTGCATCCATAAATTTTCCCATGGCAACAGTAACAGCAAGGTTGTACTTCTTCTGGGTTGGCCTACAAAGATCTGTCATGCGACCATGAACTCCTTGAAATAGGCGTTTCAGAGTCTCCACAGCTTGAGACAGTTTAGCATCCCTCTCATTTTCATATCTATCAGCCTTCAATTCACGTAATTGATTTTCTATTTCACCAATTTTAGACTTCAGGTTTTCATATTTTTGCCTGTAAATCCAAAAGTAAATCATGTGTATCAGCCTTCAATTCACGTAATTGATTTTCTTTCATCATATATTCGACTTCATGTTTTCATCTTTTTGCCTGTATACCCAAAAGCAATAGATGTCTTCACTATGCCTTATTTTCCATTTTTCAAAGCATATTGAATATATAAGGAGAAGATGCCACATAAATCAAACTTTTCTTATTCTTTATAATAAGAAACAAAAAAGAAAATTTACAAAAAGTCAACAAGCTGTTCAAAGTATGAGCTGCAGAAGTAACTATCAAGACAGCTCAAAAAATAAAAAGCTCAAATCAAGAGATCTGGACATAAAAAATAACAACTAGTGGAACAAATGAAAACTTCTCTGAACCTAGAGGATTATATTAATGCAAAGAAAGAACAAACTTCATGGAAAAATCTAACACTTTTATAACCTGGAATCTCGGTGTTTATCTTGCATTGAACGAAGTTCCTTTTTCAACTTTGTGAGCTCATCCTTATGTCCACCAGAAGCATCTAAAATATTTTTTTGTCTCTTTCGCATTTGCTCCTCCTGTGCATCCAGTTCATGCTCCCTATTACTAAGCTGTTGAAGATTTGCTTCCAGATTCTTTAACACTTCAAGATCAGCATGTTGTTCCCTATCCAGAACCTCTTTCTCATCTCTTAGCTTCGCAGTTTTCATTCCAGCCTCTTCTTTACTGAAACATAAAAATTCCAGTGATGCAGGAGATGAAAAATTTTAATGCTTTCCAGCTTTTGTTACTTGTGACAATGGGGACAGTTAAAAGGTTTAATCATGGAGTTCATTTTTTTTCTTCAGGCCAGTCTCAAATCCAATATACAAACACCATAATTTTAAATAAAACGTATAAGGTTGACAGGGGCAAGTATGAATGACATCTACTGAAATAAAACTTTGAAAGAACGAAAATAATTTAAACTAGAAAACCAAGGCCAGCCTGAAAACATGAGTTTAGGGAAGTATGAGAAATAATAAAGGATATTCAGTTGCTAATTCAATTTGTAAACATTTTAAACTCTGAAACTAAACAGAACTTACATTTGAAAATATTCTGTTAGTTGAGTGTCAAGGAAGGGAAGTCTCCCAGCACCATCTCGACTTTTTTCATTTAAGTCTTCCAGCTTTGCTGTCAGATCTTGTATGCCTTTCTGTAGCTCTTTGATATCATTAGCATGTTTCCTCCTTTCTTCTCTCTTTCTCTCAAGTTCCTTTTTGCTGCTCTTGATTTTTGAATTGATGCGAGACATTTCTTCATTTAATTTCAGAAGCTCAGGTTGCTGAGCTCAAGAAAATAACAAAGTAAGTAAACGGTTAATTTCTCTCGACTAAGGACAAAAAATAATTTCTATCAATAATTTATTTGCAGACTATAAAATCATGCACAAAGTATGAATTTGAGAAGAAATAATTGAAGCATATCCTCTTGAATTTGGCAAATGCATTAAACAGTCTAAAGAAAGTCAGCATCCAAAATGGGTGCTGTGTGTTCAACCTACATTCCACCCCCTCCCCATAGCCAAGGAAAAGAGAATAGGAGAAATAGTGATGTAACAAACACTGTAGTGACAGACAATTTGTTCACCTTAAAAAAGCTTAACTGTAAAGTTATCAATCTTTGTGTTCAAAGATGCATACTATAGTCTCACACTTTCTTTGAAAAGCCACTCTTCCCAAAAACTGAGCTAAATCCATCATATATTGCATTGATCTCTAATCTATGTGTAAAGGGCGATCTAAAATTAATTAAAACTAATCAAAATCTGTAAGTGCAGATCAGCAATATAAAAAAAATAAAATCAAGAACAATACCAGAACCAGAGAAAACTTACACTTTTGTCAAGTCTATTGTTTCTCTCAGCAATTTTCTTTTCACATTGCGCTATCTCTTTCAAGTACTTTGCTAGTTCCTTCCTCTTTCCTCTCTTTTGATCTTCAAAATGCTCTAATTCTCGCATGACTTCTTCACGGGATCTCTTCTCAGATTCAAGATCCTTACTTGCCTTGGTAATATCCTTTTCTATATTAAATAACTGCCATAAAAAGTGTTCTTTCTTCAAAGATTTCTGCAGAGGAAAAAAATAAAGGAAATATGAGAACTCATTTGATGACAAGCTGACCAAGGTGTCAGTATAATCCTGGTAGTATAAATACCCCTTATGTTTTCATCAATTTTATATAATAATAGAGTTTTCATTTTGTTTTCAAATATGTTCCTAATTCAATTATATTTTTTCCAATTGGAATTAGTGACTGATTTTACAAAATGACTAATACCCTTAACTATGTCAATGTAATATAAAATCGTCACTAGTATTAAAAGTACTTACAAAAACAACATATAGTAACAATTATCAACATTTTCATAAAATTTTTAAGTGAATTTTGAGATTTTATTTATTAGTTACATCAACTAAGGGGACAAGTTGGAAAATAAAATTTGAGTATTTTGAGGAGTTTTTCATAACGAATCATAAGCATATGATTCTTCAAGGAGAGTCAAAACGCCTATCAAGGAAACAACAGCACCCAAATGCCTCTTTGTTTATTGAAATTTTTTACAAATAATATTTTTATAACTTAAAAAGATGAATAATTTTAATTGTTTAATTTATTTAAGCCTTGTAATTACTTGCAATTTTTAATTGATTGTAATTACATGTATCGATTTATATTAGATTGTAATTCTTAAATGATTTATTAATACTTATATAATAACATATTATTATAGGTTGCAATGTCAGATAACATAATTGAAAAATAGTGTTTTTATATTCGAATTGTCTTTTGTTTTCTACTCTTTCTTTTAATTATTTTGTTTGGAGAACATATTTATAGGGGGTAAGGTTATTCATGTCCCCCCTCTTATTTGACGTACTTCTTTATACTTATGAATATTTATGCCACTTCAAAATATAATTTTTTTAGTTTAACCTGGAGTAATATAAAGTCCTGAGTCCGCCCCTGGTTTAATGGAAAAAAATATGCAAAAATCGCAACACAGAAATCAACATAAGATATGCAAATAAACATTAATAGTCCTTACCAGTTGATCTTGCAAGCGAAGATGCCTCTCTGCTTCTTCCTTTTGTTCTTTCTTCTGCTTCCTCTCCAAGACTACCGTTCTCTTTTTCTGATAAACAAGTGCTGACTTTTCTTCTGCTTTTTCTTTTTCCTCTTCCAGCACCTCATATTCTCTCTTGAGTTCATCAGAACCAGAAATCTGCTCAAGAAGTGCAGTAAGCTCCTTGGGATTTTTAGATGCAATGGACTCCACATCACCCTTCATTCAACAAAAACAGTTATGTGTCAGAAGTAAGGTCCAGCTTATGAGAAAACATGCCAGACCACCGCGCAGTTAATAATTGCCTAAGTTTGGTGCTTTAGGAAATAAGTTAGAAATGTACAACTAGACATACTTCCTTTCTTCATCAGTCCAGTTCAATAGTCAAGAGTCAGTTTTCAAATTCTGATCAACCAAATGCAGCATTCAAAAGAACTGACCAAATTAGAATTATAATGAACACCCACAAACAATAAAAATAAAACGGGTAATTATAGAGTAACCAAAAACGGAATTTCCCCTAAAATCACCTGATTAAACACCAACCCAAGTGCCCAGAGAACAATATAACGCACAGAAGTAATACAGTCCTCAAAACCAACCAGGAAATTCAGAAAAGACACACCTTAGAAACATAAATACATTCAATTAAAATAATCAAATTAACCTGAAAGACGAGAAAATTTCTGGCCTTCACAAGAATCCCAAGAGACCTCAATTTGGCATTGTACTCGTCCCAATTGACAACCCTTCCGTCAATTCTGTATTCGCTTCCGCCGGAACTGGTAATGGTTCTAGTAAACTGGAGTTCGGACTCGTTACCTAACTGATACACCAGCCTCACAAAAGCTCGCCTTCCCTTCTGCTCCTTCTCTTTATCGTCGTAGGCGTAAATCAGATCCTTCAGCTGGGCCCCACGGAGCTGGCCCGAACGAACCCCAAGAACGAAGCTTATGGCGTCCATTAGGTTCGATTTGCCCGCCCCGTTCGGCCCAATGATGGCCGTGAAGTCAGAGAAAGGCCCGATTATCTGGAGACCCTTGTAGGACTTGAAGTTCTCGAGTTCTAACCGGTGAATTTTGCCCGGCGAGAGTAGGGACGGCATCGTTTAGGGTTTTTGCGTGTTGGAGTGAGAATTAGGGGTTTGTGGGAGTTCAGGAGCGGGAAAATTTGACGGGAAATGGGGAGTTTTTACTGAGGGTTGACCGGTGGTCTAGGGATTTTGAAAAAGGAGGGAAATTTGGGAAGATTTTAATTATGATGCGAGGGTGGACATTTTCCGAAGTGGAGTGAGTGCAGGAAATGAAATGGCGCTTCTTTTTCAGCAAACATTGTTGTTACTTGTTAGGTCTCTCTACCACTCTGTCTAGCGCATCATCGATAATGTATTAAATATACACTTTTAATTTTAATCTCGCACTAACTAACAAATTAGTTAAAAATTTATTTATAATTTAAAAAAAATTATAATAAATCACAACCTCCCTCTTTTCTTAATGAATTCCTAAGTATTTTTATTTAATTTAATATAAATTCATCAATGTAATTTTGAAAATTACTCTATTACCTATCTACATTCTCATAATTAATACTAAAAAAATCATACAGCATTATATAAAAATCCTTGTTTTAAGCGCGTTTGGTCAACGCTTGGTTCTTGACTCTTCAGTTTTCAGAATTGTACCCCCGGTTTGGTGGTGTCTTTGTACCTGAGTCCTCGTAGTGGCAGTGGCACGAGCGACAACCGGTATGTCGTTTTAATCACATGCAACATAATCCAACCGAACAAGTACCAGGACTCTTCAAGCGATATTACGGGTATGTCGTTTTGATGACTGTTAGTACTGCGATTCCATTGTTCGTTACGGTGGAAGGAGAAGATTCACGATGGCAGAGATCTTACTCTTGAAGATTTTTTTCTTTTGAAGAGTATGGAAGGATAATTTTATACTCAATTATTTTTTTAAAGAAAGGACGAGAACGTGCCGAATCCCCACTTCCTCCTCAATCCTCCATTTATCTATTTTAATTTTTAAATTTTATTATATTTTTTAAAATTATTAATTAATAAATTATAAAATATTAAATATTAAAAGATTTATAAAAAATATACTATAAAATTTTTAAATTTAATTAAAAATATTAATTGAATATCTACATCTATTTTATTTATTTAATTAATTTTAATATCTATTATTATTATTATTATATTATAAAAATTAATAAAGATAGTTATATTAATAATTTATATTTTATAATATAATTTTTATAATTAATGAATGTTAATATAAAATATATAGTTAAATTTTATTTTTATTTTAATATAATTAAATTTAATTTTAAAATTAAAAATATATCAGATAATTTCTTTTAAAAAATATAAAAAATTTCCTATTATTATTCGAGGCAGAACCGAAAATTCTCTTAAACATTTTTTATAAAAACATATAGAATATCGAGAATGAATTCGGGAATACTGGCCCCCTCTGCATCGCCATCCCTAATCCCCATTGGTATTGGCACGACAAACCCATAACCCTTGAAACGACAAGTCACTGGTATTTAAACAAAAAATCTTAAATACTAGAACTTATAATAAGTAACTAGTTACAACAATCTGATAATGAAATCATCAGTCGAACAGGTAGGTCGTCAGGAGCTGGACAGAAGCTACATCGCTAGTTTGCAAGACATTGCCAATTTTGAAAACACTTCCATTCTAGATTTCTCTTAATACTGCTGGATTCAGTGCTTCTCTCTTTTTGCGGAATCTGCCGCCTCGGTTTTGTTATGAACTCCAACATGGGCAGGCAGGTTTGCCTCAGTGGAATTCAATGCCTTGGGTTCAACGAGAGCTCCATCATGAGCAGGCAAGTTGGCCATGGTGGTATAAACTGCATTGGGTTTGCTATGAGCTCCACCACAAGCAGGCAAGTTGGCATCAGGGGTATCAGAGTTTCCAGATGCTGGTTCTCCAGATTGTACCACCGCTTCTAGTTCCTCATATCTGGAGATGACTAGTTGCAGCTCATCGTGAAGATTCAGTGCTTCAAATAGCATAGCTTCATCATCAGTGGTGCTTTCTATGATCCTTTGAATGACAGGCTGAGATTCCTTGCATTTCTCCAGCATGCTCACTGTAAGATCCTCCTGCAACCATGTAGTACGAACAGGAACTTACACTAATTAAATTTGGAAATGTAGATGTGGAAGTCATATACCAACTAAATTCAGGGAACCAACCACCTCTCAGATGCAGCTTTGACAATGCTTCCCAGTAGGAAAATGAAACTATTGCTTGACGGGGCAGGAGTTATAAAAACACAACTGTCTAAGATCCTATTTTAACTTTCATCTTCTATATTCATTATTTTATCGGTAGAATTCATAGATTTTAATTTTGGGGGAAGGATATGATTAAACAAAAAGAAGCAAAGACAACGTACATGCCCTTGAACACAAACAAAAAGGAGTATATTAATAAGAATGAAACATCTCTTATTAAGTATAAATATAATATCAAAATTCTTGCATGTATTAGCCAAAAGCATTATTTTTGAAAGGGCACAAATTGACTAACTGAGGACAACATTCTTAAGATGCTGGGATTACAATACCATGGTAAGTGCTGAGGAAACAGACAAAGGCGAATGGGAAGTTAGAAATGAAAGGATTACCTTTATGGGTTTTGGCTCTGTTTCAATATTCAAAATACTAGATAGCAGATCAAGGCTATTCCGAGCTACTACAAGAAATTCTTTCTTTTCATCAACAGAGAGGCTCCCGTAATTATAGCCAAAACTAGTACGATCTGCATCATGCAATCCTCTGTCAGGAATAGGATAGCTTTCAGAGGGAGACAGTGGCTCTTGATGAATGTATGACTCCAAAGAGTATTGTGCAGGGGGCAAATTGCCATCTTCTACAGGCAGAGGCACACTCCTTTCTTTCAAGCTCTGCAATGAAATAAGCACGAAAGAAGAAGTCAAGAACACATTGGAAACACCAGTGTATTTCAAATTTACAAAAACCATGCATGCAACAACAACAGAATAAAAATAAAAGATGCTGACATCATTCTTAGATAAATACAAAAGTTATCAATGTATGAATAGGATAAACAGGTATGTTGTAGGTGTAATAATAATAATAAAACTCCATATCAACGTTTTATCCCCTCAAGAACCAAAGAAACACAACTTTTCTCAGCAAAAATTCTCCAAAGTTACTAACTACAAAAGCTGTTAGGAGTGACAATACTACAAAATTGTATGAATGAACCTATTGGAAAACAATAATACAAAATTGTCAATAAGTTCTCCAAATTACTAAAATGGAATGATAATAATCAAAGCATTGCCACCAATTCTGAGGTGCACACTAAAAGAGAAGCCATGCACCGATAACAGAAATTAAGATATCCTCAAAATTAAGATTTGAAATTACAAAGAGGTCAACAACAAATCAGCAAAACAGTCAATTGTTAATCAAACTATCTGGTAGATAATAAATCAGTGAAACAGTGGATTATTATTAGAGAAAATATCGGCAAAAAGTGCACCTGCAGGAGCATTGAACCCTAAACCTTGAAAGAAATAACGACGTAGCATAAAGTAAATAATATTTACAAGACCATCATCAGTCAAATATAAAAAGAGTACTCACCATATAAGTCTGGCGATACACAGGAAGATAAGCCAGATCCTCAGACTCTCCCCAAGCCCGAATCAACTGCAGAGCCCTGTTTCTGTTTCCTGGATCCATCTGCGGATTCTCTATCATCCTAACCATCTCATCCAACACCTTCTCAGACGCCACCTCAGAGAAAACCTTCTCACAATTCATAGCACACGCCTCCAACAAATCAAGACTCAACCTTTGACTCACAACACTCTTACCCGAAATCTTTTTCTTTATTGCCTTAACAACCTCCGACCCACTAAACTCCTCACTGTTGATCAATGCACAAATCCTCATATTCATTCCCCAATTGGGCTCCTCTAAAGTTTCCAGCGTGGCCTCATCCACCATTTTCGATTCAGGTGTTGGGGTTTGTAACATTTCTTTCACTTTCCCACTCACAATTCTACCCATCTGAGCCCCACCCGTCTTTATTCTCTCCCCCAATTGGGTTAGTTTCAGCTTATCCATCACTTCACAAAGTTTTCAACAATCAAAATCGATCAGAATAAACAACAAACCCTAATTTGACAAAAATAAAAGTGTCAATATAAGCACAAGCGTGTTCAAGCTGACAATTTTAACAAAACCAAGCAAGAATTTTAAGATATCAACAAAAACAAAACAATAAGAACATCCTCCGTTCTTTTGTTGAGAAAATTGATTACTAACTAGTGAATCTTACAGTATTTGCTGTTTGAAACTGTCCATTTTTCTTATATTTTCTCAGCAACCAAACAGAGAAAAATGAAATTTGGTTATCTTAAGTGCAGAATAATGAATCTGACAAACCTCGACTCAGCTCGAAGTTGTGAATTTGGGTAAACGACGGAGTTTTGTTTTGATTTTGGTTTTCTTTTTTTTCAACTGAATTATTTTATCAATTTCGGGAGTGACTTTTTCACTTTGTAAGCCGGCGACAGGGAGGGATAGGGGGAACGGTCGCCAGTCTGAGATACGCGTGGCACGTTTAAAGGGCGGCTCGTGGTTTTTGGTGGGGCCCACGCCCACGACCATCAATTTTCATTAGTCGGATTCTCGGATGTCGGATAGAGATAGAGAGATAGTGGTTAACGTCAACAAAAACACAAAATATCAAGATAATGTGACGATATATTTTAAATAATATATTATTTATTTATTTTAATTTTATTAATATTATATTATTTAAAATTATTATTTAAAATAAAAAATTGAGATATATAGTATTATTAATAATGTAAGTTAGAATTGAATTAATTAATTTTTTTAGATTAGATTATGTTAAATTAATTTAATTTATATTAAATTATATGTAATATTATATTTTATTTTGTATAACATCAGATAAAATTATTTTAAATTTAATTTAATTAAAAATTTATTATTTTAATAATTTAATTATTTTTAAATTATATTATTAATTGTTTAATTTAATTAATAATATATAATATATTATAAAATGAATAAATGAATAACTTTTATGTTTAATATTAGTTAACATTTTATATAATAGATAAACACAAGTAAAAAAATTAAATAAATTTCAATTATTGGAATCAAATTTAGCTTAAAATAAGCTATGATAATCAATCTTCCCTAAACCCATGAAAAGTAAAAATATTTGAACTAAAAGTTTGATTAATTTATTAATCAGGACAACCAATACTTACATAATCCCTACAATCAAATGTAGCATAATAGATTCGCGATTAGACTAATTTTAGGATAATTTTTTTTTTTTATCCCATCTAATGTTATGTTAGACTTAAGAAGACTAAGCCAAATTTATTTTTCTAGTCCATTTTTGAGAAGCTAATTTTAGTGAAATTATAACATTGAAATTCTGTTAAAAAAAATGAAATGAAAAATATCTATTTTAATTGATTTTTTCTGTTCATTTAGTTTTTCTCATGATACTACCCAATTAATTGCCACAACCTATTTATATAAATTTAAGCAACAAAATAAATAGAATTAATTGTCGAATTTAATCAACAAATTAAATTAATTGTCACGACCCATTTATACAAGATAACAATAATAAATCATGCAAATCATGTATTAGTTTCATTAAACCGATTCAATCTTGCTATGTCATGCCATTTGTATTTTTAATTTCACATTCAACTAATTCAATTATTTTATGTTACACCAATTTATACAAATACTTTGTAACATTGATGACATTTATTATAATATGAAAGTATCAGGTACTAAACCTTTTTTTTCATACAGATTCATAAGCTAATTTTTTTTTTTAATCTTAAGTTTGAATTTGACTTATTTTTAGATATTTATAACCTTTAATTTGTTTGTTTTTTTTATTATTTATGACTGATTATAAGATGTTTATATTTGAATAGAAAAAATTAAATAGTATGACATTTATCTTAATGGTAAAATATTTGAATGAAAATTTAATATTTTGTCTTATCAATAGCATTAGTAAAAAAATTTATTTCTTATTGTGCAAAATATTTTTTATTATTTCTTATTTATCCCATCATTTTTTTATATGTGTGTATTCAACCATTATTATTTTTTTAATGAGAATTTTAAATATAATAGAACTGTATTTTACAATATGTCAATCTCTTTGTATTTATATTTAATATTTTTATTATATATATATTTTTTTATTTTATTTAATATATTAATTTTAATCGAAATGATTAAACAATTATTGATTGGCTTGTGTAATTAACAATAAAAACTATCAATATAATATACTAATAATAACATTATAAATATCATTATTAATGTTAAAAATTAACATGTTAGATATAATATTTTATTTTTATGTTTGTTAAGGTAAATATAATTTATCTTGTTTTTACTAATCAAATAATTTATTTATAACTTGTCACATGTTTAATCAATAAATTTAAATACTGTTAATATGAAATTAGAACATTGAAATTATGTTAAAAAAATAAAACGAAAAATATCTATTTTAATGGACTTTTACTGTTCATTTAGTTTTTTCTCAGGGTACTGCCCAAATAATTGTCATGGCCTATTTATACAAATTGAAGCGACAAAATAAATGAAATTAATTGTCGAATTTAATCAACAAATTAAATTAATTGTCACGACCCATTTATACAAGATAACAACAATAAATCTTGCTATGTCACGCCATTTGTATTTTTAATTTTATATTAAACTAATTAAATTATATTATGTTACACCAATTTATACAAATACTTTGTAAAGTTGATGATATTTATTATAATATAAAAGCATTAGGCACTAAACTTTTTTTTTGTACAGATTAAAGGGTTGTTTTTTTTTTTTTGTCTGAAGTCTGAATTTGACTTATTTTTATATATTTATAACTTTTAATTTATTTTTTATCATTTATGACTGATTATAAGATGTTTATGTTTGAATATAAAAAATTAAATTGTCTGACTTTTTTCTGAATGGTAAAATATTTAAATAAAAATTTAATATTTTGTTTTATTAATACCCTTATTAAATAAATTTATTTCCTAATATATAAAATACTTTTTTATTATTTATTATATATCCCATCTTTTTTATTATATGTGTGTATTCAATCATTATTATATTTTTAATGAGAATTTAAAATATAATAGAACTGTATTTTACAATATGTTCATCTCTTTGTATTTATGTTCAATATTTTTATTATAGATTTTTAATTTTATTTAATATATTGATTTTAATTGAAATGATTAAACAGTTATTTATTGGCTTGTGTAATTAACAAGAAAAATTATCAATATAATATACTAATAATAACATTATAAATATCATTATTAATGTAAAAAATTAACGTGTTAGATGTACTATTTTATTTTTTATGTTTGTTAAGGTAAATATAATCAATCTTTTTTTACTAATCAAATAGTTTATTTATAACTTGTCATGTATTTAATCATTAAATTTAAATATTATTAATATTTATAAGGTTATATACGTAAAATTATCATATTTTAAATATTTTTTAATGAAAAATAAATATATAAATATTTATATTTAGATGTTTAAAAAAAATATAAATATATCATTCATATATAATGTATTTAAATTTTAATTAAATTAAGACTCATTTAAATTTAAGACAAATAAGACAAATGCGCGGAGCCTAAAGAGGAAGGTTGTAGCGGTTTATCATTGGGTCAATATTTTAGTATTTTATTTACACGACATAATTATGTGGAGCTCGAGTGATTTGTGATTTGGATAAATAATTTTGATTAATTGGGATATCTTATCTTTATAAAAGGAATGGCATGATCGATATAAATTCAAATTATACATTGCATCTAGTAGAAATTGAATTTTTGATTAATCAAGCTTGGAGTACCTAAGAAGTTTTTTGTTCACCATTATAGGATCCTTGTTCTGTTGCAAAATTACTTATTTGTTGTTGAACCACTCCTATATCTCATTATTGGAAGTTTATATCTTCCAGTTCTTTTTAATTGTAATTTTTTGTACAATCCAAGCTTAAAAAGATGGGTTAGACATATTGTATTGTATTATAATATTAATATATTATATTATTTAATATATATTGATTATATTATATTATTTAATATTATACAACATTTTGATATTATATTATAATGTATTAATTTTCAATTATTTTATATTTAGTACTCCTTTATATTGCACTGTACTACTTTAATTTTAAGTGATTAAATAAAATAATTTATCTCAATAAATTACTATTATAATAACTTATGAAAGTGTTAGGTATAAAAAATGTTTAAATATGAATATATACTACATATGTACTTTTTTATTATTTTTATAATAGTCAATAATTCATTGACAACATAATTTTATAATATTATTTTATTCATATTTATTTGGGCCCTCATTTTTTTATACACATACATTTTAAAATTGTGTAGTTTAAGAGAGTTATGGATTATTTGTTAAACGTCTGAAGTCTGAAATTTTATTAATTTCAAACATTTTCTAAAATTTTCTTATTTATTTTTTATAACTTATATTTGATTTTCAGACATTTATATCTGAATTAAAAAAAAACTTTAGTAACTTTTATCTGAATGAAAAAAATATATGAATAAAAGTAACTATTTTATTCTAAAAATATTTTTATAAAATATATTTATTTCCTAAACTATAAAATTTAATCATTTTTTTGTTTTGATTTGCAAACATATAAATATTAAATACTCATGTGTAAGATGTTTTATTTATAAAAAATAAACAAGATGTTACTTTTATCATATATTAAAAAAATAAACAAGTCGTTCATATATTCAAATTTAGACTCATGCTGACTTTAAAAAAATTCAAATCAATTGAGATTATAAATAAAAAATTTGCCTTAGTTTTCAATACTCTTAAACCACATGACTTTATTATTATTTTAAACATAAGCTTATTAAATCTTACGACTTAAGAATATGTCCATATTTAAAAAAATGAAAGCTCAATATGATTTGCTCATTGGGCTCTGTGTATTAAGAAAAAATTAATAATTATATATTATGTCTTACTCATGATTTAAAAAAATATTTACATTTAAAAAAATAATAATTTTTATATTTGAGAATAATTATATTTATTATATTACGTCTTGTTTATTGGGCTCCACGTACTAAGAAAAAATTAATAATAAGATTTTTTACTTTTTGTTATTTTATATATTTATTATAATTATTAAATACATATTAATAACTCTATTTAATATATAAATTACAAAACATATATTTTTTATTTTTAATACAGATATACATATATGTATATATAAAATAAAAGTTCTAACTTAAGTGAAAATAAAATATAATCTTTGATTTTACAGATTTTGCTTGATGATTTAGGCAACGAAGATCATACACAACGGCGGTGGAGAAGCAAGTGCAGCGCACAACGAGTCAGTCCTCGAATTCATGCGGCGAAGGCGATGCAGATGATTGGTGTGTATAGCTAAAGCGTCGCGCGGCGAAACTCCAATGACGGATTCCTAGCTGGAATCAAGCAGCAGTGGCCTTCAAGTTCGATGAGGTGGTGGAAGATGGAAAAGGGGACTGTGCGCTTTTTAAAACAATTCTTTTTGCTATGTTTTATGCGTAACCACATAAACCCGACCTCGTCATGGCTTTTGGTTAAGGCGGGATTCAACGCATAATTTTTATGAGTTACGTAATATGATACGGGTGTAAATTGAAATTGATACCCAAACACAGATATGTATAAGTTTAATGTAGTACAATACTTTTATACAATACAATAATGGATGCCAAACACAGCCTAATAGCTTATTATATTTGACATAAAGAAATTAATTGTAATTTTAAAATTCAGAGATATATTCCAATTTTAACGAGTACGAAGAGCCAAGAACCAAAATGAAAGATGAAAAAGCAAAAGAAAATTTTTACAGTGTTTGTTTAGATAGAATCAGTTTTTTTAACTTTGAGGATACGATAGACAACTTGGGAAAAAAAAATTCTACAATTTTTTATTAGTACAACGAGAATTTCCTCGCAGGCATTTGCGCGTGTTGTGGATTCGGCCCAGACCATGCTTGAACCCAACCGACCCAAAAAGCCTTGAAACAAAAGTGAAATGACGGTAAAATAAAAGCTAATAAATTATAACGAGTTAAAAAGAAGAGAGAAAAAAAAAAAACATATTAATTAGTTCTTGGGCCAGGACAGGGCCACGGGGTGGTTTAACAAAAGTGAATGCCGAAGCTACAATACAGACACGAATGAGCGAGCAATCGAGGAAAGAATAGGATAGCAGAGGCAAAATAGGCAAATGGTTTCTCTCTCGACTTGGTTTCGATACATAGCCAACAAGCTCGAGTACTCCGTCTCTATCAGCTGGAAGGTCATTGCTCATCCATGTTCGCTTTTCGATTCGCTTATTTAATTTTAGTTGTTGCAGTTCTCGGTTTTTTTTTTTTCAATTTAGTTTATTATTAATGTTGTTGTTATGAGCTGTTTTACTCTTCTTGAGTAATTTTTTATATCTGTATATATATAATTCAACGGAGTTTGTTTACTGTTCTATTTGTTGGGTTTTATGGGTGAACTCCTGAAATGATAATATAAGATTTTTATTTTTTCTAAATAAGATAAAATTGTATTCCCATGACTTCAGGTGATCTGCTAGTGAGTAAGGATTAGGTTTAATGTTGATATTGGTAATCACTAGCTGTTTAGGGTTTATAATTGTTTAATTTTATACTCTCTCTCACGTATGCACGACATTATGTACTTTTACTTTGGAGGTGGGAAAGTTGGCGCTGGGTTAGGCTAGTTTAGAGTTTGATTAGTGACATTTGAATCTGCGTTTGTAATTAGACACTTTGTCGTTATAAATTTTCTAAGTGACATTTTTTAATGTGGCGGTAGGGTATAGATCGGTTGCTTGCATGGCAATTTGTAAAGCCTCAGTACATGTGGCGTGTTCTTCTCATGAAATGGATTGCAATGGAATTTCGGCAGTCTGTTACAGTTTCATTGGAAACACAATAGAAAACCAAAAAATACATTGAACTTTGAAATTCTCAAGCCCAGAGACAGATGGCTTACATTTCATCGTTCATTTATAATCAAGAGTTTGACGCTAGTCTAAGACTAGCAAGGTCGAGTATTTGAGGAACAGTTATCATTCAGAAGGTGGATTTAGAATTTACGAAAAGATTCTTCTTGTTGTTTGGAACTGAAATCCATGATCCACATCAATTCAAGTGTTGCACAAAAAAATATTAAAGTTACATAGAAAAATTTTTAATTGTGATGCTATTCGTTGTATTATTCACCAGTCAAGAACTACATTCTAAGCTTCTTTCTATGCTTTATTTTCCAACAGATTCTACAGTCACTGTGTTCTTGCTAATTACCTTGAGTGTGGCTCTTCGAAATTTTTTTATTAGATTGTTCTAACAGAATCTTCCATCTGAAGCAGAGCTACACGCGAGGTCAAATCAATGATATAGAATTACGTGATTCGGTTTGGAAATATTTATTTCAGGGAAAGTTAACTTACTTACACTGGAATAAAGGAGATGAGATGGCTCCAGTTATTGGAGGGCTAGGGGGAACCCTTCTTGTGCGGAAGTTACCTGCTGCAGATCCAAAGTAATACTTGTTATCTTTCTTTTATCGTGATTAACTTTTGAAATTTGGATTTTATTATCCTTTACTCAAGTACCATATGGTTTTCTGCAGTATGACTTGGTCTGAAAAAATTACTCAACCATATCATGTTGTCATTTTAGGGGCCTAGACAAGATAGTTATTGCTATAGATTTTTTTCCCCCCATTAAATTCCAATTTTTTATTTTGTGCGTGATTAACTGGTACTAATTTACATTATTTTTATCTTTATTTCCGTGTTTCATCTGTATGAATATTTTACTGGTCGTGTTTTTTTACTTATTGCTTGAGTTTGGAAATCAAGCCCCTTCCGACCTTTCTTTTTATTTGTTGTATTACATCCTTGCTCTTTTCTTCTTCTTGTTCCTTCTTTCTCGCTTGTAATTAGAGCATAGCTTTTCATGTAATTTAGTTGTTTATCATATTATGTTTCCCTATTGGAACATCAAGCTGGTTTAAGTGGGCATCTTAGTGTCCTTGTTAATGCCTGTTGTATGGCCTATGAGTATCTGAGTGTCTATCAGGTTATGGCAACCACCACATAAATTGGATGTTATCAATATATGTCCCCAAGGCAATGTAGTCTCTCTCTTTGTGTCTATCCCACCTCTTCCTTTTTTCCTTTTCTATTATTAAAGTGTTTGCTGTGTTTCAGAGTGACATTTTATTGTTCTGCTTCTTTTTTCAAAATTTTGAGAATATTATTTACACTGCAGCATTATTGTGGACTTGATTGATTTGGATAAACATAATTTATTAATCACGATCACCTTAATCAATATAAATTCAATTTCTACATTGCTTCTAGACAGACAAGCTTTGAGTCCCAATTAGGCATTCTTTTGTTTGGTTCACTACTGTTGTATCTTTCTTCTTATGCAAAATTATACATTGGTTGTTTAAACACTTTGATAGCTCATTCTTGGAAGTTCTTCATCGTTCTGTTCTTTTTAATTGACAGGCGTGTTTTTGTTGGAGATGTGGTGGTCATGAAAGATCCTGAGAAGTCAGATAATTATCTAGTGAGAAGATTAGCTGCTATTGAAGGATATGAAATGGTGTCTACTGACGAGAAAGATGAGCCATTTGTTCTTGACAAGGATGAATGTTGGGTGTTGGCTGACAACGAAAGTCTGAAGCCTAAGGTAATTACTATTTTTATTAATAAAAAATTATGAAAAATTAATATCATATTCAGATATGTTTCTGCAATGTCTTGAGTTTACTTGAATTATTTTCTACAATGCAAGTATCATTATTGTTGGACTGATGTGTAAAGGCCAATCAGAGGAGTGAAACTAACTTGTTTTTCAGTAACCTGTAGAATTTTCAAGGATAATCACAGATGCATACGTAGAACATACAGACATACATGCATGCAGGCATGAATTTGTACGTACATTACTGTTATGATGAAATTGCACGGTCTATTTCATAGCCCTCCTTCCTGAAACGAAAGGCAAAGGAACTAAAATTTGTACTTTGCAATTGCCACATTGTATGTCCAACTAGAATTCTTATTAGGAATAAATGCATATTACATGTACAAGTTACTTCAAGATGTAATTACATCATTTTTTTTTTTTTTTAATTTTGGGATCTCTGAGGGAACAATTGTGCTGTTTCCATGACTAGTTTGTAGGTTAATTATTGCTAATTGTGATTTTATAATTTAATTATGACCATAATCTTCTCCTCTTTGGTATTCTTTTTTATTTGTTGAGTCACAGGAAGCCAATGATAGTCGAACATTCGGTCCAGTTCCCATGACAAACATAGTTGGCAGAGCTATATATTGCCTCCGAACAGCTGTGGATCATGGTCCTGTACAGAACAGGTAAGTTGGTCAGCTCCATTGTACTGAAACCACCTTTGAAACAAGATAATTTATTTCTGATGATCTTTGAATATTCTGTGTTCGTCAACCAGTAATGATAGCATGCGAAAGGATTCACCAGTATTGGAGGTGGAACTGGATGTTGATGAGATGATGAAAAATCACAAAGCATAGACCTTACTCTCACAGACCGCTGACTGACTGCATTTGGTTCGTTTTATTGTCTATTCCTGCTGGTTGTACCCCCATTTAGAGATATCTGGCTTGCTTCGAGTACAAAGTGAAAAATAAAAAGATGATCTGCATGGACATCTCATAAGAGGTACCAGATTATGATCATTCTTGACCGGTTGTGGCTGTTGGGTAATCAAGTCTTTCCTTCGGAAAGAAGAAAATGAAGAGGCCTCTATCTTTGAGTTTAAACTTGCTTTTGGAACGTTCTGTTGTTTAATTAGCCAAAGAAAATGGGCAAATATTGTGATGCATGAGTCCACTGCATTGAATTGTTAAAGATTAACATCTGAAAATGACTATTTTTTCATTTTCCCAAATTCATTTTGAGGAAGTTTTTGGGCATGCAAGTAGTAGGTTATTGTTTTATGTTATAATTATAAGATCGACTACTTTTGGGTCTCTGTCTGCTTGCTTTTTGAAAATATCTTTTATTTGAGTCTTGGTTGAGGATGTGGTAATTAACTTGCTTATTAATAGTTTTAGCATAAACCATGAGGTAAAACTTCATGTATGCTCATGGTATTCTAATATATTTCAAGGTCAAATGAGTTGACAAATTAAATAATTAATAACTGATTCATTCGGATAAGGGAATGTGTAGCTTCCTGCATAATCAAAATGAGATTGAATTTTTTTTTACTCATCTTTTTTTCTACTATTTCTTCTAATCAAAGATGGGTGAAGTGATTATGAATTTTTTTAATTTTTATAGATTCGTCATGTCTCTCTAAAAAGTAAATTCTATTGGCGAGCCTTATGCAATGCGAAAAAATGCTTTTATGTTCAATTTTTTTTTTTTTTTTATCTCTCCCCCTCACCTAATCGTTATCTCTTCTCTCTTGCCTAATTGTGTGAAATATATGAATTTTTTATTATGTTATAATATATCATTAGGGTCATGAGAGTGAACATATGAGAAATGATGTATTGTTTATTAAAAGGATGCATAAATAACGACGATATTATCAAATATTGTTTGATGTTTCCTTCCTATTACATCACACCGCCAATGTTTTTAACAATTATTTTTATTTCATTTCTCATGTTTAAACGTTACATTTCACCATCAAAATATTAATGGTATGTTTGGTTTGAAGAAATAAAAGAAGAGAAGAGGAAAGAAATAAGAGGAGAAAAATAAAATTTATATTCTAACCAAACAATGAAAATGAGATTAACTCTTTTTTTTTTACTAATTTTCTCTCCTCTTCTTTCCTTTCTATTTTTTTTCTCTCTTACCATTTCTTTCAATCAAACATGGACTAAGAGTAATTTTTAGTCTACCTTCAAATGAATTGACATTTTACGCTGCGTCTCTAAAAAAATTGACTCGTTATACTCCACACCTAATTCCATAAGTGTTAAAAATAAAATTTTAACCTTTAAAACGAAAGAAATTATGAAATTAGTTAATTCAAATAACAAACAAATAAAGTCGAGAAATCAAGAACAATTTAGAAAAAAAAAAAAAAAAAAATCTACTTCATAATCCTTCTAACATAAACAAAACACAAAAAAATAAATGAGATAAAAACAAAAATATAAGTATTTAAGAAAAGAAACTCAGCAACCGTTAACATTTCTCAAAGTCTACATTTTTAGATTTCCTACACATTTCCCCTATCAATCGATGGTGGTGGATAGTTGGGTTAAATCTAGATAAATAGACAATATGTATATTTTAGATTGAAGTGCTGTAATTTAAAAGTTACAGTTATTGTGAAAAAAAAACTGTAATTATAAAATAAAAATTAATAATATGTACAAAGTAAAATTTTTAAATAATAATCTTGACAAAATTATTAAATATATAATAGATTTTACATCATACAAGTGAAAAATCATATTAATATACCTTCTAATCTACAATAGGTAGTGTTTACCAAACACTTTAGTGCTGTAACATTTAAGCCACAGCTACCCAACATCAATCTCAAACATACCCAATAAATAGCGTAGTGACAATGGCACTGAGGGTTTCGCTACCGGATGATTTTATTATGATATTTTGGGTATTAAATGATGTCGGTTTACGATTAATTTGGTCTTGTTTTGACTTTAAGAGACTGCATTACTAAAACTACTCAAATATTCTCGTGACGTCAATATTTTTTAAACGATGTTGACATCTTATTGTGAAATGATAATGTTAAAGATTAGACAAATAATAATAATAATAATAATAATAATAATAATAATGATAATAATAATGATGATGATGATGATGACGATGATAATAATAATAATAATAATAATAATAAACTACAAATTATTTTATATAAATTAATGTGGCATTAATAAATTAGTTGAAAAAAATAATAATTATATTTTTAAAATTATATAGACTCATGATAGTTTTATATAAATAATATTTTCATGTTACATCAGTTTGTACACACTTGTTTGTATAAAATGATTGTGGTTCTATCATTACTTAAAAAAAAAAAATTACAATACAGCCACAAACTCTTGTACAAACTTATTTTTTACAAACTTATTTTGTATTAACTTGTGGAAAATTTCCCACTGCTACCTCTCGTGGGAGTTTCAATCGTGTGTCAGTCCCAGTGTGACTGATCATCCTCTTGGACCAACTACTGATCATCACCTTAATAAGCTATTGCTTCAAAACTAGCTGATCAGATGCGAGCCCTTCCTCAAGTGGATTTCTCCATTTGCTCCTCGTACTACACTGTATTAGCAGCTGTTTCCAATTGTTGTTCCCTTCCTAAGGGTAGGTTCTTATACATTACTCATCCGTTCGCTACTGGATATACCATTTCCTATCCGACTTGCATAAATGAAAATATAGAATAATAAAAAGAAATTTTATGGATAAATAAATCTTTAATTCAACCAATTTAATTATGTCATGTCAGTTTGTACAAAATAAATTTTTACAAGAGTTTGTGATTGTATTGTTACTAAAAGAAAATAGTTATAAACAAATATTAGTAGTAAATTAATATATCAAAAAATATTAGTGGGTATTTGATAATATTTTATAATTAAAATCATTTTGTTTTATGAACAAATTTGAATGAATTAGATTGAATCTTGAATGACACTTATAAGACTATTATATTTTTAGTGAAGGTCTAGAAAATGAATTTATAAACAATGGGTCATACAATATATACTTTGCAGTGAATATCTTAGAACATGTCATTTTTGCACTAAATAAGTATTCGTTTAGGATGATTTTGAAAAGTTAAATATTTGGTAAGTTTTTTTTTTTAAATTATTACTTGATAAAATCACTCAATCCTATAATAAATTTTTAAAAACATAGAAGGAGGAGTAGCTTTTCAAAATATATTTTAAGAATCAGTTTTATACTTGATACAATTCTGTATATATTCTTATATATATCACAAAAATCTAATATTATCGTTATTAATTAGAAATAAAATCATTAACTTTAAGGAGATTATTATGATTAACAATTATACTGGGATAAAAAATTAAAATCAATAATATAAAATATTTATTTTAGTTACTAATTATTATATATACACAATAAAAAATATTTTACATACATGTGTATAAATGCATAAATAAAGTTTATTTAATATTATATCAAATTTAGTCATTTACATTCTTACAACAGTTCAATAATAAATTTAATAAACACATATGAATATTTTTTAAATTTATAACACTTTTAAAAATAAATTTTATGGAACACTTAACTAATTTTTATAAAGTACAAGGAATAACAATTATTTTTAAAAGACATAGTATTACCATATTGGTCATAAATTAACATCAATATATTTAATTTTCTCACAAAATCTAATAATATAATTATAATTCGATCCGATTATATCTTATTTAATTTTATCTCGTATAATTAAACACTAGTTACCGTAGCTTGAAAATTAAGTTAATTTAATTTTTACTACAGTGAAAAACATATTATATCTTTATTTTTTTAATCAAAATTATTATTTAAAAAATATATTTACTATATATTATAAATTTTATTTCATATTTATATATATATTTTTATATATATCGTAACTTAAAAGTTTGAACACCTGTTTGAACAGGGCTATGATCCTATTCCAGTGCAATCCATCTTACCAAAGGTGCCTCAGCAAGGAGAATCTATTTTCCAAAACGACATGATTAACATGCTGAATTCAAAGTCAGTTGGGCCACGGAGCCCATTCTCAAGATGGACTTTGAGCCCCTTTTTTTTACGAGAATGGCCCGTCCCGGACCGTCCGCCCAATTTACACGTGAAGAAATATTATATTATTTAGAGTAGAAATCTCGAGGGAGCAAGAAGCAGCTGCTCCGTTCTTTTGGTAATTCTTCGATTAGTCACTAAAAGGTTAGTCTACACTTTTCACTAAAATGTAATTTTACTTTTTTTTGTTTTCTCATGTTCTTTGAATTTCTTGGGTATCTATAATTCTTTTGTTTTGAGTTAGGGCAAGAAACAAAAGTAAAGGTAACTTTATCCAAATGATCTTTCAATTCTTTTGGCTGCTTTTATTTCTGATTTTATAATATTATTAGTTTTAATTGCATTGATATGGGACTTATGAAAATATTTTACACATGGTCGTATCATATTCACTCCGTAAATAACTAAATATGTTTCAAGATTTCAATTAGAGGTTGGTGTCTTTTTAATGCACAAGGCTTTTAGCTTGAGAGATGCTAAAGCTGGACAATTACATTCAATACTTGTTCTTTAGTTTGTGTTTTGCTTTAGAAATGATTTCATTTGAAGTATAAGTTTATGCTGGAGTACCACATAATATCATTATTGTGAGTCAGCATGTTAATTAAGGACAGATGTGGAATTTTGAAACGAGAGTAGAATAAAAATTTCAACCTAGTATGAATTAAGCTAAAAATAGTATTGTGGATAATGCTTCACCTTCACATGATGTTTGCAAAATGATTATTCATGCATAGTGTGCTGTTGGTATTATCAACTGGCTATGACTTATTTGCCTACAAGGTCTAGTTACTTGGGATGATGATATTAGCTCATTATTTTGGTATTGGGGGCTGTTTCTTTATTGTAAATTGTACATTAGTGGCCTGCTACTGTTTGTTGGCTTTTTCCCATTATTGAAGCTAATGCTGTGTTAGTTTTATTGACTTTGTGAATGCTACCTTTACTAGCTTATCAGGATGCAGAAATTCAATTATAATTACCTTGTACGTTTCATTCCATCGCATCTATTCAAATTTTGTGGGAGAGTAGAGAAGCAATGTGTGGGAGAAAATGCAGGATTAGGGGTTTTAGGTTTGGATGTTGGTACCAAACACATCGGTGTATCATTGTTCAAACGACACGGCAACGAAGTAGAGCCCCTCACAAGATTTGACCGAGCAAAGGCCGATCATGAGTTGCCTCAATTGATTGAGAAGCATAAAGTTCTGGGCATGGTGGTAAACTTGCCCGAGGAGCATCATGAGCATGTTACTTCTTTTGTTGAACAACTGGATAGCAATGAAATATATAGAGGCTTACCTTTTTGTTATTTTCAAAAAACTAAATAAGCCTACAATCAAAAGACTGTTGGGAGTTGTGGACTTCCTGCTATCTGAGTATGAGTTGGAAACGAGTAAGGAAGACAGAGTGATCGTTTTGAAGAAATTCGGATATGCCTTGACATGTTTTCTTTCAGTATAGATGTTCTATTTTGATTATTTGACTAGAAGGAAGCTGGGATTAAATAATAACAGTTTTGCAGGCATTTATGTTGTTCCAGTTCTGCATTTGAACTTTTAATACTCTTATGTTCTTTTTTTCGCTTTTAAATAGTTGATTGGGAACTTACATGAAGAATTTTGATTGCAAGTGCGATTTTTGTGTTATGCAACTTTCGAATTCCTCCATGACTTTTATTTTATTTGCGCATGCTAGTTTGTTTGTAAGATTATAAAATTTTTTGGTTGCTACAAAAAGTATGGTGTTTGAAAACTCATAGAATAAGGCATATAAAAATCAGTTTCTAATATATATTTTTTGATAATAATATTACAATTCTACTTTCTACCGATACTTGCATTAGAGGTCTCCTGGGATTTGCCTTAACATAGCCCGAAAATATACTTAGGTTTTGTTTACTTACAATCGAGAATTGAGAATTGGAATAAAATCCGCGTTTACTTAGCAAAATAAGAGAGGGACTCAGATTCATTTAGGTAGGCCTCGCACCATTTTGGGAATTAGACTCCTAGTCCTAGGATTTCCCAATATGTCCCCATTAATTTTTCATTATTCCAAAATACTCTCACTTGAAATAAAAAATATAAATAGCAGGGAAAAAAAAAAGTCATACCCATCTAGCCATCCCCATCTCATTTTTTATTTGATGGAAGCAATAAGAAGCAACAAGGATTTTTATTCGGATTTTGATTTCTACAATTTAAGTAAACAACTTATTTTGATTCTCATTTTTTATTTTCATTTCAGCTCATCTCATTTCCGTTTAGTAAAAACACTATTAATGTAGGATAACTTAAAAAAATGAAGAGATTCAGCCTCATTAACTATGCCACTACATTTGAATGTTTGAAATCAAATAAATTTATTTTTTAGTTAATCATGAAAGATGAATTATCAAAGTACACAAGAGTATCACAAAAAAATTTACAAATGAGATTTTTTAAATAAGAATGTTATTCTCTCACTTTAATAGTGAATAAAAAAGAGTGATCTGAAAAATTTTATTTTGAAAGGTATTTAAACTTTTTAGTTTAGTATTATATTATTTTTTATCTTATTATTCTTAAAGAAAAAGAAGTGTTATAATATCTATTACTTTGGTAGACGAAATTTTTTTTGTTAAAATAATATAAACTTACTTTCATTTAAAGTCTTTTAGAAGATAACATGTTTTTTTTTTTTTACTTTTTTATTTACCACATGGATAAATAAATAAGTATTTAAATAGTTAAATTATAAGAGTTTTTTTTTTTTGTGATACTCTAATATTATTACCAATTAGGCTCCATTTGGTATATTTTTTATATAGAACTTATTTAAGTAGAATATTTGTTATCATAGCTTTTACCAAAAAAAAAAAAAATAGTTGTTTGCTTGTTAATGAGATAGTTTTATTAAAAATCGTAAAATACTTTAATAGATACTTTTTCTTAAAATTTATGTTATGAAAAAAAATGAAATAAGATTATCAAATATGTAAAAGATATTTTGAATATTTTATCATTTAGAAAAAAATCAACTTTTACTTTTAAAAACCTAAAATTTAAGATTTTATTAGTAGAGGTAAAATAACTTATTTAATTTTTAAAAATTTTATTAAAAAATAAGTAAAAACTAATAAATTTTTTTGAAATAACTTATAAGATTAAATAAGCACGTATTATTGTTAGATAAGTCATGTCAAATAAGTACTTAAGTACGATAATGTAAGATTATCAGAAAAAAAAATGTATAGTACAGTAAAATATCGATAAATGAATATTCAATAAATTAATAATATTGCTTAAATAATAAATTATTATGGTTCTAATTTGGGCCGGTGTATTAAAATAATAATTTTACTAAATGCATAAGATAATAATTTTTTTCTAAATCTTTTAGGGCCCAACGAACATATAAATTAATAATTGATCAAATATAAAAGAACATTAATAATAGATAACATATAAAATTCATATTATTAAAGATTTTTTTATTGATAACTTACATTTTTCAATTCAACTTTTTTCTAAAATATGCATATAAACTTATTTATTTTTCTTTGTTTCAACTTAACCTCATCCATAATTTTTTATAAGCATACACTACATGTGACTAACATTAATTTATTAATATCATTTATAAATAGATGATAATTAAAATATATTTACATTAACTTATTGACTTTTATGTACATGTACTTGTATTAATTTATTAATATCATTTGTAAATACATGATAATTAAAATATATTTACATTAACTTTTTGACTTCTATGTACATGTACTAATATTTATAACTAATACATAAATCTTAGTTAAAAATATAAAACATATATTAAGAAAATTTTTCATTAATTAATAAATATTTATTTATTGATGAGTAAATAAGCTCGTTAAAATAATATTTTTTTTGTCCCAGCAATATTATTTTATAGAGGTTCGGGTAGGGAAGATGAGCAGGTCGACCCGATCCAATTCCAAACGAAAGCCGGACGGGCGGACACGTAGCGACCCTCAAATCAACATGTAAGCAATAACCCACGTTTGCCCCTCATCAAATTTTAGATTACCCAAAAAGTCCCTTATCAGTGGTTATATAACTTCGCAAAGCCGACCCGGGATGGGAGTTACGAACAAAACTAAAAGAAATAAATTTGAAAAATCATATAAAATGCAAAAGCTGCTGTAATCTTGCATCCAATTTTGAGAAAGTGATGTCGCAAGCAGTCCATCTCATAGCTAAGAACCTCCCAGGTAGTTCAAATCCTTCGAAATGGCCGCTTCTAAATTCCATTTTCAGTTATTTTTTCGTTCAATGGAGATATATATTTAACAACCCAAAACAAGCTTTAGGGTTTCCATTATATTTGTTTTTTTTCGTTCTGTCAATTAAAGTATTCGCACTCAAATAATTTCTTTACGGAGTCATATATGAAGAAGAAATGTTGAAAGGCAAAGAAACGATAGAGGGTTTTGTTTGTTAATTCATTGAATAAAAGACAGCTTTTAGTAGGGTACTCGGGATGGTGATTTTTTGAGAAGGGAGGAACTTCTCAAGCAATAAAGTACTTCCTTGAAAAAGCACTTATGAAAGTGTTTTTGTGTGTTTTAAACAAAAACTATAATAATTGGGACGGAAGAGTTTCTGGCTTTTGAGTTTTGAAAGCAGTCTTGAAGATGCTAGAAGTACTCTGAATGTAACCCTTCTTGAATTGATGTTTTGTACTTGTTTGATTGGAAGGAGGCGACTACCTAACGGCCTGGTTGTTTCATTAAGTTTAAGAAAGGTTTTTCTTTATACGGCTGCATTTTCTTTTGCATAAGGTCTTTTATAAATTGCCATAGAGATGTATCTTGCAAGATATGATTCTTGCTTGGACCACTCCTTCCCTTAATCCTTTAAGTACATTGGAGAATTGTGGTGGATAGTGCTGGAAATGGTGGTTGTTGTGGTGGCATAGAAGTCTAGTGTTGGTGTTGCATTATGCTTAAATTATTCTATAGACATGTACAGGATGTCACATCTTCAGTTTTTCTTTTTATTAATTATGGATTAATAGCATTCAGTATGCATTATGTTGCTATAGAAAGAAAGTGTAGCACTGGACTTGGATTGTGAAAAAAAAAAAGAAAAAGAAAAGCACCAACTGCACTCAGCAGTTCTATGAGAGCAAGTTTATACTTGAAAAAAGGCCTTAAGCTCAGCTAGAAATCTTGTGTATGTTTAATATTTGTGGCATAAGTTACTACTTCTTCTGCCTTTAAGCATATATTGTAGACGCATGGTTTTTAGTGGTGATAAATTGGAATGGCAAGAAAGCTAAGAGTGGAGCATATGCATATCATGGTTTGTCATTTGTGTATTAATGAGAGAGAACTAGAGAATGTATTAATGAGAGAGAACTAGAGAGAGGGAGGCTTTTAGGATCTGAAGCTATGTAGGTATTAGTACTTGCAAGAATCCCAGAATTTTATCTTTAAAAAAAAATAAAAATAAAAATAAAGGAACTCTATGTTTTGTCTTAGCTGTCCAAATAAGCCTACCATCGTTATTGTGTGCCACTCTAGTGGCCCCATTCCCATTTTCCTTTCCTTGCTGATGTGCTTCTTGGTAATAGGTTGGCTGTTGTCATTAAGGATTCTTTAGCCTCGATTCAAAGAATTTTCTTTCAGTTCTCCTCATCCTTTTTGAAGAGATAATCTCCATAAATGTGTTAAGAGAGAAATAAAAAGTTCAAAATTATTTTCCAATGGGAATTTTACCGTGAGCTTATCAAGCAAGATCCATAAAATGTGTTTCATATAGTCTGTCTTGCCAAAACATGATTAGGGTTCAGTTCTTAAATTAATATTTTATCTATCAAATTATTATTTTAATTGACTTTTGTGTACCTGTCCTGTCTTCTTGTAGGTTATGGGCCATCTGAAGGCAGATGTCTCCCATGTTTGGGTGTTTCTGGAAGAGCAGTGGCCGTGTCTTCCTGCTCTTCTTGTGGTGACTTTAGAATCCTATCACAAGTCAAGGTTGGAGCAGTGAAATACGGTTTCAAGGGAGCATCATTTGCATGCAGAGCCAGCTCTGGTGGTTATAGGAGAAATCCTGACTTCCCAAGACAAAACAGAAATGGTTACCGAGGCAGGAACAGGCAAATTGAAGAGAGGGATAGTTTTGATGATGAATCCGAACTGTTATCTTCCAGAAATGGGCCTATACTCTCAGGTTCCCCAAAATTCCAAGCAACATCAACCCCAGGACCAAGAGAGAAGGAGATCGTTGAACTTTTCCGCAAGGTCCAAGTTCAGCTTCGAGAAAGAGCTGCAGCAAGAGAAGACAAGAAAACTGAAGCCATGCAAGGACAACGTAAAGAGAGTGAAACGGTAGATTCTCTCCTTAAGCTGTTGAGGAAACACTCAGTTGAGCAAGGTAAAAGGAAAAGCAGCAGTGGGAGCAGCAATGATTTTAGTATGGACCAGAATGAACCAAATGGCTCATATGTTGAAGATAAAAGCACAAGCTTCTTTGATTCAAGTAATAATGCCAGGACTGAGTCCCAAGAATCTAATGTGTCGTCTTTTACAAGACCGGCATCAAATTTTAGGCGCAGGTCTCCAGTCACTCAATTCAAATACCAGCCTGTTTATTCCAGTGAAGAGACTGAGAATTCTATCTCACGTTTAGATTCAAGTGGAAAGGGAAAGAAGAGTTCGTTGGAGATACATACAGACCCCAAACGTGAGCCTGATCCAGGGCTAGAACTAGAAACAGAGCCTGAGGCCAGTTTTGCAGAGGAAAAGGTGTATGATGAGGCATCGGATGTAGAATCCAATGTCATAATAGATGGCAATTTGTATGATGAGGTATTGGAGAGTGAGCCCAATATCCTAGACGATAATGTGTATGGTGTATTGGAGGAAGGTGAATCTTCTGATAATGATGAAGATGAGAACAAGCCAGAGGAGATTGTAAACGGAGATTTGAGTGCATTGAAGCTCCCTGAACTAAGGGCACTGGCCAAGTCTCGGGGTGTGAGGGGGTTTTCAAAAATGAAGAAAGCAGAGCTACTCGAGTTGCTTACCCGTGACTCAGTCTGATTAGTGATCCAAAGCATAACAAGAGACTGCTTCCAATTTTGAGATAGTTGTGATAATCTCCTTTTGGTTTCCTTAAAATTTCCATCCGTCTTGTTTATTTCGTTTTGTGTAATATTTAGTCCCTTCCAGTTCCACACTGTTTGTGGACTTTGTAGTTCTTCTTTATGCAGAAATAGTCCTTTGAATGCGTTTTCGATACATTTTCCATTGAAAATTCTTGATATCAGAAGCGTGCATGAAATTTATTTTTATTTTAAGAAAGTACTTTTTATCCCGTTGCATTTTTCGTTTTTAGTTTCAAAATTTGGCTTTGGCTTTTATAAACTTCAATTTGATCTTTATAAACAAAAATGAAAATTAAAAAAAAAAAAGGAATGGCCCATATCAATTGAAAAGGCTCTCCCTAAGTATAAAATCCAATGCTATGACAAAAGCTCTCCCTAAGTTCTCTCTCTGTCTCTCTTTCAGTTGACAGACAAAACCCATCTCTTCATTCCTAAGTTTTCTCATCAAATAATTTAAGAAAATTTGCTCATCATTCATCAAATCATTTCAGAGCTCTTGATAACGTTAAAAAGTCATGGGGCAAAGTCTGAATTCAATGAACCAACATCAACAAGGACAATCCAAAGATGAGGTGCTCTATCACTGGGTCCGCACCGGCGACGTGGACGCTATCAGAGCACTTCGCAGCCAAGGCGCTAGCCTTGAGGTGATGTAACAACCCTTTATCTAAACATTTTCATTGACACCATCAACTTCAATAGCATTACAATTCTGGGTCCTGTTCGCTTTTTTTTTTTGGTGTAGTGGATGGACAAAGAAGGAAAGACCCCATTAATTGTGGCTTGCATGGATTCTGGGTTAATAAATGTTGCTAAAACTCTCGTTGAATTGGGTGCCAACATCAATGCTTATCGCCCCGGTAAGTTTCTGAATTATTTGTATTGTTTTTACAAAGCTTGGCGTTTCTGAATGGTGATTCAAATTCTTTTGGTAGGTGGTCGTGGTGGAACTCCGTTGCATCATGCAGCAAAAAGGGGATTGGAACCAACTGTTAGGTTACTACTCTCTTGTGGAGGTATGGTTATTGGTCCTGGTCCATGCATTTTGCAGAATTTTGCGCGTCAATGTGTTACTATTTGCACAAATGAAGACTGATAGAGTTTAGTTCTTTTTGTTAATATTTCAGCCAATGCTCTTGTGAGGAATGATGATTGTCACACTGCACTTGGTGTTGCAAGAATTAAGGGGCATAGTAATGTTGTCCGTGCAATTGAGGTAAGCTTAACAATGTTCAATTTTGTGCTTTAGCTTAGATAATCTGTGGTTGTTAGAAGATTGTTTTACTGCAAAAGCTTTTTGTTGATTTTTTTTTTTGTCTTTTTATAGAGTCATATTTGCTATTTCTCTGGCTGGCTGCGGGAGTTTTATGGTCCAAGATTTCTTGAAGCTTTAGCTCCTCAATTGATGTCAAGAAAAATGTCTGTATGATATCAATTCTCTCTCTCTTTTTTTTTTTTTAAACTATATGTCTTTTAAATTCTCCTTTTCTGCATGGCTGTACCAACAATGAGTTGATCACACAATTTATACTAGTTATGCTCTTCCTTCCAATGCCTAGTTCATAGGCTTTGAAGCTAATTTATATTGCTGGTAGTATTATTTGATCTGTATTTAACTAAGTTTTATTACTTGCAGTTGGGTTGTTGTTATACCTTGCGGTTCTGCTAATCCCTCAAAGCGTCTTAGATTTGAGCTTGTTATATATCCTACCTTGCAGGTATTCTGATTTTGGTTTTTGACTTGCTTCCCACACAATTAATCTATATTTTCTACAACAAATAACAAAATAAAAAAGAGTTAAAAGAAGAAGAAGAAGAAGAATGAGAGAGGGGCATGGCTGATGACTCAGTTGTCTTGATCTGCATAGCTGAGTTCAGCTCACTACAGCTATATGCAAAAACTGGCATTTGGATCTTGTTGATAGCTGATAGCTCTGTTTCTGTGCATGATGCAGTGATATCTTTCTCTTTGCTCATGTAGTTCTTGCAAGCACTGATATATTTGGGGTAGATTTTTAAGAATTAGTTTTTCTAGCTCTGTGCTGTGCATATCCGCCTTTTCGTTAACAATTAACTAGGATTTGTTTCTTACCTTATAGCAGCCATAGTTATTGGATACCAACTGGTAGATGTTGTTTAATAGATCCTTGTGAAAATTGGCTTCACATCTAGTTTGTCGCCTTAAGGCTTTGAATTCCTTTAATTTGTTATTTTTAATATCTATTGGTATTATTTATTGATCTGCCAAATCTTGCGAACAGGATGTCCAGCCTCGAGCAGTCATTGCCCTTTGGAAGGCCAAAATTGATGAACCCAATTTTCGTCAACCTGATCCTTCACTCACTATATATGACCAGTCTGCAAGTAAGTTCATATTAATTGATCAAGTTCTTACCAAAAATATATCAACAAAAGTGAGCAACAAATTCCATCAGGAGCCTATTCTGTAAATTGATAAGGCAACTGAGGAGTTTGGGCATGAGTGATTTAGTCATAACAAATTGCATAAAGTGTCACATATCCTTCTTCATTTTCTTTTGTTTTTGATAGTGGTCTTTACCTCTGATATTAAAAATTCTGTTACCCTCACTTTGCTGGATCTTCTCTTTGATCTTTTATCTGTTTACCAGAAATTCAATATAAGTTTGCATCTGCCAGTGAGGGTGACAAACAACAGCTTCAGCGGTTATATAATGCATGCAGAGGAACTTCTCAGGTACAGGGGCAGATTGCATGTAGATAATAGCTGTACTTTTTTTTTTTTTTTAAAAGGAAAGAGAGGCGGGCAAGCCCAAATACAATTTTTTAATCCTCCTTCCCACCCCCAAGAATCGAACCCGGGTTGCCACGGCTCTACAGCGAGTATGGTGACCAACCCGACCACACCCTTGGAGGCGATAATAGCTGTACTTGATGATATGTACTTATTGCCCAGTTTGCATGTTGCAAATGTTTATTGAATATATCTTTGGGGATTGTTGTTATAGATGATAATGATGAATTTTTTTTGCCTGGGTATTCCATCAGCTTTATAGGAAGGTGGAAAGGTACTGGTAGAATGGACTTATTTTCATTTCTCCTGGGGTATGCAATGCAAATGTAGAATTGAACCCTCTCTAGAATTATACAGTTGTCTACATTGAGTCGTTTCATCTAGGAGCTCTGAAGAATTTGCATCAAAAGGTATGTTATAGGATCGAGAATTCCGGGATTTTAGAGGGTTTAACTGCTATGAGAGGAACCATAGGCTTTTATTTGTTATTTGGAGTATTTAGAGTGGAGTTTGTCTTGTTATGTAGATTGCTATTCTAAGTTCAAGTGCATCTTATGTACTTTTATTTAATAAAATGAAACATATCCTATTTGCTAGAGTTTTGAAGGAACAGAGTAGAATTAAATGTTTGAGGTAATGCTTGTAAATTTATTCACATGGCAATTTAGTTAATTTAATTTCTCTTGAACGAAATGGATTGTATTTGTTCAAGTAAAATGTTTTCATGATGGATTAGTAGTGGTACAGTTGTAATAAAATGCATCACTTGCTCAATGTCAACTCCTGATCTATTGCTACTAATTTTCTCAGTTTCAATTTTTGCCTTCCACAAATAACCACCAGATTGCTGAAGCAATTAATGCAAATGGTTGGGGAAATTCTGCAAGTGTTGAGACTCACAGTGGTTGGGGAGCTGCTGCACGTACAGAGGCAAGCTGTAGTGGATGGATGGATGAACCGAAAAAAGAAGACTACAAAGGGCGGGAGATGAACCAAAAAGAAAAGACTACAAAGGATGGGGAGATGAAGCAGCAAAAGAAGACTACAATGGGTGGGGTGCAGTCAATTCTGAGCCAGTTTGTAAACAAAGAGAAGATGGCCACACCCATAATAACCCTGCCCCTGTTCTCCAAACAAGCAGCAGAATTTCAGGAAAAGAAGACTACAATGGGTGGAGTGTGCCCAATTTTGAGCCAATTTTCAAACAAAGTCAAGATATCCAAACCCTCACGAACCCTGGCCCTCTTTTTCAAATAAGCAATGGAAATTCTCCATCGGTTTCTGCAGCTCCATCAGCTCCACCCATTCCTGAGGAGGAATCTGTTGAAGGGCCAATCTGCTATCCATCGGTTGAAAACAGTCTGGCAGACTTGCATGTTCCTGTTTTAGAGGATGGAGCTTCTGCATCAAATGTAAAAGATGATGGCAGTTCTTCTTCATGTGTAATATGCTGGGAAGCTCCTGTCGAAGGTGCATGCATCCCATGTGGTCATATGGCTGGTTGCATGTCATGTTTAAGTGAGGTTAAGGCCAAGAAAGGTGATTGTCCTGTTTGCAGAACCAAGATAAACCAGGTGATAAGACTTTATGCTGTCTGATAAGGTAACTCAAAATGGAATCGGGGTTTCCTTGTGAAGTTGTGATTTTCCACCCCCCCCTTTGCCACTGTAATAGCCAGAGCTTTTTCCAAGTATTTTATGGGGACTGTAGTTGAAGTTTAGAAATGTTAGGTAGCTATTATGGAGAAATTATTCGTTGTAGTTGGAGCATCATGCTCCATATACTTAGCTTCGTACATGTAATTTTAGTTGGTATAAATCCATTTTTGGGTAATGAACACATGTTCGTGGACTATTGACTAGTTTGGTAGTAAGTACCATTGCATGAGATTCTGAAGGCCCGTGATTGTATCAGTATGACTGCATTTGCTGAACTCAGCTTTTAGTTTATCATCAATGTTTACAGGTAGACTATTTTCACAGATCCCTTTAAGAGAGAACAATGCCTGTTGGGGCTGTCAAGTGGCAGTACATAAAATCCCGCCAGTGCACGGGTTCAGTTTTATGTCATATTTTCAATTCAAATGTTGTTTGATCACACAATCTTTCCTGTATTGAAAGAATTACCGACACCAATTTTCAGTGTTATATTTTCAATTCAAATGTTGCACTTGACTGCCCAATATTTCCTGGAAAGAATTACCGACAATCAGTTTCAATGAGGAGCTCACCCTGTAACTATAATAAAACTATTGTTCAGTTTTCGTGATGATTTGGAATTTGAAAATATGCATCCATTTGACACTCAGGTTGGCAATGGTAAATAATATTTGCAGAAAGGGGGACTTAAAACAGTTTCCAGAATCCAGATGGATGTCTTCAGCGATTGACCAATTGAGGTCTAAGCTTTAATTAATCCTCTTTGCTTTAATTTTACTCCTCTTTTTTGGAGTCTTTCAACCCAAAACATTTAACGGAGCCCACCATTCCAACATCAAAGACCCTACCCTCCAATTTTTGATACCCAAAAAGGGCGCAAACTAGCACATGGCATGTTTGACAGAATCTCTTTGATCCAAGAGAAAATTTCTTGAAGCCCTTTTTTTTTTAACAGCATTAACCATCTGTCATTTTATTATTGTTCCAACTGGAAGTGCTTTGAGTTCTTCCAGTTAAATCTTTAAGGTTTTTTTTAAATATTAGAGATGGTATAATTATAATTTAAAAATTATAATATTAAAATATTTAATAAATATTATTTATATAATTTAAAACGAATTAATTTTATATTTATATGATAAAAGATAAATATTAATATTTGTATTTTTATTTAAAAATTATAATTTTTTTAAGACAATTATCCCATGGAGATTCAAACATTCAACAACATCAATAACAAGTCTTCTCAGGTCTAAAAACTTCTCATCAATCAAGTCATACCCCAGATGGGATTGGGAAACAAAAAATACTTTATAAATCTACCTTGCAACCGGCAGCACGGCGTGTACGGAAAATGTAGACAATAAAAGGGGATCCCTCTAAGTTACATTACTTACGCTTATTTAAGTCTTTATTTTTTAAATTTTATATTTAGTCATTTGTTCTTCCATCACATCTATATCTATTTTTTATTTATTCAAAAAATTTTTATATTTATTTATATAAGTACAGATGATTATCAAACTCATATAAATTTATAAATTTTCCATAAATTTATTGTCCCATGTTTATTAATGTTGTTCTTTCTATCTCTAAAGATTCTATTTTTTTATTTAATAAATTTATATATATTTCTATCCTATTTTCCTATCTAAGAAACATATGGTCTAACTTAACTATAATTCTTGTATTCTTTCAAATACTTGTTGAATTAAAAATTGTTGATGTGAATTATTCATTATATTTAATTTTTAAGCCAAGATTTTAAGAATTTTATAAATGTATTTATAAATTTTATTTTTAATTCTAAGATTTTTCAAGTTTTCAATTTCTTTGCTATCTATAATTTTAAATTATTCTTTCATTTCATGTATTAGGTCTAATTCTATTTTTATTATATAACTTTTATTTTCATTTATTCATTTTATTAATTTTTTTATCTGACTTTTATTTTATATCTTTACAATATATAATGAATCTATTATTTATTGTATATGGTCATGGCTTTGATACTAATAAGGGGCGGCTTAGCCTTTTTGACTGAATATTGACTAAATATTTAGATAGATATTGACAAATTAACAATATAATAATTATAAATTTCCATCAAGTTTTTTATTTATTATTTTCTAATTATTTGAATTTTTAAATATAAAATTATTTGTATTTAATATGTTAAAATCTTCATATATTTCTACCAAATTCTTTATTCCTTTTTCTATAAAGATTTGTATTATCATACTTTTAAAATTCTCTCATTCTATATTTTGTATTATTTTCATTTTTAATTCTTTTAGGTATATTTATACTACATACTGTTTCTAATTCAGCTTTTGGTATAAAATCTTTTATTTTAAACATTATACTATGATACTGGTATGTTTTACATTTAAATCATATTATTAATTGTTGGTTGTTATATATAATATTTGTTTCATTATTTAACCATTTTTTATTTATTATACCTATTTGAGTACATAATTTTTTATGATATCTTTCCATTTTATCAATTTACGTAAATTATGATTTAATAATTTTATTTGATTAATCAACGTTAGATATATAAATATTAAATTTTATAACTTATTTTATTTGTTTTAGAATTCGTTTTTCCATTATTAATTGTACTTGATTTATAAATCTTTGATCCATATTTTGTGGATTTAGGTTCCAAGTTATAGTTTGTATTTTACTTTCTAATTCATTTGTTATCTGATTTAATTGATTTATGTTTTCAAAATTTATACTTTCAATTAAACTTATTATATTATAAGCTTTTTCCATTAATAAATATAGGTTCAGAGTTATCACCTTTATACCTTCAAATCTTCTAGAATTTCTTAGTCCTTTTAACGGGCCACTTTCTCCCTTTAGCTATGCTCTAACTGCCATAACGCCACCCTAGCTTCACCGACATAACGAGCTCTGCAAACGGGATCACTATGTGTTTATAGGACTTTTGAATTTCCAGTTGATTTGTAGGTTTCTGATTTCTTTCCCTATTATAAAGGTCTCAATGTTTTTTTATTTTTGTTTTATGATTTAGATAGAGAGAGTTTTTATTTTTTTCATTTGGAATCGAATATTTTGAGTAACACTTGAAATGATTTTAAATGACCTCTGCATTTCTTTTGTTTATTTCCTCTATTTATAGAGCTTTACAACCCGATAAGAATTACAGATGTTATACCTTTCTTATCATTCTTTTTCAAAGTGGTAAGATTTTATTATAAAATCTTATCACTTATCTTATCTGACTCAACTCTGGTTTGACTTAAGGAAAGTTTACATTATGATAGCCGACATATAACCTATATTTTTTTACAAAACAAAATTTTATATGACTTTATTTTATGATGGCCGACATGTGGCCTACATGCTTTTTGAAAAAATAAAAAAATTACATTACTTTACGAAATACATGCCAGATGTTCCATTTTTTCACATGTTATCCGTCTTGTACTAGGTCCACATAGAATATGGTGGTTGTCAATATCATATATGAAGCTGGCTAGTACTCCAGATCTGCCGACACCTATTCCTGGTGTACAGAGGATAAAATTGTCTTGTTGTATGAGGACTTTATACCCCCTTTCATACAAGTTTGATGCTAATGATTTGATGACTGTTATACCAGCGGCTCTCCTATACCCAACCCATTCTCTGCTAAAGATGGGTTATTTGCTTATACTTTGGCCAACTTTTAAATTGAAACTGTTGGTTACAATGTTGAGGTTGATTAAATGGATGGCTTCATATTCTTCTTCAACATCATACTCTGGACTTATAGTACAGAACTTTAAACACACGTTATTTTTTTTGGGTATATTGACTTATTTTACTTACAAGTGTGGAATCAAAGCAAAATAATTCAATTAGGTTTACATCAGGATATATTAGATCGAGATATCCAAAATCTGTTAATCTTTTAACAAATTCTAAATCTGATCCTTTAATACATACAACTCTTGGGTATATAGGTTTACTATTGCTCCTAAAGCTATTTTATAAATATTTTGTTTTACTGTAGATATATTTAAAAAAACTCATATATTCTTTTTCTTTTGGTAGGAGATTTATCTGTTTAATTCCTCCCAAATTTACTCTTTTTACAGCTGCAATAGTCCGATCTTTTACTGGAGGTTTACTGAGATTTACTACTATCACATTTTTACCTGATGGGATTTGTACATAATCCTCATTACAGATAACTTTTTCATGTGGGTGTGATCCACCACTGCTTCCACTTGGAGAATTAACATCATAGTTTACTAGATGCCTACTTAAGGAATTTACTTTTTTACTTTCATCAAATTCTCTCTTAGTTTTTTTTTTATAAAGAGATTGAGATTATTTACAAAATTGCCAAGAATACTTACAACTTCTTCAAAGTCTACAAGATTTGTCTCCAGATTTGTGATTCTTTTCTCCATGCTTTATTGAGCGAACTCTATGTTTTTACTGAGAAAATCTGCCAAAAAATTATTAGTACTTTTTATATTTATAATTTAAAAATTGTAATAAGACAAATACGCTTACCATCTATGCAGCCTTCTATATTGTGGCTCATTTGACAAATTCTCATGTATTCAAGAATTAATCTGAGTATTATCAATTTTTATAATAAATTTCTTTTATAGTAAGAATAATGAGAATTTCTTTATTCCTTTATAGATTGTTAATAGTTCTTTTTCATGGACTGGATAATTTATCTGGGTTTTATTAAAGGTTCCACTAGTATAACTACAAATTTCATTTAAATCTATTTTAAGTATTGCTCTCCAATATAAATCAGAGGCATCAGTTTGTAAAATTAAATTATCATTTTCACCTGGTAATTTTAATTCTGGTAAATTTTTACAATGTTCTTTTAATTCTTTTACTGCTTGTGTATTTTTCTATACTCTATCCTTGTGTATTATTTTTCCTTAACAATTTCTTAAGGATATTTCTTTTTTTTTTGGATAAATTTTCTATAAATCCTTCAGCATAATTTAAGCATACTAAAAATTTTTGTATTTGCTGTTTATTTTCTAATTTATCAGGAAAATTTTCTATTTTTCGTGCAATATGACTTTGTAATTTTATTCTATTTTTTCTAGAATCATTCCTAAAAATTCTATCCTTTTATGTTCTATTGATGCTTTCTTTTTTTATAACACTATACCTTTGATGCTTTCTTTTTTTATAACACTATACCTTCTTTTATATATTTATTTACAAAATTTTTTAAATGTATTTCTAATGAGTCTAATACTATTAAAACATTATCTACATAAACTACAATATGATTATTTCCTTTGAATATTTTATTCATTCTTCTTTGAAATATTTGTGGGGCATTTTTTAATCCAAATGGCATTATTAACTATTGATAATATCCTTGTGGTGTACTGAAAGCAGTATATTCTATATTTTCTTTTTCCTTTTTTATTTACCAAAATCCTGATTTACAATCAAACTTGGAGTAGTAATTTTTTTCTTTTACTAAATTTATTAATACTTCTTTATTTGGTATAAAATATCTATCAAATTTAGTGTATTTATTTAGTTTTTTATAATTTATTATCATTCTAGTTTTTCCTCTTAATTGCTCTGCTCTTTTTATTATCATGAAAGTATGACTATTATGAGGACTATTACTATGTTGTATTAAATTTAATGTTAATAATTCATTTATTTTAGTTTTAAATTCTTCTTTGTCTTCTTTTGTATACATCATTGGCTTTACTCTAATTATTTTGTTTTCTATTAGTTCTATTTTAGCTATAGGGTGATCAGGTTTCTATAGTGTTAAAGGATTTTCACTATAGACTTGTTTTAATTGTTGTTTAATAGTTTCTAAGTTTATATTATATATGTGTCCTTTTTGTATTAAATAATATTTTTCATAGTTTTCACCACGATGACCTAACTGAACTCTGAATTGTCTAAATTCACGGGGGATACGTAGAATATGGTTGCAAAGGGTTTTTAGAGTAATTAAAAATAAAGTTTGTTGATAATATTGAAAATGTTGTAAGAAGACATTTCCTAAGAGTATATTACAATCCATCTGGTCATATTTATATGCTTAAAGGATAGATATGTTTTTACTTCATAATATTATTTCATATTTTTGAACAGTGTGATTGACTTGTTGTTTATCACCTATAATTCCCGTTATTTTGATTTGACCGTTTGGTTTCCATTTATTAGAAAGAAACGTTTTCATTATAGTTATTTTACTTCATGTATCAATTAATGCACACGTATGGATATATTTTCTAATTGTATGAACTTGTATATATACGGACATAGGGTATTTAAAGTATTCTTTATTTACCATCTTTTACATAATATTTCATTTCCCTCTAAAGATAATGTAATTCCATGTTTTTCATTCTTATAATATTATAGGTCTTTTAAAAAATCATTTCCTAATAATATATGGTTTTCGTTATATATATCTGAATCTATAAAGCATGTTACTATTATTCTTATTCCTTCAATTATGATTGATACTTTTATTTGTTTTTTGCATATATGCTTAATTCCATTAAAATCTACATATTCATAAGGCTCATTTATTTCTTTTTATATTAATCCATTGTTTTTGTTGTAATTCATGTGATTATGACTGACTTCTATATCTATTATAATATATGGTCCCTTTATATAATTTTAACCCATCAAAATATTGTCCTGATATTTTCATTACTCATACTGTTGGAGTGTTGATTAATTGTTTGTTTTTTGTATATGAATAATCTTGATTTGACGAACTTTCTCTTAATAATGTTTTACCTTTGAAGCTTATAGAAATTATTGATGATGCTTTGTTTTCTGTATTTATTATTTCTTTTTTATCATCAATACTTAATCTATAATTTATAAGTATTTTAATATCTTGTACCATTGATTCAATTAAGGTAGTTATATCCTCAAATTCTTTGTTAATTTATATTAATGGTTTATCATTGTATATTTCTCCATAATTTAAAATGGAGGCTTAATGTTTCATCTATGTTTTTATCTTTTATATGTATACAGTACTTTGAATGACATGTAAATAATAATTTAGTATAACATAAATTTCCTTCTATCGATCCTAATTGTCCTACCATTGGATCATTAAATCGTTGATCATGCAGTGACAATACTATTGGAATATCTATTCCTTCTTTAAACAAGGATTTAACTAGGATTTGGATTTCTACTATATAGACATATTGTATTTTTTTCGTAATTGATTTCTTTTTTATTTTCCTAAGTGCTAAGTCAATTGTTCTTTTGTTTATTAAACTTAATATTATATTTCCTTCAACTTGAGTTATTGTTAGTGGTTTTTCCTATTCATAATATTCATGTGATATTATTTTCTTTCTTTTGAATGCATTTCTAAGCTTGTATAAGATTCCATAATCAGGTCTTTCTAATTTTGTTTTTAAGAGTTTATTATATTTATTCTTATCAAATGTTGTGACTAAACTATATACATTAACATTTTCTTCTTTTTCTATTTCATATATTTCTTTATTTTCTTCTACTGTAATATTAACTTCTTTTTCTTTACTTTGACTCATCTAATTCACTAGTCTTATTTTCTTCTTACATGTATGATTATGTTCTTTTATATTCAGATAAATCACTTATTAATTCTAATTCATCCTTTATATTATTTAATTCTTTTTTCAAAATTCTAACTTTCTTTTTTTGTACACTCTGTACTTAAATGTCTTATTTCTCAACAATTCTAGCATTTACACTTATTTTTGTCAAACTGCTTCCTTTTTTTATATTTTCTTTTACAAAATTTTCTATGTGACTTAATATATTTTTTCTTCAAATATCTATATTTTTTATACTTTTTCTCTTTTGATTTGTTAGATTTTTTATGTCTTTTATAAGGGGTTTGACATTCCCATTATGTTGGCATTTCTATCTTGTGACAGCTATCTCTAATTTTTTTACTTCTTTTAATTATATTTCTTTGCATACATATTTCACTTAATCTCTGATTTAAAAATCTTATTCTTGATCCTAATGTTTCAGGCATGGTATTTATTACCTTGTATTTGTCATATTCATTTACAAAATATGTGTTTCAGGGTTGGTAATTTTGAATAATATAAGTTAATATATATATTTTGATCTTCATTACTATAATATTATGCATAATAATATTTATTAAATTCACAAATATATTATTTTACATAACACATGTTGCATGTGTTTAAATTTATTAACTTTAATCTATTTCCTAATTTTTCATCTTTTAATTTTTGTTCCCTATTTTCCGTTCATATTTCTCCTAGGAATTCATATAGAAATATATTCGATTATTGTTTATATTCCTTGTTCTTTACTTCTTAAAATCCTGATTTACTTGCATTTATTATTAATTCTTTAATATTAAGGGATAATCCTTGCCACCAGGTGAAAAGATTTCCTACAAAACTTGATATTAATATTTTAGTAAATATACTTATCTTTTGGTCTTCTGTTTCTACATTCCAATCATCTTTATATTCATCATACATAAAAAATAATCTCATTTGTATTCTCCAATTTACTAAAGTTTTTTGTGGGTCTTTTCTATAATTTAAGTCTAAAAATGCTCCTGCATTACTTATTTGTAATAATTCACTATCTTTAGTGCTATAATTTGAATTTCACGACTTATTCTTATTTAACGGTCTATATTCATATAATGATTTATATTTTTGATTAAAAAAAGTGTTAGGTTCTGGTATATTTGGTTTCATCTCTGGTCCATCGCTTGTATTCATGCTTATTTTATATTCTTTTTCAAAGTTTTCTAAATCACTTAAGTTTATTTCAAAAAGATTTCTTTAAGCTCTTCTATTTCTTTATCCATTATCAATTTTTTTTCAAATTATTTTGTTAAGTTTTCAGAATCTTTTATTATTTTTGGATATTTATTAGTTATAAAACATTCATCAAAGCTTTTAGGTTAAGGTTTTTAGAAAGGTCTATTTCAAGTTTTTTAAATAAATTGAATTTTATTAATTATATTTTTTTAATTTTTTATTCTTTTTTCTTACTGACTTGTATAAATGTTATCTCTATTTTTAATTTTTCTATGTCTTATTTGAATTCTTTTATTTCTTCCTTTAGACTTAATAATATATTTTTTAATTCTATTAATATTATTTTTATAATTATTTAATTCTTTAAAGGCGTCCTTAGATATTTTACCTTTTGAGCCATTAGAGACATAATTTATCCACTTCCGATGTAACTTAGCGACTTCCATAACAAGGATACCGATTGATCAAATCAATAGTTTACGGTGTTGCTGGATTGACCTTGTGATGATAGAATCAGATAAACAATTCGTTAAAGTCGGACTGGTCAAGCATGTGGTTTTGAAATTCACAACTAGACGTCAAACTATTTGGCGCAACATCTTGTGATCTCCTTTTCTTTTCTTTCCTTATGCAAAGGCCAAAGGACAAACTACCCAACCAATCGGCCGGACCCAGAGTCGACACTCTTTGGACTTCCTTTACTCTATCCATTTTATAATAAAAAACATAAACTAAAAAGGATATTTTTTTTTCTTTTCCTAAACATTTGGTTGGTATTGAGTGCAGCAGTGATTTTGAGAAATTTAGAAAAAAAAAATGATGATGTGTTAATTTAGTTGATTGATGAAAAACAAACTTTCTTTTCGCTTATAGGAGCAAAAGAGTTAGAACTCTAAATCTCTTGTACTTTGTCATTTTAAAAATTTTACTAATTAAATTAGTTAACTCTCACAAATTAAGTTGGAGTACTCAAAATCATATTTGTGATCTACTTTCAAAAGTCACGACTCATAAGTTTTTTTCCTTTTGTCAAGATTTAGTAAGATTCAACATGAATCTTAATCTCACACCTAAATAATTAATATCATGTTTTAAATTGAAGTAATGCAAGTTAAAAGTTATAATTATTATAAAATAAAAATTAATAATATATAATAAATATTATTTTTAAATAATAATTTTAATAAAATTTTTATAATATAAATAAAAAATTATATTAACATAATTTTTAATTTATAATAATTAATATTTACTAAACAGTTTAAATTTCAATAATAAGTTACTCGGGTGTGCCCAAGCAATTTCAAGTATCGCTTGCATTTTTCCTGAAAAGTTTGGGGGGCATTATAATGATTTTAGCTGCTTTACTGAGTTATGTGTGTATCCTTTGGAGAGGAAATGTGTGTGATATGCGTACATCTCTGTAGTTTGATGTGGTGAGCGGGCCCCTGGATATGCTAGAGGCAGCTCATCTCAAAACCAAGTTTATAGCTGGCAATTGAGCATTCATTCATAGGGTAGCTTATAGTTGAGGCAATGAAACAGAAGAAAGTTTCCTATTTTGAATAGTACTACCATCAACTGAGTCTTTAAATTATTATTATTGTTCACGTTAAGTGTCGCCTCATATCATTTGTGGTATGAATTTTACTTACTAATTTTATAAATATATGATTATTCTTTTTATATATAATCAGAAATGACCAATAATTTAATAATAAATGAAATTTTTTAAGAATTGAGTTTTTTAATATTATTTTTTTCAAAATATTTAAGATATATAACGTGATAATAAATTTAAACTGTTTTGAGTTCACATATCTAAACTACAACTTTATAAATAAAATTGACCCAAAAACAAACTTTGTTAAGAGCATAATCTTATGTGAAATTTTCAGTCCTCACTTTTGTAGGAAAACAAACTGCTAGATGACTAAATAATTGATCTGTGATCTGTTTGACAGTCAGTGCCCAGCATTTAATCAAAATTGGTAAGCGCTAAACGCTGACATCGATACAAATCCTCAAATTACACTTACACCTGGAATGCACTTGCTCCGAAACCCCAGCATCCACAATTAATAAATGCAACGACCCGGAGGGAAGCTTTGCCTAGCATACGAACTTAAACCTCTTAATTTTTTTATTTTTATTTTTTATGGTTCAGTTACTGTTAGTTAAACAAATTTGAGTCATTAAAAATTCCTGTTAGGTCAATTATAAATTACCATGTATTCTTTGAAATAAATATAATATATATATTGCGAGTCATTTTTCTTTTCATTCTCTCATTTTCTTTTTCCTATTGTAGCATATGATAATTCCTTAATAATTAAGACAAGATGATGACATGACATCAATTGTAAGGGCCCCCTATCCTAAAATGCTACAAGCGTTGGATTATGTTGAGGTTGCGTTATATCCTTTAAATACTGTGTAATATTATTTTGCATGGAATCCTGTTCACAGCTATAATAGATTTATTAATGAGCCGTCGTTAGATGTGTGCAAGCCTGAGAAAACTAGACCAATAAAATTGGTTTTAGTTATTAATAGTTGCTTTCAGCCTTCGGCAGTCTCAGCCGGCCTGATTGGCGTATCGGCGACAATTTTACATCTCGAAAAATACTGCAAGTGTTATTATAGTGAGAAATAAGCAGAACCAATTCATGGAATCACGATACAGATGTAGGAATACGAGGCTGCCGGGCCTCAAGATTAGTTTTAGTTTTATTCTTTAACAACTTTGACTCTTTAATCTTATTTCAGGTACCCAAAAAAGGACAAAGAAAGGGCAAAGAGTCCACAATTTATCATATCATAATACCAAATTGTGTACGCGAAGATTCAGCATCAGGATTATACGTTCGCCTATTTTTTGTTGTTTTCGTTTAAAGAAATCTTTTGAGATATTTACCCAAAAGACCCAAAATTTTAGCTAATTTATCAAGCTAGCTTCCCTTTGAAGCTGAAATACAGAGCATTTTGAAAAATAATACCCACAAGCATTACATTACATCTACCAACATCAAACGTATTATTATTTAAAGTACTATTATTTTTTTTAAATACAAAAGTAAGAAGAGTTTAGGTTGGATCGTTTTTATGAATTGATCCTATGTTTGACTCATTTCCATAATTTTCCAAATCTTTTCTTTATTCTTCAAATTTCCAAAACACAATAATTAGATTGAAGGCAGCAGTTAGTCATTTAGAAATTCTTATTACAAATCTTAATTTAGACTAATTAAAAATCACCCAACTCTTATTTATGCCCTGTATTTTTGTAATCTTTGGTTATCATTCTTTTGAATCATTATAAGCTTATTAAAAAGCCTTGACTTGTTCTTCACTCCCTCTCTAATCTCTCTCAATTTGTAATTATGATTAACAAAACTATAATTAATTTCCCAAATCATTCATTATCTTCCAAAGTATTCATTATGATCCTTAATTAATATAATTTTTGCCCCACATAACCCAACAAATCCGCAACTAAAATGGGCCCCACCTATATTTCTTTTTAATTTTATTCCCAGTTCTTGCAACAGCAAATACTCACCCTTTGTGTCAGTCTCTCTCTCTCTCTCTCAGGCAACTTTGTAAGGCAAAGCAAAGTACTAATGATTGTTAAAGATCAAATTTTTGTTCAATCTACACAACCAATGTTTTTGGTTTAAGAAACCAGCTCTGGCCACCTCAACACAGGTACGTTGTGATGAAATAAAGCTTCAAATTTGTATGTGAAGTTTTGATCTTTCTTTTAAATATGCTATTTTGTGAATGTTTTCAATCAAACTTTGTGGGTTGGTGATTATATTAGTTAAAGTTTTTTTTGTTTTCTTAATTTGGATTTGCTAGCTTCAGAGCTCTTGTGTTTTTGTTGTGTGATTAAGAAATGAGGTTTGTTGTTTTTGGAGCATATTAGTTTTTGATCATTTGTAGTTTTTGTCTTCATGGGTTTGGTTTTTATAGAATTTTTGGTTAACAGATTGGGTGGAAATTGTTTCTGCTGAGTACATTAGCAAACTTTCTTTTTGGTTCCAGATGGCGAGGAAATTGTTTTGGCTGTGTAAATTAGCAAGCTTTCTGTTTGGTTCCTGAGATAATTCAGGAAAAGAAGAGGGAATGAGGTTTTGGATCTCACAAGGATTCGGTTTCCTGAAAATTTATTTTTAAATTTCAACTTGTTTATTAGTCAAACTATCAAACTTCTATTAGCTAAGCCATTGGTGGAATTACTCTCTAGGTAGTGAAGGCTATTCCACTCTATAATAAAGTAGTGTGAAATCTGAGATGCAGAGATTTTATTTTATTTTCATTTTGAAGTTTTTGAATATGAGGAACTATGAACACTTTCCGAATCCTTACTAAAATGCTATGTCTTGAGTCTGAGTGATAGACATGCAAGAGTCAAAAATGAAAATCAACACAGTTTTTTTTTTTTTGCTTTCTTTGATAATGTAGTCAAATGGGTTTCCTCAAATAATGAGAGAAAGTCAACATGGAAAGCACCATGGAGTAGCTTTATTTATTTATTTATATGTTTAATAAGGGATGCTAATAGGATGCCTTCATTTACTCATAACGGCTATCCTTTTTTGGTAATTGGTCTAAGTCTGTTTGTCTCTTGCACAAGTCTGGCTGTGGAAGTCTGTTGATTTTTATCAAATTTCCCTGCTTTCAGCATATCTTTTTCAGTGGGATCAATCTTGAATTTTCACAACATGCTTATTGGTTGTTTCTATTTTCCATGAACTACTCGTTGATTAATATTCTAGACAAAACAGCCTAGTGAGGGACACTTGGTAGTGTATCATTGAATTCTGTGGAAGCTCAATTTATATTCTCTTATGCTATTATTGTGAGTTTAGACTTATACTTGTTTCAAATGGAAGTCAGTATGACGCGCGGTTACTGTTCTGAAGAACTGTTGGGTGAATTTAGTTTACATTAACAAGTAAAATTGTTTCCTCTAAAATCACAAAACCATGCTGTTGTTATGATGAAAGAGAGTCTTTGTAAAGAGCACTTTCAGTATTAACTGATTTTGCCAAGACAGTGTAAAATTGTTTTGTACTTGAAGTTCTATTCAAGAAACTAATATTTTGTTATGCTTGATAAGCAGGTTAGATGGATGCAACATCTGAAAGATGTCTTATCAACAGTATTTCCCGATTCATCCATCTTGTTTCTTGCCAGACCATAAAACTTAAAACTATTCAGAAAGATTACAAGACCATGGCTGGTGCATTAAAACTGTTGAAGCCGCTGCTGGATGAAGTGGTTGATAACAAAATACCTTTAGATGAAGTCCTTAACAAAGAGTGCGAAGAACTGGATATGGTTGTTAATGAGGCTCGGGAGTTTATAGAGAACTGGAGTCCAAAGATGAGCAAGATTTTTAGCGTAAGTTATCTTTATTAAATCTTTTTTCCTTTGCCATATCTGCATGTCACAGGTGCAATAATTCTAAAACAAATAAGCTAATTTTTTTTTTTTGAAGGGAAACAGTAATAATGTTTAGAAACCAACTTTTTGGATGGAATTTTAGGATATTTAGTTTGTAGTTGGTGAAGCTTTCTTCTCCTTACCCCAATCTCTCACTCATTAAATGAAAAAGTTTCTTCATATCTTATGCTTGTGGAATTATCATCAATGGATCTCTGAAATTTTTTGAATCTCCTTGCAAATTTTAAAAATCATAGTTAGAAGAAGAAAACTTAGAATCTGGAAACAGCAATGCATCCTGCCTATTGTAGGTCCCAGACTGCCTTCTATTTTTCCCATCATATCTTGTGTATCATGGGGCTTATAAAAATGGACTATCGTGCATTTTTCCATTCCCTTTTTCTTATTATGTTTTTATTTTTCTCCTCTTATCCAGGTTCTGCACAGTGAGCCCCTGATGATGAAAATCCAGAGCTCTTCACTTGAAATCTGTCATATATTATGTAGATTGTTACAATCATCTCCATCCAGTTCAAGTATGTCAACTGTTCAGGTGTGTAGAATGTTAAAATTTGGTTTCCTCGACTCCTTTTTTTTTAGCGAGGAGCATCTTATCTGGGTTGATAGTTCCTTTTTTACAATTTTGCCTCTTTCTTCTACATTTCCAATTTGATGAGTTGAATTTCTTATCACTCTTCGTGTTTTCTAGTTAGTTACTTGGCCTTGAGTGGCAAAACTAATATCTAGTAATCTTGTTTCAGCAATGTATGCAGGAAATCCACTGCTTAAAGCAGGAAAGAATAACAGAGCATATAGCAAAAGCTATGAGAGGTCTACAGGATGATACCATTCATTGCACTGATCATCTTGTAAAAATTATTGAATCACTTAGTTTGACATCAAACCAGGACCTATTGAAAGAAAGTTTGGCTGTGGAAATGGAGAGTATGCGTGCTCAAAAGAATCAGAATAAAGAAGATTCAGATCAAATGAATCACATAGTTGATCTCATCTCCCACATTCGTGATTGTATGCTCAAAATTGTGCGTTTTGAGGCAACGAGTGGTGTCCCAATCCCTTCCTACTTCCGCTGCCCGTTATCTTTAGAACTCATGATAAATCCTGTGATCGTGGCCTCTGGTCAAACTTATGAGAGGGCTTTCATCCAAAAATGGCTTGATCACGGGCTGAACATTTGCCCAAAGACCAGACAAACTTTGACACACACGAGCCTCATTCCCAATTACACTGTCAAAGCTATGATAGAAAATTGGTGTGAGGAAAACAATCTAAGACTTTCCAGTTACTCTATACATAGTAATATTGTTTCAGTCCTATCTCCATTGGATCATGTGTCTGCTCAAGATTTAATCCGCACAGATAGTTTTCATTCATTACGTGGTAGTAATTGCATGTCAAGATCATCTCTTGATGTTGGAAATGGATCGGAGAAGCTGAAGATTGATGTCTCTTCCAGATTAACTGAGGAAGAATCCAATGGATGTCAAAGTAGGGATACTGAAAAGTCTAACCACCCATCCCCCGAACAGTCATATATACACAGCAGAAGTGAATCAGCTTCGAGTGCTATTTCAAGTGTTGAATATATGCCCTCAGCATCAAATGAGTCATCAAGGAGATCCAGTAAGAATGAAAAATCAAGTGAGCTGTCAGGAGAAATCATATCTGAGGGCCCTGCTGCTTCACCTTCAAGTAAGGAACTAGGATGTTCTCCATGGTTATCAGGAAAATACTTCCACAGCTCTAAACCTAAAGTTGTTGGGAGTGGGCAAAACAACTTTAGCATAATGCACTCTCTTTCACGTTCTGAATCAGTATCTGATGAAGTGATCACAACTTCGTATGTCAAGAAATTGATTGAAGACCTTAACAGCGCATCAAATGAAATGCAAGCTTCCGCTGCAGCAGAGTTGCGGCTTCTTGCTAAGCACAACATGGAGAATCGCATAATTATAGGCCACTGTGGTGCTGTCCGGCCATTGCTTTCACTGTTATACTCAGAAGCACGGCTAACCCAAGAGCACGCTGTCACAGCACTTCTGAATTTATCAATTAATGAAGAGAATAAGGCCATGATTGCAGAAGCAGGGGCAATAGAACCACTTATTCATGTATTAAAATCAGGCAATGGTGGAGCTAAAGAAAATTCAGCTGCAGCTCTGTTCAGCCTCTCTGTCCTAGAAGAATACAAGGCAAAGATTGGCCGTTCTGGAGCAGTCAAAGCCTTGGTAGATCTTCTAGGCTCTGTGACTCTCCGAGGTAGAAAAGATGCCGCTACTGCTTTGTTTAACCTTTCAATCTTTCATGAAAACAAGGCTCGTATAGTTCAAGCAGGGGCAGTGAAGCATCTTGTTGACTTGATGGATCCAAGCACTGGGATGGTTGACAAGGCAGTTGCTCTTCTTGCAAACCTATCGACAGTTGGAGAAGGGCGTTTGGCCATTGCACGGGAAGGTGGCATCCCATCTCTGGTTGAGGTAATTGAATCAGGATCTCAGCGAGGAAAGGAAAATGCAGCTTCCATACTATTGCAGCTATGCCTTCATAGTCCCAAGTTTTGTACCCTGGTTTTGCAAGAAGGAGCTGTTCCTCCTCTTGTTGGCTTATCACAGTCTGGCACTCCAAGAGCAAAGGAAAAGGTATGAAGCTCTGTTCTTAATTTTTTTTGTCTCCTTTGCAGTACTTTAGCTCTTTTTCTCTATCGTACTAAGTACACCGATATGGTTTCTTCTTCTAGCCGTATTGTATAGAACTTAATCACAATACAAAGCATTATCTCAGAGAGGGTCATGGTGCTTATAACTGTATTCAATCGTTGTGGAAGTCATCAAAATATTTCTTTCCACTCCTCATTTTGTTGGATGTGCATGTGGTTGAGAAAGAAAATGATTTATGTTTTGGCATATATTCTGCAGGCACAGCAACTTCTCAGTCATTTCCGGAACCAGAGAGAAGGGTCAACAGGGAAGAAGAAATCATGAAAAGAGAAGTTTTATTGGATCGTTTATTTTTCCTATGGATTTTTTTTTTCAGTATCTTACTTGATATAGGTTGCTCCCATTCGATAGATCCCCTTAGCCTTAGGAGCACCTCTTTTTTCCATATATTCATTAGTTATCAACTAGATCAATTTGCAGCGTGTACTCATCATTCATTTGTCATTGTTCTTTCTTTAGATAGGTTTCCTTAGCACTGTGTGCGGTCACTGTTTTATTTTTTTTAATTTATTTAAATTATGCTGCAGTCGAGTTGGTCCTTACCATTGTACATGTACTGTAAATATATTATAGACTTGTAGTTGGCTTTGGAAATTATGTTAATTTTTTAGTGCGTCTTGATGCGCCACTCTTCTTTTTCTTCTCAGTTTGGCAGTAGTACTATTAAAAGGCAAATAGAAATTAGCATGCAGGATTGGACCAATCATGTTGATGTGATTTATGAATAGTAACTAAACAAAATTATCGAAGGTCCTGCTTCTCTTAAACGTGCTTTACTTTTTGTGTACAACAATGCTTGTCACCAACAGCTTGATTCCACGGTTGCCTCCGTTTCTCATCTTATTCTTCAAGTCATTATCGATGAATGACTCTTAAGCCTTTTCTTTCTTCTTTTTTAAATCAATAATTATTGAATATACCAGTCATTAACTGTAGATTTTAATACATTAGGCCCATGAGTTGAAAAAACCATTGGATTCAATCCATGTTATATTATTGGGATGCTGGATAGAACCCAGAAAAAAAAAATAATTAAAAAGTATCTGTCGTCTTAATTTTTAATCCAACAAGAAGGTGAAAAAAATGAGGGATAATGATTTTTGAGTGACACATATTTTAATAAATTTAAACAAAGTGACATATTTTTAAAAAATAGGTTATGAGAACAGTAAATTAAATTAATTATAAAATTATGTTTCTACCTTTATAATAATTACAAAATGACATTCATAACAAAATAACATTTATATCTCTATAATTAGTTATAAAATATGTTTATATCCATGCTAAATTATTTTTAATTTTTTAAATAAAAAATTATAATTAATTACATCTAAGTCTAATTAATGGATTTTTTTGTTAAACAAATATTTTTTTAAATATTCTTATTGAATCAAAATTTGCTGTTAACTTTAATAAGAAATTTTTTTAGATTTTTTTTTAAAATGTTTGATTTAAAAAAATATTAATTAGAGTTAGATGTAATATTTTTATAATTTTTTTCTATTTAAAAAATTAAAAATAATTGAGTAGGGGTATAATCATATTTTTTAAATTAATTGTATAGATAAAAATATCATTTTGTAACTATTATAGAGATAGAAAAGTCATTTTATAATTAACTCTAGGGGTAAGAACATTATTTTGTGATTAATTTACTATTTCGATTAAAGTAAGTGACAAAATTAACAGATGGTCAACCTCTCGCCTATTTTTTAAAAAATCTATCATTATTTTAAAATTTGTTAAAATATATCCCTATAATTAGTTACAAGATATGTTTCTTCCCCTACTCAATTATTTTTAATTTTTTAAATAAAAAATGATAATTAATTACATCTAAGTCTAATTAACAGATTTTTTTTGTTAAACAAACAATTATTTTTTAAAAAAAAATTCTTATTGAATCAAACTTTACTGTTAATTTTAATAATAAAATTTTATTTAGATTTTTTAAAAAAAATTGTTTGATTAAAAAAAAGCATATTATTTAGTGTTAGATGTAATATTTTTATAATTTTTTTCTATTTTAAAAATTTAAAAATAATTGAGTAGGGGTATAATCATATTTTGAAATTAATTGTATGGATAAAAATATTATTTTGTAACTATTATTGAGATAGAAAAGTCATTTTATAATTAACTCTAGAAGTAAAAATATTATTTTATAATTAATTTCCTATTCTCATTAAAATTTACGATAAAGTTAACAGATTATCAACCTCTCGTCTATTTTTAAAAAATATATCACTATTTTAAAATTTATTAAAATATATGACACCAAGAGTAATTAACTCAAAAAATTAATAGAGATGTCTAAAAAAAAAAAATCAATTAATTATTGGACCATACCTCCTATCCTACATCGTATAAAGGAGTTTGATTTAAAATATTTTAGAGGTGGTAGGGCCATCCATCATGTCATTGAGGTTAGATGTATACCAAATTAAATGTCTGTTATATCACAATTATTTTTCACCATTTTAATTAACTGATTTTTAGTATCCATTTTTTATCACATGAAGATGAAAGTGAAGGAATGAAAGGGTATTATATTAGAAGGGAACATAAAAAGGCAAGAGAAGGTAAAAGATCGTTATTTTGTTTATTTCACATACGGATAAATTTCTACACAACGCGCAGATAAATTATAAGAATAATGTTTTACGCTTAAAGCCTTATATAAATTCTTTCCTTGTTTCAGTTAATTCAGATGTTTTTATTCTTCACTTGTGAAATTTTATTGATACAAGACCTTATAAATCCAAAATTAAAAATTAATAAAGAAAGCATTAGTAAATTTCTGAAAACCCTAATTGATTTAAAGAAAGCTTTATTAAACCTAGCTCGCTCTACCCTCCAGAGTCCAGGCACAAAGCCTTGAAGAGGGTTCTCTCAGGTCTCACCTCACCTTTCATTAATCCATTTTAAACAGTGCAACAATACTTTATACTTGGCCAATCCAGATTCCCTGCACAGATAATATCTTAACCAAAAATTATATTAATGTTTAGGGTTGCAATTTCGGTATTCATAATGTCATTGTTGGTAGCTTTAAGAGTAGTACTACACAGTTACATGCTTTAGGTAAGTTCACGTACAATCAGTTGAGCTTTAAACACAAGTAAATATGAATCTCATGATCCTGTCGAACTTATCCTCAACTTATTCGACAAATGGGTGATTCCGTGAAAAGGTTTGGTTACATGATCTTAATTCTTAAGCTACTTAATTAATTTGGCCCACAAAAACGTTTCTATGACTTCAATTCCGCAGATATCAAATGCCATAGATAGAGACAGAAACTAGCCTATCATACATTATTGAACCCACGAAAGCTACATTATTGAAACATTAACTCAAATGAGAGGCTGTTGATGCTGAATCTTGATTCCATTATAATTTCTCTAAAACTAGCTAGCTATTCGATCGCATCGAGAATTTAACATTTGATGTTAACAGTTAAAGGTCCATCGGTTTCATCGCAGCCTGATTTTCCATATAAGACGTATATATAATATTATAAGTAAACAGTAATCTTGTCACATGATGTGTTTTTGCCAAATTAGTTTGAGCCACCCCCTACGTCCTAGAAAAGAGAGCAAAGGAAAAAGAAAGAAAAAAAAAAAACCATTGCAAATAATGATGAAATGATGTTTGTACATGTATGATAAATGATAAGGATACCATTATCTAATTTTCCAAGGGAGCCCACCCAAATACTTCCTCTCCGGTGGCTATCCTCTTTCATTTTCTTTTTCTTTTTTATATTTTGGTTTTTGCTCCTTTCTTTTTATGTGATGTGAAGATTTTCCTGTAGAATTAAATTGGGAGATTGTTAATTTTTTTATTATATTTAATATATATTATTTATTTTTTTATAGTTAATAATATCTCTAACTGTGTAAATTTATAATATTATTTTTATTTTTAAATATACTTTAATACATATTTATTATAAATTATATAAATCACGTGAATACAAATTAAAATTAAAAATAAGAAATATATGTTTTGATGTAAAAAAATTAATAATAAAATAATTTTCTTATATTTTTTATTTTATAAATATTTTCTTATAATAAATATATAAGAAAATTATTGTAAAAATATAAAAATTATTATAAGAAAATGAATGATAAATAAAAAATATTATAAAAATTTTTTGTGCCTTTTACATTTAATTTTAAAATATTTATTATAAGAAAATTATTATAAAATAAAAAAAAAGTACAAGAAAAATATATTATGTTAATTTTTTGTTCACAATAAAATATATATTACTTTTTCTAATTTTTAATTTTAATTTATATTCGTGTGATTTATTAAATTTATAATAAATATAATAAAAATATATTTGAAAATAAGGATAATATTATAAACTTATGCTGTCAATGAGATTATTGGTTATTAAAATAAAAGTAGGAAGTAAATGATATATATTGAATATAGAAAAAGAGAAATTAATAATCTCGAATTAAATTTGTAGTGGTTTTTTTTCACCTAAATTCATAATTTTTTAATGTTTTCTTTCTAGATTTCTAGAATTAAATTCATATTTTTTGGTTCTAACTTTAACGATTACGAGTATTAGATTGTTATTATAAAAAAAATTGTCACGTTTGAAAGGAGCAAATTTAACGGTGGAAGATGATTTAAAAGAGCCCAAGATTTTAGTGGAGCTCGAGTTTGCAACGTGTGTGCACGCATGCTTCGTGGAGATAGCCTTCAAAGATATCCCTTGTGCATTTGTTTCTCTCTGATTACTCTTGGTTTCTCTACCTCTTTAGTGAATTATTGTAAACTGATTTGACTTCAACTACACACTCATTGTTAACTTGTACTGTTAAATATATTAAATGGTATGTACGTAGTTACGGTTTATTTCTTTCTTTGAAAAAAAATAGAAAAATAATAGAAGATAATAAACAAATTCATAATTGTTTGATTGTTAAGTAGTTATGTCTCTTTCAAATAGGTAAAAGTCGCGTTCAAAACACAGTATTATAGTTAAGATTTCTTTTGGGATTGTTGTTAAAACATCAAAAGATAGTTTATTTATTTATTTATTTTTTTAATAAAAATCTTTGATAACAATTTTTTAAATATATTTCTTTCATAATTTTCTCAATTTTTAACAGTAATTTTTTAAAAACACATAGAGGATAGCTTTCCAAAACTGACTTATAAAATAACCTACTACATAATTAACGATATATTTTGATTCTTATCGTAACTTTATTATTTTAATAAAAAAATAATTATATATATTATTTTTTATTAAATCGTACTTTATATTATTTACTAGTATCAGACAATTTCATCTATTTTTTCTTATTGTAATTCATTTCAATTGTCTGCTATTGAATTTTTTTTCCCACCTTATGTAAGCTGGCGGGCTTAAAAAAAGAAAAGAAAAGAAAAATATGTATCCAGTCAATTATCTAACCTTTTGTTAATTTTAATCGTTAAACAATGAAACAATATTTTAACATTAAAATTAACAAAATGTATACTCTAGTTTTGAAAATCATAGTAACCAACACATGTTATCAAACATCTAACTTATTTTTTTGTATAGTTGATTATTTCATTAGTATTAATTTTTAAGCAAAAACTAGCCCTAAGGCTCTATTTGGTATTGGTTTTCAATAGTCATGTCTCTTAAACCATGGCGGTAAGGTATTTGGTGAATGTTTATTTGATAAGTTTTTATTATGGTAAACACTTGGAATAGTTTGGAAATTAAGATAATTTTACTCTACTATTGGTTGACGAGGAAGTACATAAGATTCTTAATTTTTGGGTTAAAATTATTAACTTTAATAGCTCTTCGTAATTATTAATTTTATTTTATAATTATAATTTTATTTCGTAGCAGTTATATTTTATAAGGTATAGTATTGAGAATTTGAGGAAGTGCACATTCCAAATCCAGAAAAATAACAGTATAAAACTCTTAACGAATTGATTAGAGGAAGATTAGCATAATAATTTATCTTATTATTGTTAAATTTGCAAGCAGAAAAGTATTTTTTTTTGGTGGGGGCATTTTTTGAGGGGGAACAACTAGTTACCAGCAAGCTAAGATTCTGAAACAACGGACATACCCGGTGTCCTGCACAGTACATGTCGATGATTCTTTAAATATGGACATCCTAGCATGGGTTTCAAAATTGTCTAACTCGAGGTACCATTTGCTTTTCTATTTACCAAAACAAACATTATACATGCACCTTGTTTAATGAGTCAGTGGTAATCATCACTTAGGTATGTTTAGGAGTTCGGACTAAGATTATACTAATTTTAATATTAAAATTTTATTTTGTGTTTTATAATTTTTTTGAAAAAATTTGATTAAGGGGGACTAAATTCAATTTTAATTTATAAATCTTGAGATTAGTAATCCTAATTTATTATAAGTGGCTTATATATGATTAGATTAATTTGTAATATTTCTTTCATGTATAACACTATTTTTTATGTAGTAATTGAAATTTAATTAATTATTTATTTATTTTATTCATGATTTACTTGATATTTATTTATTTTATTTTGTGTATAATTAAATTGGTACTTTTACTTCAACAAAGTTAACTACTTAATAATTTATTATAATAATTGATTGTATTAAATTAGACAATCGCTAATGTAATATTAAAAATAATCATGAAAATTAATAATACTAATAATTAATTGATTTTATATATTATTTGCTAACTTTTTAATAAAACAAAATATTTCTAAAATATCTTATAAAAATTAATAAATTAATTAAATAATTTTATTAATTTATATTTTTATTATAATTATGACTGCCCAATAACTAATTTACTATATATTTAACTTTCTTATTAATTACCTTTAAATTAATTTTAATTATTACTATTAAATATTCATAAATAATTCTTTTGTATTTAAATATAATTCAACATTATCAAATTCCATATTGTACCAAATATTAGACAATATTATATAATTCAATCAAATCCAATTCAATTAATACAATCCGATCATAATATTTATTCCAATCTAATCTTACATGCCAAACGTAATCTTAAAGTCTTAAATAAAAGAGAATACCATTCAAATCTAAAAAATATTTATCCTAATAGATTAAAAAATACTTTTTTTAATCTTTTAAGATGTTTAAATCTGTATTTTATTTATTACCGACATCTTCATTTTCTTTAAATGAGAATATTCTCATTAGAAAATTATCTTTAGGTGTTAACTCATTTTTTTTTTTCACGCAGACATGCTATTAAGTCAAATAGTTTAATAGAGTTAATATTCAATTTATTATAAAATTATATAAGTTAATAACGTGTCTACACTACTACTACTACTACTACTATTATTAAACCATACGGTTTTATAGAGTGTCCACATAAAAAAATAAGGACACCTAGGAATATATATATAAACACATGCAATATCTTGAATTTGTTAAAATTTGAAAAAACTATTAAATGTATGGTTTAATATTGTAATAATCAAAAAGGTTGTTATACAATTACAATAAGTAAGGTGTGGGTGCCATCACTTTTTTTTCATGCTGACATTTTATTAAGCTATATAATTTAATAGTGTCAGTTTTCAATTTATTATTAAAGAACGTCATTTAATAAAGTCAATGCTCAATTAACTATAAAATCACATAGATTAATAGCTTGTCGGCATGAGAAAAAAAATTGAAGGCACCTATACCTAATAATTTATAAATGTGTGTGTGTACGCGCGGACAGTTTCAACTCTTTTTTTATTTGTGTTTGTAAGCTCCAAATGAGTTGAAAAATAAGCCCTAAAATAATGTTATATATTAAATCATATTGTAATAATTTTTTCAGATTTTAGTAAAGTTCAAGATTTTAGACCATAGTAATACTCTCTCTCTTTATATATATATATATATATATAGGGAGATTGTCAATTTTTTTCTTATTATATTTAATATGTATCATTTAACTTCTTGCTATTTTTTTAATACTCAATAACCATCATGACCGCATAAATTTATAATATTATTCTTATTTTTAAATATACTTTTATTCATATTTATTATAAATTACATAAATCACATTAATAAAAATTAAAATAAAAAAATTAAGATTAAAAACAAGAAATATATGTTTTGATGTAAAAATAATAATAAAAAAAATATTTTTCTTGTATTTTTATTTTATAAATATTTTCTTATGATAAATATACAAGAAAATCATTATAAAATGATAAAAATATAAAAAATATTATAAAATAAATAATAAATTTTGTGTGCATTTACATTTAATTTTAAAATATTTATTATAATAATATTTATAAAATAAAAAGATTACAAGAAAAATATTTTAAATTAATTTATTGTTCACAATAAAATAATATTTCTTATTTTTAATGCTTAATTTTTTATTTTAATTTATATTTGTGTGATTTATTTAATTTATAATAAATATAATAAAAATATATTTGAAAATACAGGTAACATTGTAAACTTATACTATCAAGGAGGTTATTGACTATTAAAAAAAAAAAGAAATAAATGATACATATTGAATATAATAAAGAGAAAATTGACAATCTCCATATATATATTGGTTTTAATTCAATCATCTAAATTTAACATTATATCCGAATCTTTTCATTTTAACTGTTCAATTTAATCTGACGGTTCAAATTTATTTATTTTTTGATTATTTCCTCCTTCCTCGTGATGTCACCATAATAATCACATTTTCTCTCTTTCAATTTTACTTTCATCTCTTCCATTAGTGCCTCTAGTATCTTCTATATGCCAACTTTGGTACGTATTTTAAGGTTTATTTAGAATTCAGATTAGAAAATTATAATTTTTAAGTTATAATACTAATTTTTTTGGTAAATATTAGTTGCTGTAATTTGGAAGTTATGTTGATATGATTTTTCAATTGAATAATGAAAAATTTATTATATCTTTAATAATTTTGTTAAATTTATTATTTAAAAATTATATTTACTATCTATTCTATTAATTTTTATTTTATAATTACAATTTTTTTTTCACAGCAACTGTAGTTTAAAAATTATAGTACCTCAATTTCAAACATAATCTCAATTTCTCTGATAAATTAGACATAGTACGTCTAATTTTCAAAAGCAAAGATGTAGAGATTTGGCTATTGTATCTTTAATTAAGGTCTGTTAAAATGAACGCAGTTCCCTCCTCCAGTACCCCTTTGGCATAAAAAGAATGTAATCATGCACTTGACAACGGTGTTTAATCTTAAGAGAAGAGGCAGTATTATATACTACAATTTAATTTAATTCGTAACTTTAATATTATTTATAAAATTTTACAAAATATCCAAATAATCACTAAATCATCTTCTAACAGTAGAATTACAGGTGGCTTTGAAAGAAATTCATTATCGATAATCTTGGTCAGCTCAGCCGATTCATTTTATTATTTATATTTTAAAAAATCATCATGACACCAGCTCCCTGAGCCAGTTGCTTCATCTGTCTTGTCATGCCCTTTTTACTTATTATTATTATTTTTTTAAAACTCTTATTATTTCCTTCACCTTTTTTAACTTTTTTTTTTTAATTAATCATTCTCTTTACTCTGACCCTTTTTTTTTCCCTTCACTATTTCCTGCCTTGGTGTACAAGATCAGACAATGATAGCTGACAAGTTCGAACTTGAAATTCATGCGTCCGGCAACTGTGGTTCCAAGTCTGTGTTCTATATATAATATATTTGGCCTCAACGGTTATTTTATTTTAGGTTAAAAAAATGGACTATTTTCTCTTTTTTAATTTTTATCCTATATTTTCATTTTTTTTTTGTCCATTAATGTTTCCTCAATCTTGGAGCTAGCTAAGCTAAGAAACTAATTAAAATTCTTGCTCATCTGCTCGGTTGGCAATGGCTGTTTAAGCAGTCAGTTTATCTTTTACTTTATAATATTTAATTATTTGTTGTATAAAATTATGCTGCAACTGTTGCAAGGCCGCTGAATCCCTACTTGTTACAAGATGCCATTCAATTAGCTGTCAAAGTTGGAACACGAAATATTATTGATACATTAACATATAAGCTCGACATCTAATTTTGACTCTGTTGAAATCTTGTTATATATCCAATTTACATTGGCGTTTCCCATACAAAGTACTGCAATAATTTACCTAACAAATTTCCATTTAGTGCACCTGTGGACAAGAGCAGCAGAACAATTTTCATGTCGGCATAATCATCAAATGATTATCCCACGTATTGTAGTTTTATCATCATCGGAAGAAATCTTTCAAAAAAAAAGGATAACGTGGTGGATGGAAAATGTTTCATGGGAAAGGGGAACAAGAAGTTTCATGTTTAGTGAGATTAAGACGTGAATTTTTTAGCTGCTAGATTTTATGCATATTTATATCTAAGAGATAAGATGAAACAAAATCAAATAAAATAAATACTTGTTTAGTCTTCATACTTTGAGTTAAGTATTTATTTAGTTTTTATATTTTTAAAAATAATTTAATATACCCTTATTATTAAATATATGACATTCGTGCTCTTATTATTATTTACTTTTATAATAATATCATTATAAGAATATTCCTAGTGACATTATTGAAAGGAGAAAAAATGTTAACTTACCTAATTAACACTAAAACAACGATAAAAATAATAAATCTAACTTAATTTTAGTATTAATTTAATAATTTAACTTCTTTTATAGACAATTATAAGCAAGACAACGTGGTATTAATTAAATGTAACTTTAAGTTGATTGATATTGAGTTATTATAAATAATTATTAAAAAGATTATTGCAAAGATATGAACAATACTTGGTCTTTTAATTAATAATTATTAATCAACTTGCCAGATAAATTTTTTATGAACAAATTAATTGATGCTCTCAAGATGTAGGAAAGGTATTATTTTTGAAACGGCAAAGAAAAAAAATAAGGACAAAAATGTTACATATTTAACAACAATAATATTTTAAGATATTTTTTAAAATATAAAGATTGAATGAATATTTAATATAAAATATAATAATTAAATGAGCATTTGTCCAATTAAATATTATAATAATGTATATTATATTCTATATTCAAGCACTACAATATCCATCCTAGCTCAGGTCTTTATTTTCAATATTGTCTGCACAGAATCACTGATTTAATATTTACGCACATTTGCCTTCATATAATTAAATGTTGATTCTTTTCGAAAAACCAACTAAAGCAATTTTTTGGTTAAACGATAAACCAATTTCATTATTTCTACACAAAGATAGAGGGTCCAAGTAACTTCCTAATCATTAGGAGTTTGGAGACAAATTCGACTAAAACTGAACGATAACATCCAAATTTTTTCACAATTGAGCTATTAGAGAGGGTCTTGACGCCCAACACTAATATATATAGTTCACTACGAATGATGAAACCATAACTTTATTAAAATATAAAATGAGAAAATTTTTAATGGAAGATTATTAATCTATTATATATAAAGTTTTTAGTTAAAGGATCCTCATTTTATACCAAATTAAAAATTAAAAAATACAAATTATAATCCACGTGAGAATGAAATACACAATATTAATGTGTTTGTGTGTATATATATTATTTTTAGTATGATTCTCATTTTATTAAAATAAGATTTCCTTATTTGGAAAGTTATATATAAATATTGTACAACTGTTAAAATAAGAATTTAATTTTTATCAACGGATATTTGAATTCTTATTTCAAAAGAATTTTTCCGAAGGAGAGGAGTGGAAAAGAAAATTTGGCAGGGGCATTATACTAAATTAAATATGAATGAACTGTCAATTGATACTACAGGTTAAGAAACAAAAATCAAGTTATTCCCTCAATTTTTATTTACTCTTTGAAAACTTTTCCTGTCTCCATCTCAACCTACTGAGTCTTGAGCCCCCTTTTTTTATGTCAAGCCCCAACCCCACAGTTCCTGACTCTGATCTCCCTCTTTTTTTTCTCTTTTACTGGCTATACTTTCAATAATGCAATCCCACAATAAATTAAGATCTCAGTTTGGTTCCACCCTTTTTTTGGTAACAATAACAAAACACACTATCACTTCACATTTTTAGAAATACACATAAAACTTAACAAAATTATTCTTCCCCCTCCACCCTCTCAACTTGCCAAAAAAAAAATATATATACATATATATATATATAAACTATACTGAAGTCCTCTCACACTCTCCCATCAATCTAATCATCCCACTAAAACTTCAAAATCTTATTTGTTACTCCATTTTCATCTCTTATCTCTCCCTTTCTGAAATGGAAATAATTTTGTAATAATATCAATCAACAGACACACTAGATATATTCTCTCTCTTTTAGTTTTTGTTTTTCTTGCGTTTGTGTGGTTGCTTTCAGAAACAGTAACATCTGCCAAATTAAAAGAAAAAAAAAAAGACTTGTAATCATACACAAACAAATACGCAAAGAGTATGCAGCTAGCAAAGACATATAAGAGAAGCCAAAGATTCAGCAACACTCTCCACACTCTACATGCTTTTTCTTCTTCTTCTCTCTGCTCTCTCTTCTTTGTAACCAAACCCTAGATGTTTATCAGTAACTCATATATTAATTAATCAACAACAAAATTAAAAAATACATATATTATATATTAATTGCTCTCCATTATGGATTCTCATTCAGTCTCACAAATTAATAGCCCCATCTCTGAAAATCATAATAATATCAACACAGCGGCAGCACTGATGATTATTGGATCTTCCTCAACAACAACATCTCCTCCAACTCCATCATCAGTAGGAGCAGCAACCTCCAGCAGTAGCCGCTATGAGAACCAGAAGCGCCGGGACTGGAACACCTTCGGCCAGTATTTGAAGAATCATAGGCCTCCACTTTCGTTGTCTCGCTGCAGCGGTGCTCATGTTCTTGAATTCCTTCGTTACCTTGACCAGTTCGGCAAGACCAAGGTCCACACCCCGATTTGTCCCTTCTACGGGCACCCGAACCCGCCCGCCCCCTGTCCCTGCCCTCTCCGCCAGGCCTGGGGCAGCCTCGACGCGCTCATCGGTCGCCTACGCGCTGCCTTTGAGGAAAACGGTGGCAAACCTGAAGCTAACCCCTTCGGTGCACGCGCTGTACGGCTTTATCTCCGCGAGGTTCGTGATGTTCAGTCCAAAGCTAGAGGGATAAGCTACGAGAAGAAGAAGCGCAAGCGTCCCCCACAACAACAGCAGCAGCAAATTCCACTTCTGCCCCCAGCATCAAGTGCAAGTTAAAACTATAGCTGGGTTCGATTATATGAAAGTGAGTACTTTCTGTTCATGGTAATGAGCTAGTATGGTATTAATTCTGGTATTTCAAGTACTTGTAGAATGTAGAGATCCGGGATACCTTCGAATTGAATATGAACTTGCTTAATTGTACTAGAAGTTATTTGTTGTTGTCTGATCATCAGAGCATCCCTTTGCTCCTTTGTGTTGTTGCTTTTTATGTGCTCATTGAATTTTCATGTATGCCAATAGCTAAATATCTTCAGATATATTTATTAACCTGTCTTCATCCAAATCCATCTCTTTTTGTCTCGGACAACACTATTATTATTTTTCATCAATTTGTGAATGGGGTGTTGGCAATTCTGTGTGTTGTCTTCACTTTAATCTTTTTACTCTCTGAGAACTAGTTAATATGCATGGTGTGTGTATACAATAAGGAAAAGTATCAAATTGCTGTCATGTTTTAATTCGTTGCCATATATTAAAACTGTGATTCTGCAAATTAAATTCCTGAGTAGCACTGAAATTGATTTGATCAATTAAGTGATCCATTAGTTTGATTAGCTAGTGGTATCATTTCATTTAATGGGAAGTGAATAAAATGGCAGACAGTTATATGTAACTTTGCAGCACCATTCCAGTTAACTCTATATACATATCTCTGTGTATGTGTGTGTGTGTGTGACTTTGGTGTGTGTGACCTTTAATTAATTTTTTTAACCTATATCAGTAAAAGTTGCATCTGCAATTTCCCTCAATTGTCATGTTAGTTTCAGGTTTTCAGAAACGAGATAATGCATTAGACTATATGAAATTTATTGCACTGATCATATTTAAACTCGAAGCAGTAATGGAATCTTGTTGGATTTTAGATTTATAGATTCATAGATACATATGAGGCAAAATGTTTGTCTCTAAACTCTGCTATTATTGTTGCTGAATGTGCATTTTGGGTCTTTAATAAAGGAAACCATATATATATATATGCACGGAGATTTGGGAGGTGGGGGGGGGGTGAGGAGTTTCCTTAATCAACTTGGCCGACAGTGGATTGGCGGTATTGGTTGATGCTGGTCATCATTTTCTGATAAAATTAGTCTTACCAAGTTGATTTTGCATATATAATCTCTCTTGTGTTTGTTGTATAAGGAAAACTGTTCATTACATGAGCGTTCAGCCAAGAAGAAAATAAAAAAGAACACTAATCTTCAATTCATAGGTAGATGGTGGAGAACTTTCTTTAACCTTTTTGCGTTCTAGTGGAGATATGAAATGACATTTTGACGCATAGAGGATCTATTCTTGCTGCTAATCATTATCTTAATATTAGTCATAATTATATGACTTAATTCTACAAAATGGGACTCCCCTTACATGATTAATAGTCCATAAATTAATATATAATTTAAGAGAAGGCCTTGAGTGCTTAGAATCACTGCTTCTTATCCATTTCTTACTTACCACATATGTGTGTATATTATTAGATTGAAGCATAAACATAACAAGGATTAAATGAAAAAAGAGCAGTGTTTAGCACCCAAGATTTAATTTTTGATGCCAGCATATATATGTTTATGTATATGTGTGTGTGTATATAATAGGTTTCCACCGTTGGATTCGAGACCAAATGAAAGTCAGGGATCCAACATTTATAAATGCATATATAGATAGATAGTATGTTTAGAATTAATTTGCTCCAGAAATTGTCAGCTTTCGATATTCATTGATCTTTATTTTACTATTTCTCATGATTGATTCATGTTAGAAAAATTTCCCTTCACTTTTTCATGTGTGAATGTTGTTTGCTATATGAAATCTAGTAATCATTCAAGCCGGACGATAATTTTTATTGTGCATTGTTAGTATGTTTGAAGGTTTTTCTCATTAGTTGTCAAATTTTCCTCCGTCATGGCATTATTCTTCTCACAAAGATCTTGATCACTTTGTTCTACAGGCGATAAGATCATTTTGCTGATCAGAAACATTCTCATTAAATTTTCTTTACTCTCTAGAATTTCTAACGTTGTTGCTTGAAGAGTTCAATTTGAATCCATAAAATGTTTACTTAGTAGTGAAGAGTGAGATTTTTTACACGAAAACAATGATGTGATTAATGTTCATTAACATTAAGTCAAACTGTAAAAATGAATTCCATGGAAAAAACTTTCAGAAATAGCTAAGTAACTAGGTATTTGATTTGCTTCTCCATCCACAGTCTTTGCTACGAAAGCTAACCACAAATATTAGCGAGGTTTACTCTCATACTGCAAAATGTGAAAGACAAATAAATAAGCTCCTTGACTTATATATTGGGTTAATTATTGTTGATCCACACAACAATTCAACTCTCTTAACTTCCCTGAGTTTCTTATATTTATACTAGAGCATTTACCCTCCACTCTTTTCTACAAGAGGATATTTCTGCACATAGGGAGCATGTCTATGCTTGATATCAACACATAATTGGTTTTGCGAAAATTGAATAATGATTTTGATATTGTGTTAGCGTACGTGCACGTCGTGCTTCTTCAATTGAAATTAAAGGGTATAAATGTACCATGACTATAAGAATTTTATTTGTCATCCATTTCATGGTTCAGGCGTTCTATTTGATCAAAAGTGTGTGAGATTGAAAACAATTAATCATAGCGCTAAATTATAATTGCATTATCACCCTTCAAAAAGCCGTCCAACAAGAAATTTTAGACGGGCCTAGCTTTTTATTTAACAGTGAATAATGAAACCTAAAGAATCTTTTTTTTTTTTATACTTTTTTTTGCCAAATCTTCTGTTTCTTCGATTGTTATAGGCATGTTTTTTAGGAGGTTATATCACTTTTGATTTATGAACGATTGGACATGTATTCATTAGACCCATCAACGTTTTCTTATTTTTCAAGACCTTCCAGCTAATTTGTATGGTATTCTTGAGTTGGATGCTTTTTAGATCCCATATATTTGATGTTGATTTCATATTATTGGATTCTCTTTGAGAACTTTTTAGTATATTGCTCATTAATCTTACTTCGATTAGAAGATTTAGTTTATACTTCTCTCTTTATGTTTTATTTTATATTATATTTATATAATAAGTAAGAGTCCTGTCTAATCCTCATCTTCATGATAGTTTTTTTTTTTGAAAAAAAAAAAAATTAAAGAATCTTTTTAATGAGTAATGGGATATATGATCTAGTCAATAATCACCAATTTTTTGCATTTTATTTATTTTTATATAGTTGGAGTCATTAACATGAATTAGAGAATATACCTTCTATAAATTAGAATTTGTAACATTGTGAGGAAAGTGGGAGTTTTGGTGGATATACATTAATGTTGAGTTAATATGTACCTAGAAAACAAATTATTGTACAAAAGCACTAGTTGTATCCTTACCTATCGGAAAAATTGAAATTGTTCATGAGAAATGTGAATAGTTATGAAAATTGTTAATATGAATTGTCATGAAAATTGAAATTGTTCATGTGAAATGTGAATAATGATCAGTACTATTACACTTTAAAGGAATCCAATGCTGATACAAAATAAAGAAGAGGAAGTGCATGGAATTGATAAAACTTATTGTACACAAGCACTAGTTGTATCCTTACCTTTCGGAGAAACTAGTGGGATCCTCCATTAATCTAAAATCAAAATATGCTTATTATACGATAAACGATTGGAGATTATTAATAGGCAAAACTTCTCTAAACTTGACAAATTTTACCATGCCACATTTGTTATAAATATTAGGAAAGCTCAATTAGAGCACAAAGGGGTTTCCTAACACTAATAAGCTAATTAACAAGTACTTGAATTTCAAAGAATCAATCGAGAACCACTTACCAACCCATCATGGAATCCGAATGGGCACTAATTGTTTTGAGGGGAAAAGAGAGAGAGAGAGAATATTGTGTCATTGTGTGAACGAGTTGACATGCACACTACACATGTAATAAAATGATATAAGGCGAAACCATATGAACATACAATATATATATATATATATATATTATGCATGTGCAAAAAAAAGTATTTTCAACAGTTATTTAAGTTACTTTCAATAAGCTTTCCATGAAATTGCAACTGGAGCAAGCAGCCATAAAAGTCAAGTTCTCAAGGTGCTTGAAATTTCTCGTAATAATTAGGTAACTACTTAAAAACAACAATGTATCAACAATTAATTAACTTAAATTGAATATAGAGTTTTAAGAGTTTTGTTAAGTTATATTTCAAGTAATTTATAATCTTTATAAAAAGTAATAGATCCTACCACTCATATTACTAATTTTTACATCATTTTATAAAGATGATAAATTACTTAAAAAGAATGACTTAGCAAAACCCTAGTTTTAGTTTAATAATAACTAAAACGTCTCCTTTCAAATAGCGACAATTAGTAGTGCCTAGTTAGATCTACCACAGGAAGAAGCAACCGTACAAATGAGGCAATGAAGCCAAGATTGGCAGTAAACTGAAAGCCAGCCTGCACAAAATTTACCTTCCCCGTGTATACAACTACTGAAGCTTTGTACTGCGACGACTGCGAGTCAATAAGTCTTTATCTTTCTGAAGAAATTAAAAGATTCACAACTGGCTGCGAGATCCCTACGCGGGACCCCAATCTAGTAGTGGCCCTGCAGCATTTTCAGAGTGCTGCAACGTTTGCCACGCCCCGTCCCCCGACCTCAAACAAAATTAAACGTCTTTCAGTAAATTTAATTTATTAGCATTCAAAAAAATTCTTTACCAAGTGATCTTTGAGGGGTAACAAAATTAATAATAGGTATGGTAAAAGTATCTCAAGCAATCGTTCCCATCCCATGCACACCAGCAAACCGCAATTAGCAAATGCACACTGTTCAAAAGCACTCGTACGAGAATCCCGCATTCTTCGGTCAATCCGACGGGACGTTCGATTTGACAAAAATGGGAAGTGGGTCCCTTGACTGGACAGATGACCCCACCAGTCGTGGAAGTTCCACGTGCACATCTGTCACTCATGTCGGCCTTCTGTCACCTAAAATATGTCAATCACACCGACATCCACATGCCTCCTTCCACGTGTATTCATCTAACGGTGGAATATCAATGGCACCTTGGGGTGCGTGGACAGTACGAGATCCATGTCGCGTCTCTCCTCTCACAACGCGCATTTTATTTTTTATTTATTTAATTACTAAAAAGGGTCCAACACAGTACATCCTAGCGGTTCGATTTGGCTTTACTATCTGTACGGACGCCTCCCTGCTGCTTTGAGCTAAGTAAAAAGTTACGCCCACATTTTCCTTTTATTTTTTCAAGTAAAATTTCTTTTACTTTAAAAGAAGATTAGGACATGTCACGTCAATTTTTTTTATTTGTTTATCTGTGGTGTGTGTAAGCATGTGCAATTCAGTATGGGTCCCACTAGAAGTATAAATTTAACATTTTCGCTCCCAATTTTTCCGATCGGAGAGTTAAATGTAATAAACTAAAATTCTTCTGAACTTAGAGATGTATGTATAAGTATAACAAACCTGACGTAGGAAATCACCAGAGAAGGGTTTGAATTAGATTAATGGCGTCGGATTTATGCATGTAGTAAGTACATGGTTTCAAAAATTTTATTTCCTACTGTCGGTTAGTAGTCAAATTTCATCATTTAATATCTCAAAAGATTATTTGAATATTTTTTAATTATGTTTGGAAAACTTGTTCGAGAAACTCAGTTAAAAGTGTTTTTATTTTTTATATATATTTTTATTTTAGTAAGTAAAAAATTGTTATGTAAAAATTTTAAACTTTAGGTATAACATGAAGTTAAAACCCTAACTAATTCAGAGATTTTTACCTTTTTTTTGGGGTCAAACTCAATAGATCAATCATGAGTCATGACATATAAAAAAATTCACACAAGTTTTGTTCATTAAGTATACATACAACTAAAATTCAAAAGAAATTCTTATAAGAATTAGGTATTAATAATTTATTCTATACTTATCCTATGCCACATGCCCTCATTATAGGAGCAAGCTTTGAAATTATGAAGCCTATATTGTTTGTTTAATCAAAGCGTCCAGTGTCATAAAAGAAATTAAAATTTTTTGTCATTGTTATGCCCTACCTTTGTTTAAATATCATTTTCCTACTAGATAGTAGATGGCTTGCTATATCTTTACTGTTGATAAGTTAGCAGATATTCAACAAGAAGCAAGCAAGATCTTGGGATCAAAGCTATATATGTAGTTGGGGGCGGAGGCCTCCCCGCAGGCATTGATAAATTAAACATTATGATTCAGAAGAATACATGCAGCATGAGAGAGAGTCAATGTTACATTAGGTCATATCGGTCATGTATGAGCATGTATCATCAGTTAGTGTATTCATCTGTGAACTGATGTATGATGCAGATGGGACGCGCTCTGTCACTACTTTCAGACTGTCACTGTTCTGCACGTGTGATTGCTCACGGCTAGCTAACTAGTCAATAGTCATAGGCTTTTTCATCCGTAGCACAGCTCCGTTGATCACACGTTGTCATCATAACCCGGCGACGGGACCTAGATGCTAGATCTTCAATTATCTTCTCTTTTCTTCTAAACGTAAAATCTGAAATTAATTCGAATTAATCTGTGAAATGGAGCTTGAACTTCACTATTCATCAGAATTAATCCAGAATATTGACCAAAAGAAAAGTTAAAACAAACCGGTCCATATTTTTCATATATACTGTGATCACCGCGGAAACCCTAAAAACAATAACCCCAGAAATCTTGACTTGACATAAACCCCCTAGTTTCATCATACAATCGCATGCTATGTGCGTTGGCTGAAACATTTTAGGGTCAGATTATTCAGACTCTTGAAGTTGAAGAGTGATAGATGTGTTACATATCTATATACACTATAAATTGGTTTTAGATGTAATGGATTGGCCGGCATGGATCATGTGAGAAAAGTGATGAATGCCTGGAAAAAAAAGTTTGTTTCGTAATTATGGATCTCATAGCATAGCAGTGAGAAATGAGATTGAGATATTATGATTTGGTAAATTTTTATTAAAGTAATGAGTGCACACTGTACAGATGATATAATAATGTGCTGGTTTTGACTAAAACAATTTTTGGAACTGGAACATGCTTTGTGCTAGTACACAAATATAGTTAATTAACTAAAAGAAAACAATTTGAATGTGTCGTGTTTGTCAAAACTCAAAACTCAAAACTCAAAAGCATTCTGATCTTTAAGACTTGGTTACAGATTATCTGACTAAACCGCCAATGGATTATGACAAAGATGTGAACTGCTGTGATGAATGTGGGGATTTAAATTAAATTTTTCAAGATATGCATGAAAGAAATTAAAATTTATCGTGATGTTTACAGCTTGTATAACCGAAAAACTGCTTGGCCTTTTTGAGATTTATTCAAGTTAATGGAAAAATGTTTTGCCTTTTGTTCCACTAATTAATGGCTGACTGAAATTGACAATTGATTAATATTGGGAGAATCTTGATGCTGCATGAATCATGATCCTCTTATTGCTTTCTTTTTTTTTTTCTGAAGTACCTGATCCTCTTTTTGCTATGCGAGACAAAAGAGGTGATTGTTAAGGCCCAAATCAAAATCTGGATATGAAACGTAAGAACAGCCACAAGGCCGAGCCTGCAACATGGGTCTTTTACATGCATTTTGCAACCATATGGACCTGTGACAGACCAACTTGTACGCAAAAAAGCACTCAATGCAGGTGCTCAAATTGATGGGCTGACCAGACACCAATGGCTAGAAATTCTTGATCACCCCCCACTTTTAAATTAATCTCATTTATTTCTACAATTACCGTTATTAAATAATAAAACAATAATTAGAAACAAATACTATCCCAGTAATCCTGGCCTCTGCATCACTAGCCATTAATCATCGATTGACCTTACTAGCAATATCCTCAATAGCAGTCGACCAAAATCCTGCATTTGTTTGAATTGATTTTAGCGAGATTGGTATGATATTATCAAAATTAAAATAATAACAAATGAAAAGAGGCAAATAATATTTTCAATATTGAATCAAGAAATTATAAATTAATTATAATTGGCTAGCAATAAAATGGCTAAGATTAAAATGAATGACAATTAATGGTGGCTAGAGTTTTTAGAATTGTTTTTACTTTTAATTAATTTTAATAAGGATAATTTTGAAAATAAATAAGATTAACTGAAAATCAGCACTTCAAATACTAGGAGCTAGTAATAAAATTAAGGGCGGTCAAATATCAGCACTCCAAACTAAATTATGATGAAAGAAATTTTAGTAACCTATCCGCTGGCTAACATCTTTTTTCCAATGAATATGAAGAAAGTAAAGAGTTTGAATTTTTCGTATGAGTTAGTACTTAGTAAGAGAAGGTTTTATCCTCATATTTGAAAGTACATGGTGTACTAAATTTAAATCCCTATAAACTAATACGCAATAAATTATTTCTATTGTATAATAATTTTTTTACAACCCAATTAACTTGGGCTAATAGGTTAAAGTAATAATTTCATAAACTATGATATCCTTTTTTTTTCCTAAAAAATTATAACTATATTATTATTTATCTTTTTTTAAGTTTAAGTTCAGTTGGATCTCATCTTTATTTATTTTTTTAATTAAATCTAGGAGATTTGGATTGAATTCTCAAATTACAATAAAAACAAAATAAAGTATTGTCGATACTTGATACTTGAGTGCTTTCTTGCGTGAACAACATACATATATAAACAATATGTAAATGCAATATGATGACTTATTACTGTTGATAAATTTAATGTATATTTAGGATTAATTCATATTCAATTGATTAGGTTAGTAAAATATAATAATTTTATAGTTGATTAGATGTATATTCATTGAATTGTAAATAATATACATAAATAATTAACGACAAGCAACTGTTAAGTTATTGTTCCCCAATTATTAACTATTTTTGTAAATTTCTTTACTTTTTACTATTTCTATTGTCATATTATTTTTGAAAAATTTACACAAATAATCATTAAAAGTTTTAAATTTTTAAAACTAATCTCTCTCTCTATATTCTATCAAAATTAGCCAAACAAAATATTTTTACCCCAGATTACCCTCAATGTTTCATTTTTATTCTCATTTATACTCATCTTTCCCATAAGTTACATATCAATTTTAATATTCTGTAAAACGAAATAGTAAAAGAGTCCTTCCAATTTTTGTTCTTCTTTCCTATAACTAACTTATCAATTTTAATCTTCATTAACAGTTTAAAACGAATAGTGAAGTCGGACGGTAAAAATATAACATTTTCGTATTCAACTATTAAAAACCTAGGTAAATTAAGCTAATTGCATAAATTTTTATATAACTGTTATGAATTTCTCTCGTATAATATGTATAATGAAATGTTAAAAATGTAAGACGAAGCATTTGCAGCATTAAGGTTATATTTTTGTGCCGTTGAGAGATGCTGTGTACACATTACTGTTGTGCATGTCGCACCTAAATCACCAAATTTTGGTGCAATAGGCTAATGTGCGTGTGACAGGCACCCTATCGCACGCACATTAGGTGCGACAAGAGCCCTGTCACTCCAGGTTTGGTCTGACGAGTACCTTGTTGCACATAAATACAATTTTAATTTTTTATTTATTTTTTAGTAATTATGTTTTCTACTGTATAATAAATATGTTTTATTTTTTAATCATTTCAGAATTAATGGATTTAGTTGTCCTTAAACTATGTTATAATAGTTGGTGGGTGGTAGACATCAGCAAATGGCCGGATAGATTATGTGAATACTAAGAATACAACATTTTTGTTTGAAAAAATTGTATGTTTCCTCGGTTTCTAGAAAGAATATACGAGATTTTACAGAAAAATCTTAATGAATATAGTATCATGATGAAGACAACTTTGAGGTATAATAACACAACCCGTCGTGCGTGTTCACTACCCATGGACATATGTAATGATGAAATGGTCAAGGCTGTGCTACATCTAGCCTATGATATGGTTAACTGTGGATGCATCCCTATATTTGTTATCACATCCTTAGAATTCGGAGCCAATATGTTGAGGTACTTGTAGAATCTGTCTCTGTCTCCGATGTTAAAGAAGAGGTGTTACCAAAGACAACATCGTTGCAGCAATATTACTCTCTAATCTATGACAGTAATAACACTAATGATAATAATAACATTACATTGATTAATGTTGGAGAAGAGGTGTTATTACCAGAGACGTCATTAGAGGAACGTTACTCTCAATTTCATAATATTTATTTCAGAGACAATGATATTTCTATTGATGACATGGGCAACACAGAAGCAAATAATGTTCGTGTGGAGGTGTATAATAGTACGAGAGCCACTTACTACAGTAGTCCAATGATGATGAGGGTGTTGGTCCTCCCGATATTCATTTTAACAATGAGTATGAGTGTCAGGATGATATTACTACTAATAGCAGTGACAGTCAATCTATTGCTCCAATGAGCCATTTGATGAGGATAGTAATTGACCCCTTTATAAGTCTTACTCCAATTGTGCCATCAAACTTGTTTGCTCTAAACTTTGTTAGATGTTGCAATTCAGATGATATTGGTGTGGGCAAGTTGTTAGCTGAGGATAATGAGTTAATATTGAAACTGCGCAAAGTTACTTTTCACGATAAATATAATTTCAAGATTGCACAGTCCATAACTATACGTTTCGAGACCCATTGTTCTTTGTAATCATGTAAATGACATATTCGAGCAACGAGACCTTCGAATAGGCAGAATATTTGTTGGGTAGTCAGGAGAATTGACAATGTATATACATGTTATAATGAGATGTTATCTGACGATCGTTACCAAGTAAGGAGCCGTGTTGTTGGTTATATTATTGTGGACAATTATATCCAAGAAAAAAAGTATATACACTCTGAATGATATCAGAGTGGACATGCAGCAGGAATATGATGTCCAGATAACATACCAGCAGACATATCAGGTCAGAGAAGTTAGTCTTGAAATTGTTCGAGAAAATCCTACAAAGTCATATAACTTACTATCTAAATACTCTTAGGTTTTGAGGGTTACAAATGAAGGTACATTTACTCACCTTGAACGGGATGAGGATGGTAATTTCTTATACTACTTTGTTGCTCTTGGATCTTTCGTCAAATGTTTTAAATAGTGTATTAGACCAGTATTTGCTGTAGATGGTACTCATCTAAAGGGTCTATATCGGGGAAGCATGTTTATTGTAACATGCTTAGATGGAAACAATCAATTGTATCCATTAGCCATTGGAGTTTTGGATTCAAAAAATAATGATGCTTGAGAATGGTTTATGACGAAGTTACATCGACCGATGTACTTCCATTATAAGAGCCGTTCTTAAAGTATTTCGTAATATTACTCATGGCGTTTGTTTTTACTATGTGAAAAGTAACATAAAAGCAATATTTAGGATGTCTAAAGCTGTTTGGGATGATTTCGAGCTTATTTTTATAAAGCCGCAAAAACATATGGATATGAAGAATTTAGAAAATAACTTGAGGCTTTGTGCATGTTTCACTCTAGTGTAGCCGATTACTTGGAGAATAATATACATACATGTAATTGGGCAAGGTTTGAGTTCGAAGGCAGGAGATACAATATTCTTACCAACAACATCATGGAAAGCGTGAACTCTTTTATGAGGGGATCGTGAAAATTTCTGATTACTCATCTTATTGATTACTTTAGGAAAACAATGCAGCAATGATTTTATAACAGAAAATTTGTGAATGAATCGATAAGTATTTAACTAACAACATGGACAGATGAAATAATCACTGAGAGGAGATATAGGAGCTGAAAGGATCATCGTCTGTGTTGTATCTCCGCATTGATTCCATGTCTTAGGTGGTAGTATTAAGGAGGGATTAATTGGCATACAGAACAAAACTTGCTCATGTAGAGATTCGAATTCGATCAACTCATCTATGTGCATGCAATTGCCATTTTTTTAACTGTCCGAGTGGATTACATAAGCTTTTCTTATTTTTACACCAAAGAATCATTGGTGAAAGCTTATGCACACCATTGGAGCCGGTTGGCGATGTAATAAACTGGAAAGTTACAAATGAAATCCAAGATATGCAAGTTTATTCACCTATAGAAGCACCACCACTTTATTGTCGTAAAGAGCTAAGAATACCTTATATTAGTAATGATGTAAATAAGAGAACTGTGAAATGTGGGCGGTGCAATCAATCGAGATATAACCGTAAATGATGTAAAAATCATATTGCATCGAATCAGAGTTAGTTGCATTTTCTAAGTAATTATGTATTATCGATTCTATTTTTTTTGTGTATCACACAATTATATGTAATAAAATTTTTTAATATTATTTATCATTGCAATTATATGTAATACCCATTTTTTAATTTTTGTACACAATTATATGTAATTAAGTATGTTAATGACAAAAAAAAATTCTATATATCAACATTAGAATGACTACAATGGCTTATAATCTAATATCGTCATTAAATATGTCTATATCAATCTTTTTCCTAAAATATGTCTCATGACTACTGTTGAAATCAAGTCTAAATCCAAACATTAAATACATAGTAAATATCAATAAAAATACACCGCAATCACTATTACCATAGTTTTGTTGTGGTACACCCTTTACTGCGACGACTTTTCAGCAGTCAACACGCTGTAAGTCATGTCGAATATTGTAGAATCTAATAAGTTCTAGCCACCGAGGGAATATGACTTTAAATGACCAAAATTGATCTTTGTACGTTTTATTATCGTGAAATGTCACTAGCGAGTTATAAATCCAAATCTTGTTGATACGAAAGTCCACTCGGGCTAATACCCAATGGTCGCTGCCAATGTTAACATGGATGAATACCTACACATAAAAATATTTGTTAATTTTCTGTATTTCTTACACCCAAAATTTTACAGTAACAAAAAAATATACACATACCTTATCCACATCTGTCAGCTATTTTGACATTATAAACTTCTGCCCCATGAATATAGTTATTAAAATTGTTGTTATATTGTAATGGTTCGATTGGCATATTCTCCGTTGTTCTATAGCTGCTTCAGGAACACTTGAAACATCTTATACATAAAAAATAAGAAATTAACAAGATAAGAAATAAAAACATATTTATTATGTAAACTAATTACCCAAAAATATGTGTCTGTATGCATGGCCTATTGAGACAGTGCATTCAGATACTGTTCTTCTCACTGATCAAGCAAAGATACTCATGAATATGTTGTGGATGAATAAAATGGAAAGTACCATCAATTTAGAACACAATGATAGTACACAAAATGTCCCAAAATTGAATAAATTAAAAAAATTACCTTATCAGCTAGTCATCTTATTGAAGTGTAGCTCGAAAGTTTGAAAAAACGAGTACGAGAATGAGATTGAATGATCCACTATGATGTTACCAGCAAATCACTGGTCGAACTCATCGTATAGATTTGGATCCTACAATCATTGAATTGGATTTATATCTATACTCCTTCTTTCGTCGATCTGATAGTCCATTAATTGGAGTGTAAGTAGAAGATTGATGTTCCTTCCTCACTTGAATGACGGAATCAATTACAGACTATTAAAGATATAAGACCGTCTGTATGGATGACCAAACTTACTAATGTCCGACGGCACCTCCCTAATGATCTACACACTCTCCTCGCTAACATCCTCATAGAAGCTTTACAATGACATATGAGTTGAAACATTCTAATTCTTCACATCAGTATACACTTTACAATCATTTGGGGCCTATCCATTTGTCATGATAAACATATTTAACAAATATTGGATTAAAAGTTTAAAGAACGCAATAGAATAAAGGTTAAATTTGCTCACTGTATAAGAGTGTGTACTTAGAAAAGGACCGTGTGAGCGTTCAATATATGAACCAATAAATCTCATCACTGCTTCTCTAAATTGTTTATGTTCTTCGTGCTCTGCCTTAAAAGCCAACTTCAATTCAGAATTAGAACAATCAATCTTGTCCATCTGTCGAATGATGTAATCATTACTATACTTTATCTTCGACTATTATCAATTAAAAAAATATAAGTATAAATTAATTATATATATAAGAAAATAACTTATATATGAAGAAAATAAATTATTTATAACCCCTGAACCATGTGTGTCATCGGATTCGTGTATCTGCTTATGATGGTCATCCGAGGGAAGCTTATCTTCAACAACATTTTGCTGTTCTAGTATTGGGCTAGCAACACTCGCGGTGTTTTGATTCTCTTTTGTTTGCCTTGCAATGAGAGGCGCGTTGATGCTGTACAAAGTAACCTTTAAAATAGGTAAATAATAATCTAAAGAAATTATAGTTTGTAATACTAGTATGAAGTACTAAAAGATACCCACATTATGGATCTAACTTGGGATATGTGGAACATAATTTTTTACAATCTATCAATATTTTTAAGCTTTCTCATTTGAGTTTTGCTCGATGGTTTGTAAAACATTTTCTTGCCATAATTTAACCTAAATTTTAAGTTAGTAAAATTTAGTAATATAAAAAGTAGTAACGTACAATTATCAATATATATTACTTATAAGACGAGAGTTATCATTAAATAAGGAATAAATTTCAATGAATCTTATTTTAGAGGAAGTGATGAGCTTCCATTGCATGATACATGGGATCCTCTTTTTTGTTTTCATGATTTACTCTGATGGCAGCCCTCCAATCACTTCAAAAATCAATACTTACAACAAGTAAAGCGAGAATATTAAAAAATATTTAAACATTCAATATTATCAAACTAAATATCTCACAAAATAAATTAAAAAGAGCACGATCTTAATATGGCTGAACTCCGAATGTAAAACCGTATACATTGCATTTTTCAATATTATGGTCTTGCTTTTTCAAGTGACTCTTCTTAAATTTCTCGCTTTTACTATACAATGCATTGTCAAGACTGTTGTATATAGTTTCCCATGACAAACAACCCCATTAATGATTTCGAAAGTGATCAATGTCATTTACTTCGTTAAACAATGAGAAATTGATCTGAGGATGAACTTTTCTTCTATTTAGTACTTTGTCTGCAAAATAAAAGAGTGCAATCTCTATTGTATCAATGTCGTCTATAATGTCGAAGTCCAAGTTACCAAATCTTTCGTCGAACTCGCCGAGATTTAAGTTGCGAAACAAACTATCAAAATATATATTAAGTAGTCTATGATTCTTTTTTGGTATTTTGGATACAGTATCTTTACTATAAGAAAGTCCCGTAACTAAACACCACTCTTCAATTGATAAGTGTATCAAATGCTCACCAATTTCAAACTATAATTGATCTCTGTCATTGCAGGCCATTTGACTAAGGAACAAATTGTGCATAATGACGCCACTGAATGGAAAGTTTTAACACTCCAAGAAATGCCCATTTTTGTAACAATTGCAACTGCCTTGTGTTAACTTTTTCTTAATGACTTTTATGACTTATCTATATTACACATACTCGTAATACGTCTAGAAAAGTGATCAGTATAAGGTATCAACATCATACATGGTACATATTCAAATTTCGACATATATCTGTTACATTTATAATATTATTGTCTTACATTTATATAATTTAAAAAATTTAAAAAAAAATTAGATAATAATGACAAAAACTATCATTTGGTTACATTGAAATTTGATGCGACAGGCAAATTCCAGAGAGTATACAATCAAAAATTTGGTGAGACAGGAGCCCCTGTCACACCATAGTTGGTGCGACAAGCGTACTGGTCACACCATGTGCGGGCTAAGTCTGAGTTGGGCGTCGACCAACTCGCAGATCAAGTGCGATCCATACTTGATTTGTCCATTACTCGTACAAATAGTGCTCACCCATAACAATCCTCTACCACTATCACCAACATAACACAATAACAATATAGAAAAAAATAAAATTAAAAGTTTACAAAATTTGAACTAACCCGAGATTTTAAGAATAATAGTCGCTGAATGAAGTTACCGGTAATGTCATAGCAATCAGATATAACTTTCGGTGGGAGAGAGAAAAGATTAGGCAGAAAATTGAGAGGATATTTTTATCATTGGTGCAATTATTTGGCTAATGTTAATATAAATAAAATGGAGAGAGAGGAGAAGATTGGGCAGAAAATTGAGAGGATATTTTTAGAGTAATTATTTGGCTAATATTGATAAACATAAGATAAGTGGATTATCTATAAAAAATAAAAAAAATTAAGAGATTATTTGTGTTAATTTCCTATTATTTTTTTAATCTTATCGAGTCACAAATTTGCTTTTAAAATAATAATCCGGACGTCCAAACTTTAATGTGTTGGAAGGTGGCGGTGACATGGGGCATTTTTGTACACTTGTTTCTTTGTCATCCAGTCCATCAACAGCGCAGCAACTATATCAACGGCGCGAAATCGTGGGGGCCCGAAAATCAAACACCACCGACACAGCGCAGACGGGAAACTCCCTCACTTTACCGCGAAAAAGAATAACGGCAAAATTACCGAACCCGCCTGCTGATTATATGCCTTCTCTCTCGCTCTCTAAAGATCTAAACTGTCTAACAGAACACATTCACAAATGGGCTCTCTCCCTCCAACACTAGACTTCCCCTCACACAAAATTTCCGAAAATACCCTTCTGGATCTCTTCAAAGCACAACAAAACCACCTCAATTACTTCTTCCAGCACCTCTCCCTCCCGCATACCTTAACCTTTACGCAGACACTCCTCAAATGCCGTGGCACGATCTTCTTCACCGGCGTCGGGAAGTCCGGATTCGTCGCCAACAAGATCTCGCAGACGCTGATCTCTCTGGGGATCAAGTCCGGGTTCTTGAACCCTCTCGACGCGCTCCACGGCGACATCGGGATCCTGTCGAGCGACGACGTTTTGGTCATGTTCAGCAAGAGCGGGAACACGGAGGAGTTGCTGAAGGTGGTGCCGTGCGCCAAGGCCAAGGGGGCGTACTTGGTGTCGGTGACGTCCGTTGAGGGCAACGCGCTTGCGGGTGTTTGTGATATGAACGTGCATTTGCCCGTTGAGAGGGAGCTGTGTCCGTTTGATTTGGCACCGGTCACCTCGACGGCTATTCAGATGGTGTTTGGGGACACGGTGGCGATTGCCATGATGGGTGCCAGGAATCTGACTAAAGATGAGTACGCGGCTAATCATCCTGCTGGAAGGATCGGTAAAAGCTTGATTTTTAAGGTAAATTTGGGGTTCATTCAGTAATTCTTGCCGATTTTGTTAAGTGTTTGATTTAATGACTCAATGAAAGTATACATTTTACGACCACAAGTTTAATTCAACCAATTTGTTGGTTAATGAATTGGTATTTGATCATCAGCCGTACTGATGATTTACTGTTGTGTGATGCAATGAAGCAGAAGTATGAATTGGTATTTGATGGTTGTGGCTGTAACTTTTTTGGGGTGCAGGTGAAAGATTTAATGAAGAAGCAGAAGGAGCTTCCTGTTTGCAAGGAGGGAGATTTGATAATGGATCAGCTGGTGGAGCTCACAAGTAAAGGATGTGGGTGTTTGCTGGTTATTGACGAGGAGTATCGCCTGATTGGCACGTTTACTGATGGTGATCTGCGCCGTACTCTCAAGGCTAGTGGAGAAGGTATCTTCAAGCTCACTGTGGGCGAAATGTGTAACAGGTAAAATGAAGTTGTATAGATTTATTTTGCTTTAGTTACATGCTACTTTGTTGCCTCAATTTTTGACGTACAGTTAAGATATGGCTTATTTGTAACCATTACTGAAAATTCACAAGCTGCTGGGATTATTGAAGTTATTAGTTCCTCATCACTTTTTGGCAGGGTAATTAGAATTTAGCTCGTGGGAACGCTTTCGCACACTTATATGTACAATAACTTGGCAATTGCTTACTTCCTTTGTCCTTTTTCGCAACAGGAACCCGAGAACAATCGGCCCAGATGCAATGGCAGTGGAAGCCATGCAGAAGATGGAATCACCACCATCTCCTGTGCAGTTTTTGCCAGTGATCAATCGCGAAAATATCCTGATTGGAATTGTCACTTTGCATGGATTAGTTTCAGCTGGCCTGTGATCTGTGTAGCAGTTTTTGTTGTCATGTAACTTCAATATTAGTTGTAGCATCATTCTTTGTTCCTGTTAAAATTTGAGGTCTCCCGTTGGAGGCATTAATTTGTACTTCAACTATTGTCATTATTATTATTATTATCTTTACCTAATTCTTTTTGGGCGATTTCCTTTAGTGGATAATCTGGTCTTTTAAGGTCAACGCAAACTGTATTGTTAAATCGAGTCGGTTACACTTACATTTATTTATTTTTATAGAGGTTTTAAGTTGTTTCCTCATCTTGCTGGACGTTGGTATACACTAAAACTTAATCTGCGACATGTGGTGTATGAAGCACGTTGGCCCTATGAGGACACCTCTGACTTGTCAATCTCAATCAACCGCATGTTAACGATCCTTTTCTTGTGATGGTGATTATGCTCTATCCACAGTAAAAGACATTCCGCCAACTCGGCCTCCAGCTGACGTCTGAGGTGACCTGTCGGCACTTTTCATTTTAACTTGAATGATAATAATTGATAATTTTTATCCAAGTAACAAAGAAACAGAATACGAACGACAACAAATATAAGACGGAAAACGTACAATCCACATCTTATAACATAGAGAATGTATGTATACAACAATAGTGGACTCTGCACTGTAATTGTAACATAGTAAAATCCCAACAATTAACTTTCAAAAAATCCACAGCATAATTGAAGTTTTACATTCGCAATACCAAGGCTTCGCAAAACATGTGCCCTTGGAATGGTTTTTGCAGGTTCAGCTCCCGTTGCAGCTGTTATGCTATTTTCTTTATCTATTTAAAAAATGCAAAATTTAATCTACAGTCATCTACACTAGGCTGACTTACCCTCCCTGAATTTTGCTCACTAAACGTACCTTCTGAAGTTCAGATGAAATGACTTCTTCTGGTTCTGGTAATTGATGCTACAAGTTTGCCTTTTTGAGGAATTTGAAGCATGATCCTATGCTTATTCAGATTCTGAGGAACTTGAGACACTCAAACTGTCAGAGGAGACTTCTATTACTATCTCTTTGTTTAGCAATGAACTATTCTCGGTAGTTGCACTTGAAACAACTGCAGACTGTGTTTCATCTTTTGCTTTTACTCCGCCATTTGAGGATTTTGCCTGCAGCAAGCGTGCCTTCATCTTTGCCTTAATACTGGAGAAAGAGTCACTCCCTACCCCATTGAATTTAGCTGAGCCTAGAGGTACATGCTCTGTCTGTTTTGATTCTTCCGCTTGAGAGTTTAGACGAAAGCCATCTCTGGAAGAATAAGAATGCAAATACAGCTTAAGATCATCTTTAGCCCATCTGTAGACTGCACTTAATTTTCCTTCCACAGCTTCAAGAAGAACATTTAACTCGCTAATTTCATAACGGAATAAAAAAATCTTTTCGGTCCAAGCACAAGAACACAGCTGCTTTACATGATTTAGACATGAATATATATCCGGAGAACAGGGACAAAATGCTGCTGAAAGGTGTAAATCATAGAGACATATGTTGCATTCTCGTTTGCTGGTATCATCAAAGTTTTTGTCCATCCTCTGTGACTGTAAGGACGAGCAAAGATATTTCCTTCGGTTGCTCTCTGAATTGATTCGTGACTACAGAAAAATGAAGAGAGAAAAAAAGAAAGAAGGAACAAGAAAGAATCGGTGAAAATGAAATCAAAGAGCAGTCAAAGAGTAAAGAATGAGAAAAAGTAAAATAAGAAAAAAACCATGCCTTGCAGCTGAAAAACTAATTTGATAAACATTTCAATACTTCGAGCCAAAATGGTTCAAATTCAGATGAGACAAACAAGAGCTGAAAAAATGAAATTGAAATGCCTACCTTGAGTGCTTTTGCCAAGATTCCATCCTTCCCACAAACATCTCTCCACATAAAATTATCTGAGGTATGCTTCTGTACCAATGAAATTTCCCACTGTGTCTTGACAGCTTCCCTAGCTGCTCCAAGCAACAGCTTATCATGGGAAATTGATGTCTTTCTCCCCTGTTCTCGGTAGAGTTCAATGGCATTCTGACCATGAGGCAGCCATTCAATGGGAGCAAAATTTACCGACTCAGAACAATTGAAGCCACAGTCGAATCCTGAATAACAAGCTCCAGAGAAAACCAGAACAAACTCCCCAGGAGACTGAGTGCAACGATAAACAGGTACACACTCGGATTTCAATGAAGACGGGGACAAGCTTGCGGCCTGTATAATAATATGTTTGACATCATAACATAGGATAACACTACTTATCATATGCTGAAGAATAGCCAAATCTTATGTTTCTTCTGTTTTCTCTATGGCAAATTTAGACGGTGACTGATTAAAGGCAATTATATTATCGAATACCAGTGGCAGTTCTTGCACTGAAGCTAAGCAATTATTAGACAATAACTTGGTTAAGAGAACTTTATCAGAACTCGCTGATGTGTATGTGTGAGTGATTCATAGTATGGGGCCCGGGGGGTGAATTAGTATCCAGAAAAGTTTCAGTTTCCGTTTCCCGCCTTGATAAATACCGTCAGCAGTGGAGGGATTTTGCTGCTGTTTTGTTGCTTCTCATGGAAAGTACCACTGGTTATAAAAAATGCAAGGAAAAATTTACGGTACAATGATACCATTCCTCTTTATTACAAGGATAGAAATTTGATGCCCTGGTTTTATAAGAATCTCAAGAAACTTCTTTCAAGCAGGTAATACTTTTCTATTTGACGACGAGGAGTTCAGTAAAACACAAGAGATGGTAGGACATATAGAAACTTATATAAGCAATCTCTGAACCTAAAGTATAAAATGCAGATGTCAGAATGTAAGTGGCAACCACGAGAAATAATACACTGTCGTTGGACGCACAAATAAGCAATGGATATCTAGATATATATCTCTGATTAAATTATTCAATGAAGGCAAAAATTAATCAAATGCCAAACATGTTTGGAGTGGGAGAAATTGTTGGAATTCTATCAATCAAATGCCAAAACATTTTAACTAATGAAAGCATTTATCTTGAATGAATCAACAAAGAAACATAATAGTGCTCACCCATCTATTATGCCACTTAGACTGTTTGAATGACAAAGTTGGAAGATACTTCTTAGTAGCCGCGTCAAACTTAACCACATATCTCCCTGGGATGCCATGCCAGATTTTTGGTGCACCCAAATGCATGTAATAGAGTGAGCACAAACAGTGCTCTTCAACTTTCTGTTGCAAGATCAGTTGAAGTTGAATGATTATGAGCAAGAACCAAGAGAAGGAAAAAGAAAAGAGAAAAAATTTGCTGTGTCCAAAATAAGAAACAAGCTAACAACATTTGATATCATTGGGCAATAAGACTACTTCAAGATCTACACCAGTCACGACAAACTCTTCGCATGCATGGGATTTGGTAGGACTGAGACAATTAAAAATAGAGTTTTACCCAATAAATTGATGTAAAGCACATTCCCAAATGTAACTGAGGCACCAATAAATTGGAAGTTTTGCAGCTTTCAGAAGAAAGAAGAGAACCAGGAAGCATAGGTAAATTATTCAAGTTCCAGCCTGATTTCAGATATTTTTGATGGTCAGAAGCTGCGCAAGGATGAGATACAGTTGGAAATCCGCTGCCAAAAGTCCCAGTATCCAAATTTTCACCATAAAGCACCTATAACAGCACATTGGTCTAATAACATAAAGTGCTCAATTTAACAGCAAGTACAAAAACTCAATGAGTTCATCACATCCATTCCAGCATACCTCAATTTCCTCAGTTGGATTCTCAATAATTCGCCTGTATTCACCTTCAATGCTCTCCAAAGATGGTTCCCCCTGCTTTTGAAACACATGTGGATTCTCATCCACATTCGTAACCATCTTTTTCGTGCAAAAATACTGTTCCTTGAAATCATCAGCATATTTCTTGAATGTTTCAAGAGTAAATTCTGGACCAGGTTCAGATTCAAAGCCTTCAGTACATCTAACTTCATCTGGATTCCTGGTGCATCCATTACCACCAACCCCATTCTGCAAACCTGCACTCAAGCTTCTTCTCCTTTTGCTGTTGACATTTTCATAAATTTTAGCTGTTTTGCCCTGGAAATACTGATTCTGAAGCCCATCAATCCGTTGAATCTGGGTAACAAACTTAGAGCTCTTCCATATGTCTTTTGCCTTAACAAGGCATGGTGGCTTCCAAGAAGGAGGAGGAACAATACGACAAATTCCATATTCCTCCGATTTCAGACGTATGCTTGCAATATACTTAAGTGTGTCACTAAATTCCTGTACGTAATATTCAAGCTCCTTCAGAATTTAGGAATACTACGACATTTAACAGAAGATATTCAGAGCATAGGAAAGCAAGCAGTAGTGAAATGCACAAATATCATCTATTACAGTTAGGCAATATAGACCTCTTCAGTTGGGTAAAACACAGGAGCCTCTTCAAGTACATCCTTTTTTGCACCTTCAGGACACCACCTTGCTGTCACCTGTGCCATGTTTTCAGTAGTTGTTTCATGAAAATCAAAGCATCAGAGAGAACCCAGATGGAAATACTTCAAAACTCAATAATCACGCAATGGAAGCAGGAAATATAGTTTAATAACAAAATCAACCTTCAGACAGTTACTACAATCCGGGCATCCACGAATAACCCCTTTTGGAAGGGAAGCTCTAGAGGAGAGCTCCTGCAGAGAACAAAAAGTACTACATAACTGTGTAGTAAAAGAATACTACTACAAAACAGACAAAAACCCACACACAAAACAATAAAGAAGGTAAGGGAAAGGGAAAAAAAAATGAGAAGAAATATAACCTCAACAGGTTGTTCAAAGGTTGATTCCTTTTGATTATCATCACTCTGTTCATAAAGTATCCACGGTCTATTCCTAAGAGATCTCTTAAGTGTCCCAGCATCAACCATGTCAGATGGGGTGTTTGCACAGACTGGCTCTTGTGCACATGCACTTGCGAAGGCCACGGGATTACAGGATTCTTCACTATTTTCTACCTTCTTCAAAAGGAAGGATGTATGGGACACGAAGCCTGGTGGAGCAGAAAGCTTGTCCAAATCTTCATGTCCGAGTTTAGCTCTCACGTGTTTTGTGCCCATTAGTATTAGTATAGATTCTCACAGTTAATGAAACAGCAGCAGTTCCTTAAGAGTTAAGACCAACCCAAAGCAGATTTCATCTACAAAAAACGAATAGGAAATGAAAATAAGAAAAATTAGGGAGACCACAGACAAGCATGAAGCAAGCAAATCCTAAATACTCATATAGAAGATGATACATGACTGAATATAACTGTGGTAAATGTTCCTATAAATAAAATTCACAGAATTCATCAAACTATGAGTTAACCTAGCAACATCAATGTTTTGACTGCTATAGAGGTTCACCTAATAAGCAGCTCAGAACCGTCAACTAACAAAATTTTCTTCTGTTTCTCTTCTCTTTCACTCGACAACAAGGGTGCAGGTCAGAGGCAAATTTGAAGCAGTGTCCACTCCACCTGAGTCTTCAAAATCCAGCTACACAAATGGAACCATCAAAGTTGACATTATTAAAACTGGCACACTGCTGAAAAATTACATAAGAACAGTACCTGAGGGTTCAATATGTGAAAGCATGCCATTGGGCGAATCTTTATAAAAAAAATAAAATAAAATAAAATAAAAGAAGCAATTGCCCAGCAAAGGTGGTATGAACACACATAAACACTTTAAAGCAACACACGGAATGTGCCAGCCCAAATAACCATTGAACTACAATAAATTGCTCAAGTGCTCTGAAACCAGATCGTTCCAATTTTACAGCATATCTCTGTTATCATCCAAAAGGACAAAAAAAAAACCCCCTCCAGTGCAATCTTTCTTCATTATGGAAACAAAAAGACTAAAATCAAAGATTGCAACTTCAACAACGTGCATTGATCATAATAACAACTTGAACAATTGCAGGGCTAAATTCCAAAAATAATCAAATTCGAATCAAAATAGGAAAAAAGAAACATACCCGTGAAACAGGAAATTTTGCAAATAAGAAGCCATAAAGGCAAAACCCAGATATCAACTGCAGATGTTGTTCAACTAATGGTATTTCCTTCAGTTTCAGTTACGGTTTATTTCAGTTTTGCAAGTCCCTCCGACGTTCACTAATTTACAGTTATACCCTTGTACGTCGCCCATGCGTGGAAGCATCTAGCTAGTCTTTTTGTCTCACCACGTAATTTTGTGAACTGATAATTGGTAAATTGTTTCCGTAATAAATTTAACTTTATGCCCCAACGAAAATCACATAAAGGTTCACCGAAATGTGAACGCGGGAGACATGTTATACATTTTCATCGTACAAAACACTACGATCCGGTTAAGGTATTTTATTTTATTTTATTTTATTTTTTAATTAAGAAGAAATCAAAAATATTAAACTAATATTTATGTTATGTGTATATTTATAATTGTATCCGGTTAATATTTAGTTACATATTATTTTTACTTTTTAAAATTACATGTTATTTTTTATACAATAATTCAATCACAATATAAAACAAGTGATGTTATTTTTAAGTCCAATTTAGTAATGTTGTGGCTGTTAAAATAATTGTTGTTAGTTATTGTATTGTAGAAATAATCAGTTGTAAAGATAATCAGTTAAATATTTTAAAAATTTTATTTTTAAAAAGTACTGCGAGTTTTAAAATTAATAAATTTTATTGTTAAATTATGGTAAGAATATTAATAATTGATTTAGATATAATATTGAATAAAATTTATTTAAACATTCATAAACATGTATTAAAATATTTTTTTATTTTGTAAATAAAATAATTGGTAACTAAAATAACTATTTTATATTTATATTTATATTTTGTTATATCAATATAATTTGTAATAATAATAATAATTTCTTTAAAGTTAATGATTTTATTTCTTAATTGATATAAATAATTTTGAATTTTTATAATATATATGAGAATATATATGAAATTACATTAAATATAAAAGTAATTTTTAAAATCAGATTATGAAAAACTATTTATTTCTTGCTTTTTAAAATTTATTATAAGGCGATTTTGTCAAAAGTGATTTCTAAAATAATGTATTAAATATCAAGAGTAATTTTTAGCTTTTTAAAATTATTTTTGAGTCTCCTAAAAATAATATTTAGGCCTTTATTCAGTTGAGATATGAGATTGTACCCTATTTAATTTGTCTTAATAGAATTTCATGATTTTAATTAAAAATAATAAGATCTAATAATTAATTATTACTTGATCCAATTAAATAAAATACATAATTTATTAGATCAGTTGAGATACAAATTAAACATCCAACTAAATAACCATATCATTATTGATTGAAAAAAAAAAAATTCACTCAACTTAGCGTAGATTATGGAAGTTTCGAGTTTTATTCAAGAGTCAATTTAGTGGTAATGAGAGCAACAATTTAAATTAGCAATAAGCTAAAACATTGGGGACTTTTAGCAATAATAATAAAATGGGAAACCTCTAAGGTTTGCAAAGACGGCCAGCAACAAGTCCTAGTTTTTTTTTTTTTTTAAAATATTAAAATATTCTTCTGATTATAATATCATTTATTTTTATTATTTCAAAAAAATTGGCTTTAAAATTTTTAAATATAAATATTATATAAATAATGTAATATATGCACTAAAATAACAACATTAAACATTAAAATATTTTAATAAATTTAAATATGAAAATTATTATATGATTTTAATATATATTTGTATTTATCTTAGACATTTTAAATAAATTTTACAATTAAAAAAATTCACATGCTAATAATATTAAAATTATTTTTTTGCACAATATTCAAAATAATTTAAATTTTAATACATTTATTTTAATATTATGATTATGTTTATTATAAAATTTACTTTAATATAATAAAATATATCTAATATATTGTAAAATATTAAAATATTTTTAAATATTAAAATTATTTTAAAATGTATATATTATTATATTTATTTTAATATTATATTTTTATTTATTATAATTTTTTTGAAATAATAGAGATAAAAAATATAATGATTACAAATAAGTCTTAATATCTCTTTCTAAATTCTTAAGAATGTTGGTGATTATTTTTCTAAATTTTAAAGATATAGTTATCATTTTTCTTAATAAAATTTAAAAATTAGTTTGCGGGCCGAGTTCAGGGCCCATCACAAACCCAAAGCCTGATCCTTTTTTTTTTTTGTTGTTTGCGATTGGCCCCGAACTCGCACCATTATCGAGTGTTTTTAGCGACACACTTATTCCTCTATTTTTTTAATTAATTCACACTTCTATTAATTAAAAACAACATTTTTAATTAATTCATATTTATCTCTTTTATCTATTGGGAAATTTACAAATAACCTTTCTGCTTTTCTATTTTCATCAATAACCTTTCTATATTTTATCATAAATAACCAATCAAAACTTACATTTCCTTAATTACCCCTATATATTTAAATCTTATTACATAACTATAAATTTAAAACTCAAACATCAAGTCAGAATATCACCTCTTTGCAGCCGCAACTCCATTCTAACCACTCACCGCTTCGCAAAACTACAAACAATCGCCTGAAGATCGAGCTTCTTCACTAATCATGTAAGGTAATATAATTGTATTTAAATATTTATATAAATGTTATGAATTTATGTATCGCTTATGAAGTTATGCTTTATGCTTTTGGGATTGTTCGATACAGGATGAGAGTAGTGCTCGCGAGACAGCCGCCTGTCACATTAAAGTTCGGTGCGAAGTTTTATGTCGTATCAAATTAAGAATCAAAATCGACCAATAAGATTAACCCAGGCGGCTGCACCGTCGCACTAAATTTCAGAATCAATTGGTAGCGCCGCACCGCATTTGGTGCGACTAAATGCGACGACGCTCGCCGCACCAAATTCCGTAATCAGATTCTCGAACGTAGGTCAGTGACCCTGCATTCTGGTGCGACTATCGTCGCCGCACCAACCGTGCGATGGTCGCCATACCGCAATCCAAGCATGGTCACGCCACGCACCAATCAGAGATGAGCAGCATGGCATCAAGATATTTTACCATTGCACCATCCATGCATATTGATATACCGGCTGTCCGAGTTTCTTTAAAAAGAAAAATTACAAAAAAGTTACCCTTGTTCCCAGATCTATTCTGTCTTCTCAAGTAATTGTTACAAGGGTGGTCTTGGTCCTAGTGTACTAATCGCTAACGTGATAAGGAAAAATATAGAAAGGTTAATGAAAAATAAAAAAGATTATTCGTGGTAAATTTCCTCATCTATTTCTACGCTTATAATCGTGTATTATTCTTTCAGTATTTGTAGATGTCATACATACTAGTAATGTTTGTGTATCCCTGAATAAAATATTGTTCATATATCAATCAAATCATAATTGACAATCTTTAGTTTAGATTACCATGGAATTGATGAAGTCGATTTCCCCTCCCCCCAAAAAAAAAGGGAAAAAAATTCTAATATAAAATCATCATTAATTACCAGATTTAGTCAATTGTCTTGATAGCGATATCATCGTTCATTTGACGTAAAAATCTATTTATTAATTTTTTTAATGATTTACCCTAGTCAAGCACTCATTTAATATTCTATAGAACCAATCGATCAATTATTTCAAATCATTAATTGAATTCACATCATAATCATTGAAGGAGAAAGGCTTAAGCAATTTCAAATGAATGATTGCTTAGAAAATGTGAAATTAATTTGAATCTTAATCATAGTCCTATTACATTATATATATATATATATATATGAAAAAAAATGAAAAAGAAAAAAACAAGAAGTTAATTAATAATGAAATGGAATAACCAAATTTTGCTCACAATAATAAATGAAGTGATTTCTCCAAAAACGACAAACTGAAAGCAGTGACTCTGTGGCCTTCCATGGAGGCATATGCCTTCTGGATTCTAAAACTTTAATATAAATTATATTTTCTTTGAATCAAAAGTTATCTTCAGAATTATAGGATAGACTTCCACAGTTAGTTGACTATATATCTACATTGTGCTCTTAATACAAATAATAACCTTGATGAAAGGTTAATTTGTAGTATCGTAGCTAGAAAAATAATAAAAAAATATAAAACATGAACAATGTCAATTTTATACAAAAAAAAAAATAGGTGCTTTTGGTGGATTATTTCAACTGATATAATAAAATTATATGTCAACTGATGATCACTTTTGAGTCTTCTTTCTTTGTTGGATTCTTATCAAGTTATTATTTCTATTATCTCTAGTCAAAATCATGGAGATTTATTTTCAATTAACATAAAAATTGAGTCAATCAGTTTTTGCTAATCAACGAAATTTTAAAATATTTCCACACCACTTTTATTTTGTTATATGTATATATAATCATCACAAACTTTGACAAATTTTTTGCACCACTTCTATTTCTAAATTTATATCAATTAAATACTTTGACATTAAGAGCTTAAATAAAATGACAATTTTACCTATAAATAGATTAAAAGATAATTTTATCCTATAAAATTTTAGAAAAATAAAAAATTATAATTACCATTTAATTAATTGATAAAATATTATTGAAAAATTGGGTGTGTGAGTACTATTTAATTAATGGTAAAATATTATGAATTTTTTAATCATTTTTAACCTAACTCAATTTTTTTTTTTGAAGGTACCTCAAAGTAATAAAAGATTACCAGTTATACAATCACAATTATCAAATGATTTTCATTGTTTAAATTAATCACCAAAATAATAGTAGTCTAAACTAATTTTGAATAATAAAAAATTATATAATTACAAAAATTACAATTTAAAATTAAAATTATGAAAATTAACATCTTGGGTTTTGAGATTTATTCATTTTATTAAATTCAGAGGTATTCTTGTAATTATATATATATATATTTTTTAAATTTTGTAAGATAAAATGATCTTTTAATTCATTTAGGGATAAAATAATTATTTTATTTAAATTCTTAATATTAAAATTTAGAAAAAAAGTGATATAAATAATATATTAAAATTTTATAATAATTAAATATACATATAATAAAATAAATGTGGTACAAAGATAATTTTCTTAATATTAATGCTATGATTGCACCCATGCACTCATGACTTAATTTGTACTTAAAGTTAGATTGTAGATCGATATAGTTGGCTCAATATTATATTTTTAGTTCAGTATCTATTCTTGGGCGACTTAAAACATTTTCTCTATTAACTCCATTCCGTCACGAGTAGGCCACTATAGTTGTCGGATTCTTTTCAAATGGAAAGTTAGTGCAAACTTCTGCCATTCATATATTGGCTCTAATATTGTACCATATTAATAAATAATAATGCACATAGTCAAATAATTCTCAACTCTAAAGTAATTTTTGAGTAAGAATTACGTGTATACCTAAGCTTTTTATAAATAACATATTTTATACTTGTATCGATCCATACCAGTTGCGCATGTGTAATTTTAGTGTGGCTTTTAAGAGGTTGTGGACCACTATTTGCCGTATCTGTCGTGAAGAATCTATAGCTAGCTAGGGTTGATCATAAATGTCGTTGGGGAATCTCACCTTTGTTAGACTTTGGTAACAACACTGACCATTTAACAAACTTTTGAATGTATTAATGAATGAAATTAAACGGAAGGGCCAGTGAAACTGTCACGATCATAACGTCTATGATTTAACACTACTCTACATGTCCAATTTATATCAAAGTAGTAGCCACGTTGTCTGTACACTTGAAAAAATGAAACGAGGTAGAGCTCGTCCCTTAATAATTGAGGCATGCGAAAACAATAAAGATAGGATGGAATCATACAACTTTTCGTCATGCTAAACCCAACAAAGTTTCAGTGGTGGCGGCTGCTGTATGATCATTTTATTTTATTAATTAACAATTAATTAATGAAACAAATCTCATGTAACTTTAGAGAGAAAAAAAGGGCAATAAAGGTGACATCAATAATGCATAATTAAACTGCACATATATATGCTGACCGAATAATGTTTGTTTATAACCCAAAAAAAAAAAATATAACATTAAAAACCAAAGTATTTATGTATATACACAAGCACAATCTTGTAACATACATCGAACCAAGCGAAACATGAAGAGCTTGTCCCTCAAAGCCAAACAGCGCACAAAGCCACAAGTAATAAATCACAATCAACAAATGGGTACTTTCGTATAAACTTAAAATGTATTTAATTTCTAATACTATGCATCTTTTCATAGGAAAACCATGCTGTTATCCAATTCAAATCTCATATCCTCCAAGTTCGAAGTCACGACCCCATTATTATTATCATTTTCCAAGCTGCAGCAATTTTCTTGCAAATCCATCTCCATCTCCCACATGAACCCATAGTCATCATCATTACTTTTGGAGCTAATAATTCCATTGCTTTGGTTCTTGTTGTTATTCTTTTGATCTTGTGATGTCGGAAACTGAAGAAGGTTAAGCATAGAATTACTACTTTGGTTACTCTGATTTTGATAGGAATTTGGGGCTGATGAAGAGATATGCTGCTGATGATGATACCCAAATGGCATATTGATCATTCTACATCCCACAGTTGGAGGAGATGCAGCTGATGATGTAAAAGATGAAGCATTATTATTAGCTGCACTCTCATAGATAAATTGTGGGCTTAGCTTCTCACTGATCTCTCCCTTGCTCTTGTGAAAAACTCTACACAATACCCAATCCTCCTGTAACCAAAATATCAATACATAAATAAATATGTAAAACCAATACAGAGTATAAAAAGAATTTCATTAATATACTGTCTAAGGAGATAATCAGCTTATTGACAGCTAGTTTTTAAGTACGAGTTAGGAATTTAAGCTTACGAGTTTTTATAACCTACCATCGGTAATATAAGGTGTATAATAATTTTATTAATTGAAACGTTACTACCAACTTGTCGAATATATATATATATATTAGCCTAAATGCACAAATGGGCAACAGAGGTGGAAAAAAAGTAGTTCTATTGATTGAAAGTAAGTGTCCTAACTGAGATTTGTTTCATTTTTGCAATATATTTTATTTCTTGTTATATCAAATGAACAGTTTTGTTTTGTTTCTCCACCATATATGGTCCTTCTTAATCAAAATCTTTGGTTTCATCATTAATTACACGGCAGGATGTTAGTCATCGCAGATTACTGTACAGCTGATGTGATGCCTCATATATACGAAAACTTCCGGGTAACACAGAGAATAAAGGGTTACAATATTTTGGAATTTTCCTAGCAATTTCTTTTGAATGACAATATGAACAATATTAAATATCTAGCTTTCGTATGAGGTTCTATAATATAATCATAGCAATAGTTGAAAGAGGAAATGTGAAAACGGACCTTAGGAGGCATGTGTGGGGTCTCCAAGCGAAATTCATGCATGATCCAACCTGTTTTGATTCCATTGGGAGCTCGGTTCCTGTAAAACACAAGCGTCTTCCTCATCCCTACGAGCTCTCTGGTCATTGGATCAATCACCGTTCGATCTTTCCCCGTTGCTTTCCAGTATCCAGATGTTGTTGCCCGATTCGTCCGAAACCCCGTCGCATACTTTCGGTCACGGAAGCTGAAGAAGTACCACTCGTTTGCATTGAGCTTTGCCACCTCTGTGATAAGGTAAACAATAATAATACTAATAATAATAATAAAGTTAATTATATTAATCAGTAAGATAAAAAATCCCTTTCAAGAAAGATCAAATATCCATATCAAAATTATTTACATTCGGGGAAAATTAAAAATGTTTAATTAATAAGGTGCACTAATGGGTAGTGAAAATGATACTGCCTGCTTTCAATTTAAAGCTACTGTTGAAGTGACGGAATATATGAACAGTATTGACTGTTTTATTCTTCCGGAGAAAGACTCTTATTATTATTAATTCACAACCAATTAATTAAAAAGGTTTTAATGACATAGAAGTGACCCAACAAGTTACTTGAACCGCAAGAGAAATTAAACGTTCAGTACTCCTCGTGTTCACAATTCACAAATTTAATCTTAATTTTAATTTTTCCTATGATGCTCACAGGGTCAAAACAGCAAACCAAAAAAAAATGATTAATTCCCTGATTGAGCGCTTTCGTCTAGATTATAAGAACTGAACTTAACAAGACCTAGTTTAATAATGCACCTCAATTTAATTAATTAATTAATTATAACAATATGCATATGTTCCTATTGTTCTGTAAACTTAAAGTGGAAGACAGATTTGAAAGATACATGCAGCGGATTTATGAATGGATGAACATCGAAACTATTATGAACCGTGGATTAGAAAGAAGATGTTTGCTCCGTTTTCAGCAGTTCATTAATTAAAATTGGGGACCAGTTACGGCTGGCTGCTATTTTTTGTTTTATTGTTAATATATATATATATAGATATATATATATTTTGAACTCAGAAATAATAAGAATCGTCAATCGGCTCAAAACGAGCATGCTTGTCTGAGTGAGTATGTGTGTCTGTCTGTATGTGAGGTTACGAAACAGAGAGACAGAAAGAATTAATATGTTGAAAAAAAAAAAATCACTGACAATATATTGATAAAACTTACCTATGGATCCTCTTTTCAACAGTTTTTACTATGCACGAAAATGAATTTTCTGAGTTAGAATTGCAATTATAGTAAATACAAAGGATATAAGCATCGGTCACCGTTCATAGTTAAAATCGCCATTAATGAATATTCTTTTTCTTTTAGAATTTTTTTTAATATACCTGCAGGATTCTTTCTTTATCTGAACTATTTATTTTAACAAAAATCTAATTAATTTGAATCCAAGAGCTTATATGCTTATGGAGAAAACCAACCTACCGTCCTAGTCATTTTACAATATTAAATCCAAATTATCTAAGAAGTTTAACATCATATTTGAAAATAACAAAAGGATACACTATAGATAGATAGAGAGAGAAAGAGAGAGAGCCGGCCTTGTAATATGCTGGTTAAAAATTGAAAAATTGAAATCTTGTTGCATATGATGAGTTTACAATAAAAAAAATTGCAAAGAAATTTCATATTTATTTCCCTCTCTCTCTCATAGAGAAGGAAGAAGACAGAAGAGATATAGAGAGAGAATAAGCATGAAAGATGACATTTTTTTGGGTTAGTTCTTCCAAGGCTCCAAATAATTATAAGAGGGCAAGTACAGAAGATGACTGAAATCGGTGATATACATGAGGAAAAATTTTTTGAATGATGTAAAGATTCTTGAAGTAATTAAGTTATATTAACTGAAGTAAATTGCATTACTATTGAAAGAGAAAACAATTCAACAATCAACTATCTTAATATGTACGAAAACGAATCATCTCTGTTCTTTCTCACACAAATGGGAAACATGCATGTTTTGTAGTTTCTCTTACATCTACTATGTTTCAGAAAAAAAAAAAACATGTCTGTCTTGCATCGTACAACACTGCATCATGTTTTAGTATCTGTGTTGTCTTCAACGCTAAAAACCCGCCAACGAGAGTGAGTACAAACTACCCTACATGTTTTAACTCTTATCATGCAAATCAAACAAATGATTATAATTAATGATTGCACAATCAAAACCTTGTGATAACTCTAATGAACGATCATTAACAAGATGATAAACATAGAGATCAAATAGTTAACTAAGTAAACTTACCGGGCAGTTGCCATGGCTCGCATGTATGCAAGTCAATTTCGACTAAAGTTCCCTTCAAAACTTCTTCATTGGAAATCTTTTTGTAGAGGTAATGACAAACCAACTCCTCATCACTGGGATAAAACCTGAACCCAGGAGGCAGTGTAGCTCCAATATCTCTTAGCCCCATATTAATGCTTAAAAAGAATGTTTCTAATAATCAATTAAAAATGAACATAAACAAAAAAAAGAGAGAGAGCAAACTTTCAAGTTTAAGGTTGGAAGACAAGAAAAATTTAGTTAAGGGTATTATGGTAGCTAGCTAGGAGAATGGAATGTTGGTGATGTAAGGAATTATAAAGAAAGGTGTATATGGTTTATTTTCTTTGTATGTGGACTTTAAAGGGTTTGTGTATTTATATATAAAAGGGTTAGAATTTCTTATAATATTGCTAAGACCATGCTTGTGTAATTAGTTGGTTATAGTAGGGGAAGTTTCAAGAAAAACCAAAGTTACAAGAAATCTTCTTATTAAGAGTTTGCAAAGAGAATGGATGATGAATGTGTCTGTGGGTATTGCAATATTTTGATGCAACGACATATATGGACAAAATTCCAAACCAATTTATTAGCAAAACCCTCCAAAACAACCCTTTTTTATTTCTATTATTTAAATCCCATATGTATAATTTTACATAAAAATTACAAAAAAAAGATTAAGAATCCCGTGAAGGGTAACTAAGAAAGTAATCTGTTTGAACATCACGTGGCATACACGTTGCAAACTTTAATTAAATTTGAGCAAATTGTTCATCTTATTAAGCAATGTTCATCTTATGAAGCAATCATATATTAACCAATAGGATTGCTTTGTCTTAGTTTTGTTTCTCTCTTGATCATTTTCCTTTCCAATTACATATCTTCTCCGGCCACTAAGATTTTCTTACTCTTTCTTTCTTTCTTATTTCACGTGTTATTTAAAATCAATAGAGGGGTGGGCAAAATAGGTTTTTGACTTGAACTATAATAGTGAACCGAATCAAATTGAACCAGTTCTGCTCCTCTCCATTTTGATTTTCTTCATTTTTTTAAATTTTATTTTGAATATTTCGCGAACCAATCCTGAACAGATGTGTTGATTTGAACCCAACCAATTGAATCTTATTGGTTCAATCAGTTCCGTTCATTGTTGAGTAAATAATAATTGCCTTGTATTTAAAATATTTTTAAAAATGTTTCGAATACTTCTATCAAAAAGAAGAAAAGAAAAAAAGACATAACAAAAATCCTATAGGTTGGAGATACTTACGTATTTTGAGCACTAATTATTTGGCTAATTATTAGGAAAGAACATATAAACTAGAATATCTCTAAATATGGTTAATTAACAAATCATCAATATATCTAAATTGTTTATGTTGGTTTAGTTAATTAATTAATTGTTCTGATTATTCCATCAGAGGGCCATCGTATATTGTCCAGACAACAGGGAAAACATGGACAGCTGAAAAAAAAGAAAAAAAAGAAAAAAACATATAGCTGGAAAATAGCAAAGAGTATGCTAATCATGAACTCAAAACAAGTCCTATCTGTTCAATTTATGATCACAGAAGAAAGCTTTGGATGGATGCAAAAGGTAGGCCAAAGAGATTGTCTTTGATCAAGGGGTCCACAAATGATCAAGTACATCACAGCCATCAAGCACATAGAGAACTTATCTGTATGAATTTGGTGATTTTTGTTTTTGAGTGTGTAATGTTTGAAAGGCAATAATAATAATGAAAATATGGACAAAATTATTATTTGTCATAATACATAATGCATGAATCATCTTTCAGCAAAAATAATTAGGATACTGTATAGAAGATGATGACTGGACTGGGGTCACAATTCGCTAGCTACACATTATAATGAAATATTAATAATAGAGTTCAATTTTTCTGTATGAATGCGACCCCTAAAACCTTAAGATCTAGCAAATTTATATTACTGTGTCGGTAAACAATCAAAATTGCCCTTTAATTTATTTCATTCAAGATATCTTGTAATAGATGCTAATTTGTCTCTTCAAATTCAGGTCATTTTCGTCACTATACAAGATAAATAAATATAATATACACATATTCAGCCCTACGACGGTAGGTGATTTGTTGTGATCATGTCTCAGAAACATTAGTTCAAGCGTAATTGTGTGATAGCAAATCAATTATATATTAATAGAAGAGCATGTTTTTAGATAGTGAAAAGGAATTTTAATTTTTGGGTGAATGACAATTTTTAATATTCCTCAGAGATTTTCTTTTTATTTCTTTTTACCATCTGGATTCACTGTATACATAAATTTTCAATAAACAGTTTTATTCTTGGTGCTACATTATTAACAAAAAAATTAAAACACATGGCTGAAAAGTAAGAGTGATATTTTAACATATAAATTTATTGTTTTGACTGCAAATTTATTCTGGTTAAAATTTATGTTTATAAGTTACATTTATCCTTCAACCGTGTTCTTTTTTTTTTTTTTGGGTTTGACAATTTACCATTATCAATAAGACAAAGGTGTTTAAAATTTATACAATACCCTAGTGGTAAAAACAATTTTCATGAGGAACAAAGTATCATTCTCTCTTAATATTTTCTCCTCAAAAACAAAATTTTCATAAATATTTGGAAAGATATATGTTCTGAATTGTTAGGGCTAACTTGAATTGCATGCATGTGAATTGCTTCAAAAATGGAAAGAGAGAAAGCTACAGGTAGGGGTCGCAATAGATGAACTCATAAGTCAAGATGAGTCATCGAGGTTTCTTCTAAAGTTTGATAAACTAAATAAGGCAAATGCTGTAACCTAGTTAGTATGATATTAGCATGCAGTAAAGTCAAATTACTATTGCGTGGTGCTGGGTCGAGTTAATTGTTCTTAATAATTAAGAATTAATTATCGAAAATTTAATATCCTTAATTAACGGGAGAGGAATGCGCCGGAAGACATGTGATGCCATAAAGAAAGTTACACGTCATGACTAGATGACGTATAAGACTATATATTCTAATTAATTTCTAAAAACAAAAAACCAAAAAATAAAACAATAAAAAACGATCTAATATCTATCCCAAGCAAGGAAAGCCAACACAAATGATTGTTAGTTCTAAGAGTAGCGTTTTTTTCCCAAGCTGGGAATTTTTGTTAGGTGCGTGATGATGTTATACAAAGAGTGACGGCTTTATATTCCTCTTTTGAATGGTTAATAATTTCTCAGGTAAATGCTAGCTCCTTTCAGATTTGAGTCCTAGCTAGTTAATATTATTCCTATTTTTCAAAAATGACTAAAATATCCATATTATATGTATGTATATTTTCATTAAAATCTTTTTAAGTTTAATTTATATCAGACAGAAAAGCCAAAGAAATCAAATTTAACTGCTGTAAAAGTAACTTACATGGAGCATATAGATAATTTCGATTATCAACTGATCATCAATGTCCTTTCATTCAAATTGCACTTTTTACTTCATACACTCCCATAAGTTATGGGGCTGTTTCATTATGCATGGGACATTTATTGATTTTGATTTAATTTGTTAGAAACTAAAAGCCAATAGTGTTAATTCTTGTATCTGGTTGCATTGATTTTCTAATGATGGAGCCACAAATTTCTTTCATGGGCCCAACTTTGTATATCTAAAGGGTTACATCCTGTCAAAGTTACTGTATTGTGACTGTTTTACCAATAAAATCTTGCCAATTCATCTTGAACTATATGCTTTAGAACCCACGTGTCTTCCTCTAATTTTATCTGGTAACTTGTTCTTAATTCGTGTTGGTGTTATCAAAATCATTTCTCTATGGCCTACATACGATTAATACGATATCACATATAATTAATTAATTAGCATTTATGTATACAAGTGTATATAAAATTAATATTTCAATGATTATCCTAAGATTTGTACACCGTGTTGATAGTAATGTTTCCTTACTTAATTATATATGTTTATAATTTTATTCATCCTCAACAGTTTCATCATCATCTTGATTCCAGCCTCCAGGGCTTTTTACTTTTTCGTTTTACTTTAAAACTTGCTTCTCTATTTGTAGCAAGGAAATAAAAAGGAAAAAAAAGCCACTTTGTGCAACGAATGGCAAACAGTTCTTTGATTTACTCCAAAAAGTACTTTTTGGAGAATTGATATTGGGCAACTTTTGTCGTACACAAAACTTATCGGCCAACTTTTTTTTTTTTTTATTCAGTTCGATTCCATAAACAACTTTTTTGAAAAATTAAAAGTGTTCTGTGCATCGATATCTTTGTACACTTTTGAAAATTGTGGTATTGAGATAAGATTATTATGACTCATAAAAGTAAAGCTTGTATATATATATATATATATATGTATGTATGTATGTATATACATATGTCCCCTAATGCATGTTGTTTTAGATACTGAAAGATCAATCATTTTACAGTTCAAGGAAAATACTCAATCGTCCATTATTTTCTAAATGATCATCCTGAACGGTTGGGGTGTAGAGTATTTGATGCCCTATGCGATTTCCAACATGTGGATCTATGACAATTACTGTTAATTCTGCTTTTCACCTTTAGAAAACGACGCTGATATTTATGGTCGTTTGTAGAAATATGATGACCAATTGAGAGTTGATATCTAAGTATCTAACCCTAATGAAGGATGAAACAATTAAGAATATACCCAGAAACAAAAACAGATCTCCTAGTCTCAAGAGTAGACCTAAAATGATATTCTAATCTTATGCGATTTTGGTTCATTTGAGTTTATCAAAAGAGTAGAATCCAAATGAATTAATTACGGAGCCATACAGGTAAAGCTTAAACAATAAAGTTAAGTCTAATGTCTAATGACAAAGGTTTTAGCTATCGAGCCATATGAATGACACCAGACACCTCTTTGTCAACAAAGCTAGCAAGCTAACGTAGGCCACAATTAATATAATCATATTATTGTTGGCAATTGCAGCAGCATTAAAAGGAATTTCAAACAGTCCATTTGAAGCTGAGATATGGAATAAGATGGCACTCTCAATGGGACTGTTGTGTGCCAATATCATTACTCAGAGTCTCAGACACCCACAATATATTACAACTTTATGTCATTTTCAAAATTACAACAATTAATTTTAAAAAGTAAATAACAATTTGGAAAACGTAACCCACATCAAAAGATTCGGTTATTGATAGCTTGAAAACGTGGGAAATTGTTATCTACAAGTATAAGCATCGTTTCGGTGTCCGCTTAAGATGTGATTGCAGAATTCGGAATTACACAGTAGTTTCATGGCATTAAGAGTAATATATATACATGATTAAATTCAAGCCGTCGCTGCTGCGGCTGCCGCCATCGCCATGCGTGGAATATTGGCAATGGTTATGTATGGACACCGGCGAGGGCTCTCTTCGTTCGTATATTTTCCAAAATAAGGAAAACACAGAGACAAGAAAAATGTTTTTTTTTTTTGGGATTTGACGTACCTGTACACTCATCATATATCATAATTATGTATATAATTCGAGCAAAAAAACGTTGCATGGTTCTTGTGTTGACAGCTGGCCCGATTATTGTTATTATTATTTCATGAATTAAGCAGCAGAGGCTTTAATTCCAGATCGCGTGTCGGGGCAGTATGAGTTTGATGACTTTGCATTACACCTGCCAGCTTTTCATTTTCTTTTTGCGCCGCAAACGTGTTCTGTGACCTAAACAAAACCACACTTAATATATTATAAATAAATATAGGGAGAAAAAAAAATGATAAATTAACACAGTGACTGCGAATTGCAAGAAAATCAGAAACAAAAACAACAACAATATATAATTCATGCATGATAATCACATGTTCATAAAATTTATTGAGAAATTATCACAGTTACATACTGGAGATGAGACTGCTCTCCATACATTATGATTTTATGCAGTTGAAAGCTACATTCTAACTAATCATAATTAACGCAATTATTAGTACTCACGGTGTAATATATATAAATTAATTAATCTAGTACGTAACAGAATTAATAGTAATAGATAGAGTTTAATCAATCTAGTACGTAACAGAATTAATAGTAATAGATAGACTGATCACGTTTCTGTTTTAACCTTCCAATAATGGAGAGTCGAGGTTGCTGTCAGAATCCGTGATCTTTAAGCTAAAACGATCGATCGAAGGGGGGTTTCAATTTCAAGCTGCAGAATATATATATAATTCATGAGAAAATCAAACTTTAATTTAGATAGCTACCCTAGCTAGCTTGCTGCATGCGCCATAATTAATTGGTCGACAATTATACCATAAGATTTTACTTTGGAAGAGAAAAAAAATACACGTGTTAGATTTTGCTTTGATGTGTATGCATAAATAAATTATACAGACGAAGAACAAATATTTTCAACAATCATGTAGCTGAAGATGATATATATATATGTATACACACACATATCAATCAATCATGACTCACGAGTCTCTTCTCTTCTCTGAGATGTCAAGCTTGAGATTCTTATTAGAGAATATATGGACCTACAATTTTTTGATGATCAAATTAATAATATATTAGTGATTAATTTGTTGGGGAATGATTATTCTAAAACCTGCAGGGCTTGATTTGAAATTTTGATTTGAGGTATATGGGAGTCCCACATGCTCCTAATCTAAAACCAATTATTATTATTTTCCAAACTTCGATTCTGTCACCTGCTTCATGCTTTTGGTAGCATTAAATCTGCGTACAACCAAATATCCAGCCCGCCACATTGCCTTTGCTACGTCTTTAAATAGGGAAATTATTCTTCACGCTTGTGCTTTAAAACTTAACACAGCTTATTGTCATGGACTTCAATCGTGACACCTAAGATATGATTCCTTCAAGGCGTGGGTGTGAGGGAAATACAATGGCGCTAAATTCTTAGGAGTTTAGGCAGACCGACCCGGTTAAGTTTGGAGAATTTGTCGCTCGTTAAAAACTTAACATTGAAGAGGGGTCTAGGCTATTCCTATACACGCTGATTGGGAACTAGAACTGTTCTCCGGAGGAATCCAAGGCAGGGCAAAACCAGTCGATATTGTGCCACTTCCTCTAGACTTACTCTCGTAGTATGGGATGCGAGAGTGTTGCACAGGGTTGTAACCTCTCGTCCCGTGACAAATGGTATCAGAGCTGCTCTTGCCATCTCTCGAAGCCCTCGTTGAGAGCTCACCAAGAGCTCAAATGCCGCACTACACATGTCCCCCCCTTTCACACAATAAGGGTCGACAAGTGGGACAAACAAGCAGATTCTCACACCCTTAAGCATTCGCATTGAGGCTTTCCCATGATCGAAGACGAGTAGGCAGGAAGTTCATGGGTGAGATTGTGCAAGGTGATCATCATGTTTTTGCACAGAAGTGCACACTTGCGAGGCATACTCTTCATTCACGAAGGCGTGCATGGTCATGGTGGTGGAAGAATGTCATGGACCGCAATTGTGACACTCAAGATATGCACTTGTATGCTAGTATCGACTATGGTTATGTTGAATTGTGGCAGACGTGCTTCAAGGCGTGAGTGTGGGGGAAATACAATGGCGCTAGATCCTTTAGAGTTCAGGCAGACCGACTTAGTTAAGTTTGGGAGCTTGTTGCTAATCGAGGACTTATCATTAAAGAGGGCTCTAGGTCATCCTTACATACGTTAGTTGAGAACTGCTCTGGAGCAGTTCTCCTCTTGATGAGTCCAAGACAGAGTGAAACTAGTTGATATTATGCCACTTCCACTAAGTTTACTCTCGTAGCATGGGATGCGAAAGTACCACATAAGATCTTAAGATCTCATCTTCATTACGAGAACTATTAGTTAATAAGCAGATCACAAACCATTAATCTATTTGTTTTGTTCACCACAAAAGAAAAAGAAAAAGAAAATGCTTCAAATCTTCCCTAGCGCTCTTGTTGTACTATTAGGTAGCATATATATATATATATATATATATATACCAACTATTTTATATTGATAAATTAATGATTATAACAGATTTTGAAAGTAGTTATATCTATATAAACCAATATTAAATTTTAGATCTCATTTACGGATAAATTGTCATAGAGCATTTCCATTTTAATATATGGATACTTTAATTAATAATATTATTTTTGAATTATTTTAGCCAAATACTATGGTAGTCATAATTGATATTCCCAGATAAATCAAGCAAAGAACTAATAAAATCAAGCCTATCATAGTCATAATTGCTACAAAAAAGCGAGGTCTTAATCAGAGGGGATTCACCATAGGACTAGTGTGGGCTTCACTCTTCAGCCCCTACTGAAAAAAAAAATCGGTTTTTCATAAAGAAAAATTAATCAAATTCTAAATAGTCCATCATGTCAAATTATTAGATACTCCAATCTTTCAAAATTTAAACTATTATTTTAATAATTATAAAAATCATACTTTTAACTTAAAAATCAAAGTCCACAATTCAAAATATTTATAATTCCCTATTATTGAATTGTGGATACCCCACTTGTAACTAAAGATTGTCTTAAATTAAAAAAGCAAGCTGCAAGCAGTTAAGAGGTTCTTCATTTTTTATTCTCAGTGATGAAAAGGAAAAAAAAATAGTGTGATTTATTTAATTATTGTAAGGTCGGGTGGACCGGCAAAGCGAGTTTTTCTTTACAACATTTTTGTATCAGGTAAACATTTTCCTTCAAATTTTTATTTTAGAATTAAATTAATAATTTAGTATTTTATTCATTTTCACATGTCAATTTTATGGTAATTTTAACTTATTTTAATTGATCTCTGTATAAATTGCAATTGTTTACGTGACTAATTCTAGACTTTACAATTTGTTTTTGTGATTTTGTATATAGTTATTAATTATACATTGAACATACTTTACACTCAATTTTTTTCAATTATATTAAATTTATTTTGTATAAATATTCACATAAATAATTTTAAAACAGATATGAAAAAGTATTTTAAAAGAAAACCACTTATGCCATCATTTCCAAAGAGAGATGAAAGTGGTCTAAAAACCGCGTAGAGAACAATTATAAATGAATTACAAAAAATTTTATATATTCAAATTTCAGATTTTATATTTTATTATTATTTAATTTAACCTCCGATAAATTATTTTTTTAGATTTGTCACTACTGTTAATAACCTGGCTGCACCAGGATTGTTGGGGGTTGCATTCTATAGGTTTAGCCAGTAATATATTTGGTTTCATTTGTTGCTTTTTGTGTGTGTAAGTGTGTGTATATATATTGTTTGGGTAAAATATCAGACAGGCCCCTAAAAGCCCTTTCTGGTTTATGGGGTAAATATCAGACAAACCCCTCGAAGCCCTTCCGGCTCAAGCAAGACTCCTGATGGTAACCTAGCCCGAGCAACCCCTCGGGTCAAAGCCGGTCAAGGTCGAGAGCTCCTTGCTCGCTCGAGGTCATCCTTACGGTCAAGGCGGGTCGAGGTCGAGAGCTCCTTGCCTGCTCGAGGTCATCCTTACGGTCAAGGCTGGTCGAGGTCGAGAGCTCCTTGCCGCTCGAGGACATCCTTACGGTCAAGGCTGGTCAAGGTCGAGAGTCGAGCACATCGCTCCCTGCTCGCAGAGATCCACGAGCACAGTTGGACAAAACCCGAGCCTAGGATAACTCGAGCCGTTATCTTAGAATCCTGGCACACCTTTTGATGTCGACAAGGGTCCCACATGGTGGAGAGATGACATTGTTGTCGGTGGTCGGCACGTGCCACCAGGTGTCATCATTCCACTGCTGCTTGCAGACATGGTGATCCGGCCACGTGCGTCGGATTAAAGGAGCAGTAGCTCATCCACAGGGAATATTCCGCCAAACTCGGTGTCGGAGGGACCCGGATACCATTAAGCGTGGGAGTGAGCAGTGAGTGGACAGACTGGAAAGGAAAAAGCGGGAAAAAGCAGTATAAAAGGAAGCGAAGGAGAGCGGCACTGAGGGTTGGCATTTCGAATTCACAAAAGAAGTTGGATTCCACATGTGAGGACACGAGTTCTTCCTTTCCAAATTTCTCTCATCGACTTTCTACAAAAACACCATTTACATCCAAAGGCGAGATAATACCACTTTCATCTTTCCGGTCTCCTCACTAGGGAGATACCAAAAGAAACCCGATTCTTGACTTGGCGTCGGAGGGTTTCGCAGGAAACGCCGGCGACCCCGACTCGGTTTTACGTGAGTGCGGTCAGGAAATCAACTATTCAGAAGAAGAGCGGACCGGGACAAAGGAGGCAATCCTGCTCGAACTTATCAGCGGCGGAAGGATCGAGTCTTGTTTAAATCCATGACGAGAAGGTTCGAGACGTTCCTCGGTGATTTGTTTGGAGAATCTGGTTGGAAGGTTCGAAGCCTTTGTTGAGGCACGCGAGAAAATCGCATCAACATCTTTTGGCGCCGATCGTGGGGATCGGCCTGAAAGCCCGATTTCTAATACATTGAAGACACACAAAACACAGCGATGAGGGAAGCAGTAGAAGAGGTGTAAGTCTGAGGAATCGATGACTACGAGAGAAGTGGCCAATGAGGCCCAGAGCAGGGAGATCCGAGGAAAGGATGGATCGGATGGAAAAGCAGATTGAAATTATGACCTCCACATTACAAGAATTCGAGGAAGGACGGAGAAAAGCTGCAGCGATGTCCGGAGTCCGATCGAGGAATGCTCGTGTTCGGAAAGCGGGAGATGAAGCCCAGACCTAGGGCACCAAATGTTGCGGTGAGAGAAGAAACAAACATGGAGGAAGGGGTCTCGCCAACATTTGCGGAGGCGACCTGACCTCTCGTCTGCGGAGGAGTTGGAGGGAGAGTGCAGCAGATTAGGCGCAAGTGGTGGAAGATCTTGGAGGCAAGAAAGAGTCAAGTGGCGAATAATCTTTGGACAATGAATCTCCTCTCTCCCGGAGATTATGGGTGTCCACGATCCACGTGACTTTCGCTTCCGGATCTGCAATATTCGGAAAGAGTGACCCGTTAATACACGTAGGCGGTTGATGACACGGCGAGGTGCAAGGTCTGTCGGCGACTGAAGGTCGCGGGGCCTTCCGCTCACTCTTGAGGAAGGGCGAGAGAATGGTACTGCGAGCTCCAGCGGGAAGTATCTTGAGTTTTGAGCAGATGTGCGGGGAGTTCGCGGAACAATTTGAGTAGCGGTGACCACGAGGATGACATGATGGGTTGTCGGAGGTGAGGCGAGAAAGAAGGAGTCCCTCGGGAGTTTATCAAAGATACCATAGATCGGTCCTAGATCTTGGTGCGTTCGACCATCCCGAGCTCCAAGGGGATTAAAGAGGGTGTTCGGATGGGGAGACCATGGTATAACTGCGGTGTCCATCGATCCGTTCATATTCGGATGTGTATGAGCGGGTGAAGCGGGATATGCAAATCGAAGAGGAAAAGGCTGCAAAGCGGGAATTAGCGGGACCGGGAGGCGTCTGGGTCGGCTCGTCCAGACGAGCGAGGAGTCGAGAGGCCATGGAGCGCATGACTCACGAGGAAGTATTTTCGATAGGTTTTCTTGTATTGTAAAATGTTAATGTAAATATTTCGTCCCGATATGGGATATGTAAAAGTACAAATGTATGTAAGAATGAGAAAAACATTCATAATGTAAGCTCGGGATGAAGAAGCGAAGGTTTAAGAAGAGCTCCTCGGCATGAAGTCCCGAGCCTAACTCATTAGGCGGGACGGTGCCAGCTCGGGTTATTTGAAAACCGAGGCGGGAGTGTCATCGGAACCTCGGGTCGATTAAAATGCTCGGCGAGAAGAAGAACTCCTTGGCGGAAGTCCCAAGCCTAACTCATTAGGCGGGACGGTGCCAGCTTCGGGTTATTTGAAAACCGAGGCGGAGTGTCATCGAGAACCTCGGGTCGATTAAAATGCTCGAGCGGAAGAAGAACTCCTTGGCGGAAGTCCCAGCCTAACTCATTAGGCGGGGCGGTGCCAGCTCGGGTTATTGAAAACGAGGCGGAGTGTCATCGAGAACCTCGGGTCGATTAAAATGCTCGGCGGAAGAAGAACTCCTGGCGGAAGTCCCGAGCCTAACTTCGTTAGGCGGGACGGTGCTGAGCTCGGGTTGTTGAAAACCGAGGCGGGAGTGTTTTCGAAGCTCGGGTAGATTAAAAGGCTCGAGGAAGAAGAACTCCTCGGCGTGAAGTCCCAGAGCCTAACTCATTAGGCGGGACGGTGCTCAGCTTCGGGTTATCTGAAAACCGAGGCGGGAGTATTATCTGAAGAGCTCGGGTCGATTAAAAGGCTCGGCGAAGAAGACCTCCTCGGCGTGAAGTCCAGAGCCTAACTTCATTAGGCGGGACGGTGCCCAGCTCGGGTTATCTGAAAACCGAGGCGGGAGTGTTATCGAAGACCTCGAGTTAATTAAAAGGCTCGGCGGAAGAAGACCTCCTCGGCATGAAGTCCCGAGCCTAACTTCATTAGGCGGGACGGTGCCAGCTCGGGTTATCCGAAAACCGAGGCGGAGTGTTATCGAAGACCTCGAGTTAATTAAAAGGCTCGGCGGAAGAAGAACTCCTCGGCGGAAGTCCCAAGCCTAACTCATTAGGCGGGGCGGTTGCCAGCTTCGGGTTGTTGAAAACCGAGGCGAGGAGTGAATCGAAGCTCGGGTCGATTGAAAACTCGAGGAGAAGAAGAGCTCCTATGCATGAAGTCCCAAGCCTAACTCATTAGGCGGGACGGTGCTAAGCTTCGGGTTATTTGAAAACCGAGGCGGGGTGTTATCGGAAGACCTCGGGTCAATTCTGAGGCCGGCAGGAGTTGAAGGAACCCTTGTCCAAAATCCCTAGAGCCTAAGTTCGAGGCGGGACGTTGTCTAGCAAGAGCCAAATGCGAGGCTCGAGCAAGTCAAATGAGCTCATGATATAGACTTAAGGCTTACTTAGCCTAAGTCGAGCAAAATTCTACCATGCATTCATAAATAAAGGATGTACAACACTTAGAAAATTTTTCTTGGGCAAGCACATTCAAAGTTAACTTAATGTAGAAGGCAGGAATGTATGTACACTAGCGATCAATAGAATTGTTGAAAACATGTGTCTCTTTATTTCAAGTCAAAGATTACATATGTAAAAAAAAAAAAAAAAAAAGTGTCGAGTTATTCAGCAGGAGGAAGAAGCGACGTCAGCGAGGAACATCGGCCAGCGAGCAGGACCAGCAGCGGGAGGAGGCGGGAGGAAGGACACCAGCGGGAGCTTGCAGGGAGCATCGGCGAGGAGGGAGGTCACAGCGGGAGGAGCCTTGGAAGAAGAGGGCCGGCTCGGCTGACCACGCGCTAGGGCTCGGATGAAATAGCTACTGAGGTTGCTCATGTACTCATTCACATACCACTTGACCAGTGGACATGTCGGCCTGGGTATGCCTTGCCAAAGCATACATCAGGCGATCGTGGCTGGAGTGCCCTGGTGTTGTACTCGATGTAGGCTGGACGCTCGGATTATCTATTGCTCACAGCGAGCGAACTTCTCCCTCAGTGAGCTGCTCGTAACAAGACTTCCGAGTGTCAGGGTCTTTCAGGAGCATGCTTGACTCGCTCTTGACCTCGACTGACTCCACTTTCAAGCCCGGAGACCTTGAGTCGACTACTGCTGTTTTCTCTGCAAAACTTATATTTTCCTCCAGTGACACGATTCTCCTCCTACGCTTTCATTAAAAGCACTGCTCAGAGCTACGAACGCTGCGCGGAGTTCTTCACGGGAACTCGGAGTAATCTCATTGAGCATAGTCGCGAGATACCGATGCCTAGAGGAGGCCATTGGAAGATCTTGCACTGGCCTTGAGGAGAGCGAGGATTCATCTCGTGAGAAACACAGTCGGTCGACTCTTCGTTAAAAGCCTTCGATAAGGCTCGGGCGGTAGGGTGACTCTGCTCCTGCACTGCTGGCGGCAGGGAGCAGATCCTCTGTCTCCTGCGAGGAGGACCACTGCTCTGCCGCTCGACTGTCGGCCAGAAGAAAGCGAAGCTCGAGCTGGTGGAGGTGGGGCACCTCGCTCGGCTCGTGGTCTTTTGATGTGCTCGCGAGCTTGATTGTCCCAGCGCGCTGTGCAGCGGCTCGCGCATCCTGCCGATCATTTCTTGACTTGGAATTAGATTGGACTACTAAAAGCTACGAGGTGTCAGCGACTCACTGCGCGAGCTTGCGTTTGCAAGAGCGATCTGCACACGTGCTTGAAGGCGGTGTTAATTGAATAAGAAGCACTCAGGAGGCTGCGAAAAACAACGAGCAAGACAATGAAAGCAGAGCGCAAATAGAGGAACTAAAAATGAAATCCACAAGGCGGATAAATGACACGGAATCGCGAAATGCTGCAGAGCTGGAGGAACTCCCTCGCTACGAGTGCGGCGTGCCCAGCTCTCCCAGCGAAGAAGAATTTGCTCTTCAGGTTGCCACAGGAGGTAGGGAGATCGGTGATGGGCTTCACCCTTCAGTTGGAGGTAAGATAATACCAACCAGACATCGCTTTGGGCTACACTTAAGGTTGGTAGAGGTGTCGATTTCCCTACCGAGGGCTCATCCGGATCGCGACGTTTCCGCAAAGCGAAGAGCCGGAAAGGACTCTCCGCCCATTCGGGTTCGGTTGCCGAGGGCGAGGCGAAACCAGACAAAACCCGGCCAAAATAAAGTTTGGAGGCGGCTAACCCGCACTGAAGCACTCGAATAGAAGGTTGTAAACCCGTGGAGGCGGTGAGGATTCACCTGCTAGCGACCTCGAATTACACTATCGGGAATGTGGTAGGTTTCCTAAGCACTGTTCGACTCCGATTGAGTGGTTTGACATTCTAAGTAGTCGATGGGGTATTCCCACGCTCGGACCTCTGGTGGCCTTACCTACGATGCTGGTGGGTCTCGACTACAGGTAATTCCCTCTGGGACTAGAATCCCTCACGGGATTATACTCGAGGCTGTGCCTCAGCTAGAAGAGGAAGAGTCCTCCGGTGACATCCTACGGGGTTCTTTGGGGTCGACATTTTTAAGGGTATGGAATAACAAGATGCGAGAGGAAGAAGCAGTGGTGAAATGGAAAATTGAGTGGTACACGGACACTGAAGGAAGTGTGGGTGGCCGGAGCCGCCATGCGGAAAGAAGAAGACCGATAAGCGAGGAAGCGGATGAATTTTGAATTTGAATGAGAAGTAAGCAAATAGAGAGCGGTGAAGAAGTTGGGGATTTTTAAAGAGGAAGACGCGTCCTTTCGAGTGGCGGCGTGCGTTTCGAGGGACACGACCTTTTAGGTCGCGTCCTTTCAAATTTCAAATACGCGGATGGGATCGACCCACGTGTCCGTCTTAAATGAGAAATGATTGAGTGGCGAGGCAGTTGGAAAGCATGGGGAAGTTTAAAAGGCAGCGAATTGACCCATCATTCTTGAGTTTCAGGTCTTATCTCGCTTCACTCAAAAGACTAGAAGCGGGGACCGGTGTTTGGGTAAAATATCAGACGAGGCCACAAAAGCCCTTCACGGTTTATGAGGTAAATATCGGACAAACCCCTCGAAGCCCTTAGGCTCAAGCAAGACTCACGATGGTAACCTAGCACGAGCAACCCTCGGGTCAAAGGCGGTCAAGGTCGAGAGCTCCTTGCACTGCTCGAGGTCATCATTACGGTCAAGCTGGTCGAGGTCGAGAGCTCACTTGCTCGAGGTCATCCTTCAGTCAGGCGGTCAGGTCGAGAGCTCGCTCGCTCGAGGACATCCTTCGGTCAAGGTGGTCAAGGTCGAGTCGAGCACATCGCTCCCGCTCGCGAGATCCACGAGCACAGTTGGACAAAACCCGACCTAGGACAACCCGGCCAGTTATCTTAGAATCACAGCACACTTTTGATGTCGACAAGGGTCCCGCATGGTGGAGAGATGACATTGTTGTCGGCGGTCGGCACGTGCCACCAAGGTGTCATCATTCCCTGCGCTTGCCGACATGGTGATCCGGCCACGTGCATCGGATTAAGGAGCAGTCAGCTCATCCCTAGGGAATATTCCGCCAAACTCGATCGTCGGAGGGACCCGGATACCATTAGCGTGGGAGTGAGCAGTGAGTGGACGACTGGAAAGGAAAAAGCGGGAAAAAGCAGTATAAAAGGAAGCGAAGGAGAGCGGCACAAGGGTTGGCATTTCGAATTCACAAAGAGAAGTTGGATTCCACATGTGAGGACACGAGTTCTTCCTTTCCAAATTTCTCTCATCGACTTTCTCAAAAACACCATTTACATCCAAAAGGGCGAGATAATACCCTTTCATCTTTCCGGTCTCCTCACTAGGGAGATACCAAAAGAGAACCCGATTCATCGACTTGAGCGTCGGAGGGTTTCGTCGGAAACGCCGGCGACCCCGACCGGTTTTCGTGAGTGCGGTCCGGAAATCATCGTTCAGAAGAAGAGCGGACCCGGACAAAGGAGGCAATCCTGCTCGAACTTATCGCGAGCGGAAGGATCGGATCTTGTTTAAATCCATGAGCGGAAGGTTCGGAGCGTTCCTCGGTAGCTGTTTGGAGGTACAGTTGGAAGGTTCGAAGCACTGTTGAGGCACGCGAGAAAATCTGCATCAACATATATATATATATAGCTTTTGTTTTTGTATTTATACATTATAAAGTGTGAACATGGGCACCTAAATATAGATGTATAATCCATTCAAAACGTCAGATACCTAGCTAACTATTATCTGCCTAACTCAAATCTGTTAGACTGAACTTTTCGTCCTAATTAACAAATAAAAAATGTTGTAACATATGTAAAGCTGTTTGTGATTTGTTCATATATATACGTCTATGAGAGAGCACCTTAACATACAAGAAAAATAAAAGCATATATATTTTAAATGTCACTACCACGAGAGACTACGCATCCATTTTGATAGTCTTTGGAATAATTAAATTAATTAAAAGAAATAAGACACTTTTCTTGTATGATAATATTTGCAATTAAATAAGTAATGATTGAGATCAAAAGATTACACGAGGAAGCAGTGAGAATATATGTACTTATATACATGGCTCCAAAACCGATTGATTGTGATGCATTTCAAAATTCTAAAATATAACTGTTACAGAATATTATAACAGTGTCGATGATTACACACGCCGCAAATCACGTGTGGTTCTATTAGAATGGCATGTATTTATATATATTAATTATATATTTATTCTCCAAATCTTAGTAAAAATATTACATATTTAATTCAGATGCGTGTTAATTTCATGCGAAATACGTAAACTAATGACGTGCTCGAGATCTGCAATTGGATTCAAGAGTATATTGACGATCTTTTAAATTGTTAGAAAAAGTTTAGGTCACAATCCGGACGTCTTGAAGATTATCCACTTGATTAATTAGTTGGTTGTAACGTTAGCCGCCAAAATTTAAAATCCACAGACAGCGATAACTGTTATTACAATGGTTGCAACAAACCACTATTTTTATCTTCTCGTAGCTTTGTTACACCGCACTATCTTATAATTTTTATAAAATTAAAGGTGCGTTTGGGCAGCTTTACAGCGCAGCTGCTCCAACACCTTCATTTTTATCTAAAATGATGGATATAAAGGTGCTGGAGCAGCTGCGTTGTGGCAACGCAGCTACCCCAAACGCACCCTAAGTAGGCATTAAAAATTATAAAGTTTAACAGGTAAGTCTCTTTTTGTTTTTGTTTTTTTTTTTGGGGGGAGAATAAAATGACATTTGAAAAGAATTTTGACTGTTATTATTATTATTATTAATTTCATTATTATTATTAAAATTTATTATTATTATTATTATTATTAATTATTGATACCTAAATTTAATACAGTCGATTAACGGCTTGATATCAGACTTCAGCATCATCATTAAATTTATTTTTTGGTGGAAAAGCTGATTGCTAATCTCCAATAACATCATGGTACCATGAGTAGATAATTTATGAGCAAATAATCTGCGAACTAATAATTGACAACTACTTAAAATCACAAATATGTTCATAGGTTGCTGGATGTTTTTTCGGTGAAAGTATTTCAACACTCAAGTTAGTAATTAGGTCTCCTATGAAAAAAATTTATGCCACGCACCTTATGGTTCAATTATCGTTGCCTTTAAATTGAAAAGCTTTGAAGTCTTTTATGAAAAATAGAGTACCAATGGGCTTATAGCCTAGCAGGAGAATTATTGTATTCACAATGTTGAGAATAAGGGTTCGAGCCGCTATAAAAATATTTATAGGGGTTATTTAAAAAAAAAAACTTTTATGAAAAATAGAGTAGAGTGTCCAAGAAAATGACATTTGAAAAGAATTTTGACTGTTATTATTATTATTAATTTCATTATTATTATTATTATTATTATTAATTGTTGATACCCAAATTTGATACAGTCGATTAACGGCTTGATATCAGGCTTCAGCATCATCATTAAATTTATTTTTTGGTGGGAAAGCTGATTGCTAATCTCCAATAACATCATGGTACCATGAGTAGATAATTCATGAGCAAATAATCTGCGAACTAATAATCGACAACTACTTAAAATCACAAATATGTTCATAGGTTGCTGGATGTTTTTTCGGTGAAAGTATTCCAACGCTCAAGTTAGTAATTAGGTCTCTTATGGAAAAAATTTATGCCACACACCTTATGGTTTAATTTTCGTTGCCTTTAAATTGAAAAGCTTTGAAGTCTTTTATGAAAAATAGAGTAGAGTGTCCAAGAAAGAATTTCTAAGTCAGAGGAATAATAATGATAATTCTCATAATAATAATAATCATCATGATAATGATAATAATAATCATCATAATAATGATAATAATAATGATAATAATAATAGTCATTTATCCCCTCTTTTTAGTTTCTTTGACCTTTTTATAGACTACCATCACCATCCTTAAACATGCGCACAAACCATAGTGGGCCTATTACATAATTGCTTTGACAGAGTCTTGCTTTCTGCTGACTTGGTCAAATTTCTCATTGAAACTCATCTGATCAATGTTATTGAAATTACCTCCTGGTCGAAATAATTTGCTCGAGATCTGTAAACTTACTACATAGTGATGGTAGTCTGCTTGAGATCACCCTGATTTATTCTCAAAACACACTACAACAAATATCACCTTTAATAGCATTAGATTGTAGCACTTTTTTTTTTTTTAATGTTACCAAATGTCATTCTATTATAACATTTTGTCCAAAAAAGTTACTATTGACTAATCAATAGTTACATTTTATTTTTTAATATATATAACATTTAATTTGTAACATATAGCAAATGCTACCATAATATTTTACTAATGTAGCACTTTATAAATGTTACAATTTTATGTTACGCTTAAAAAAAATCAAATAGTAGCATTTTAGAATAGTTATGTATAACATTTAATAATATAGCATTTTAGAAAAGCTACAATATAAACATGAATTTAATAACATATAAGAAATACTACTAAAAAGGAGCAAAAAATATAGCGGGAACTAATCTACCGCCAAATTAAAAAAGAATGAAATTCTAAAATTATTTTACAATCTTTTGCCTCTATCCCAACATCCACGTTACCACGCAAAAGTCAAAGCTTTTGTTTTCTTCTCTCCTCAAGCCGTCACTCTCCACACACCAAAGTGACCAAACGCCTAAAATCCTAATCCTTTAAAATTTTCTCAGAAATCATATCATCTATTGATCCATTAATTTGCTGTGCAACTGAATCTTCAAACAGCTTGAGTTTGACAGAAGTAATTAATGGATTTTGGTTCCAAATGCAGTGGCTGCTGATGCTATGGTAAGGAAATCAATTGTTCAGTCATAATATTTCTTTTTCTACAATCACTTACACCTAACATTGATTGCACATGAAAATTTGTAGCGTCAAATAAATGAAATTGAAAAAGAACCTTCAAATCTTACTTCAAGTGATTTAAAAGATGATGCTGTGTCAAAAGTAATAGGCCCCGACAAATCTTATGTGAAAGCACTTGGAAAAGGAGTTACCTTTGCACAATTAACCCTTAAGTCACAGAAGGATATGGTTATAGCTCAAGTATTAAAGGATCAAGATGAAATGAAGAAACAATTAGCACAATACAAGAAGTTCTTTGAAGAGATGCAAAAAAAAGAGGTATGTTTATTGAAATATAAGATGCTTGTTTTTTGGTTTGTAGATGCATAATTTTTTTTATGACCAAATTGTGAAATTTTTATTATATAGAGTCAAAATCAAACAAGTCGAGGATGTGATGATGACCTGAATGCACCTATTCCAATGGTAATAATTTGAAAGTCAACAATATTTATCTATAAATAAAAATAAGTGATATTGATTAAAATTATAATTTTATTATTATTTCATTGTGCTAGAGTATGAATATGAAGACTAATAACACTAAATGCAAGTTGCTTGATTGGGAGGGCTCTGGAGTTGTAGTAGCTGAAAGGCGTTGGTCTTCAAGTGATCCAAAAGCACTTGTTCATCATATTCCTATTGGACTAAAGGCCATGAGAATTTGGGTAGATGTAGCAAACGAACATGAGAAGTATTTATGGAAGACTACACCTTATATGACATACGTTGAAGAGGCTATTGATAGTACAGTCGCGTGGCCTGCTGATCGAGTTGTTATAGACTCTACAAATTAAAATTTGCGTCATTCACATATTTAGGTAATTTCTTGTCCATTAAATTTTATATATTTTCTTGAGCATTTCTTCATGTTTTTTCAGTGTATATGACAACTTGGAGCTTGAGGCGCCATATATTGCTTTTAATAACTTGTGGTAGTAGTTGTTGTTGGCTGGAAAATGTAATTTTGGAAGTGTTGAGTTGATGATATACGTTATAAAAGTTGTAATTTGTTCTAGGAAATGTCCATGCTTCAAGTAATTAAATACTTCAAATAATTGTGATAACAACCAATCTATAGTAATTAAATGCTTCAAGTCACTACTTTGTAATATCCTAATAATGCTATAAATCATTCAATATTATAGCATTTTTGTTAGGCTATGTAAAAGAGTTTGGTAGCATTTTGTAAATGCTATGACTTATGTAATTTGTAGCATCTTAAAATTGTTAATATCATGAAACCTGTAGCACTTTTGTTATGCCACGAGAGATAGTGTGATTGCATTTTTAAAGTGCTACTAGATTAAAATCTGTAGCATGACCAAAGTGCTATAAATAACATATTTGCAACATTATTATTATACTACAAAAGACAATTTGATAGCATTTCTTAAGTGCTACATAATCTGTAATGATAGCAATTATATAATGCAACTAAAACTAAATATGCAGCTTTTATTATATGCTACAGAATTAAATTTTATAGCATTCCATAACTGCTACTAAAAAGAAACATTTTTAATAACATAGGTTAATATAGCACTTTGAAAAGTGCTACGGTTTACTTTTAGTAGCACTTTTCATATGCTACCATATCTTAGTTATGTTGTAGTGACATTAATGTCATTAATAATAATAATAATTATTATAATTATTATTATTATTATTGTTGTTGTTATTAAAATTTATTAATTTTACTATTTTAATTATTATTTATTATTGTCGTCGTCATCATCATTATCATCAAAATTTATTAATTTTATTGTTTTAATTATTATTATTAAAATATTTTAACTTATTATTTTAATTATTATTATTATTTTTATTCTTACTATTTTTTTAATTATAATATATACAAATAATATTTGGGACATAAGTAACGAATGACATTTTAATAACTTGCAACAGTCTATTCCGATTTTAAGATAAAATAAGCATATCAATGAGAATGCAGTTCATTCTGATTCTGCTATAACTCAAGTAAATAATTTATTATGATTCAAATTCTTTATTCACAATTCCAGTTCTTTCACATTCCCATTTAGTAAACACACTATTAACGTGTGTTTGAAACATAATATTATATAGTATTATAATATTGTTTACATTGATTTATTGCTTACCTATGTTTTGAAGTTTTGAAAGCTGGATTGTGGTGCATTATATAATTCACTACAATACACGCTCTTGCCTCAATTGAAACATTAAATATATTTTAATTATAATTTATTATTATAATAATTAAAATATAAAAATAAATTATATTATAATAATATTCTATTATATAATATTATATTTATATATTAATAATTAATATGAAAATAATATTTTAATATGATTAATAATAGATTTAAAAAATAGGAAAATTATGAAATATATATAAATTTGTGGAATAAATCAAGGTATTTATCTTTCTGAAATTAGTGAATAATCATATGCTTTATTTTGTATTTAAGAGATTGTGTCTCTCATAAATGAGTATTAAATCATGCATTGTAATTGCCTAGTATTGATAATAAAAATCATCTCAAAATTTTCTACTTCTTCCTTATTCATATCATTTAACAACTTAGCCAATAAATAAAAATATTAAACAATTAAGGCAAGAAAAAATAAATAAATATTAATGGGTTCTTTGAGAAAGAGAGAGGAGGATGACTATTGCCTGGGTGAGAAAGTAAACTAATAATAATTATATTTTTTTTGACTTTTTAGAAAATAAGAGGGATTGCAATGTTAATAACTTAAGTAAATACATCCCAGCCGTTGCATTTATTTTTGACATTCTTGCCCTGAACCCAATGGTCAGATCACAAAAAGACAAATAATGTGGTATAATACCACTTATCCTTTGTTTTAATCATTTTTCAATGAGATTGTTTTACAAATGTTTAATGTTATAGTTGTAGAAGACTTTTGGATAAATTATTTTTGTATAAATTGATGCGACATTATATAATTAATTGAATAAAAATAAATTATCCGAGCTAAGTGATGTCTTCATTCAACCACCAATGTGATGTCATGTCAATTTGTACAATATAATTTATAACTGTACTCTTTATAGATATATTACGTTTTGAAAATATTTACATGCTATCAAAGATTTTTTAGATTGACTCTACAATCAGATGAATAAAAATTATTGAAATATATAGTCCATTGGGAAAACAATGTGAAAGTTTTATATAGTTAGACATTATTAGGTCTAGATGTATAAACTTTACAAATACGAATTTCAACTAGTTAGAGCCAGTTTGGCAATGATGTAATATGTTAAATAATTATTATTAGTTGTATTGTAAAAATACTCCGTTATAAAGAGAATTAATTAAACGTTTGGTAAAATTTATTTTAAAAATGCTATGAGTTTTAAAAATAGTCGTATGTGTTTGGTAAATCTCACTGTTAAACTATTATAAAAATGTAAATAACTGAAATAGACATAATATTGAATAAAATTTATTTACACATTTAGAAATATGGATATATAATTTTTTTTTACTATGTGTATAAATTATTTGATAACTAAATAAATATTTTTATTTTATAAATCTTATTTTATTTTATCTCAATATGATTGGTAATAATAATAATCTATTTAAATTTAATGATTTTATTTCCTAATTGAATAAGGATAATTTTAAATTTTTATTATATAAATATATGAAATTGTATTAAGTACAAAATTAATTTTTAAAATAGTGGGGCTATTTGAACCCACCAAAGTAGGCTCTCCACCCATTTGCTAAATTCCACCTTTCACAAAAATTTAAAAATTAGTATTTTACTATACAACCCTCTTAAATGTCAAACATACCCGTGCTTAAATAAATATTTGTGATAAAACTTTCTGAAAAAATAAAAAAGAAAATGGGAAGAAAGCGCATGCTTTCTCTTTCTCTCGCTTACTGGACCTCTCCCTCTCAATTGAAATCACAAGAACTCGACTGCAGATGCACTGGTGACAGAAAATTTGGCATTTAATTGAGCATTGTAAAATATGTACAACATTTATTTTCTCCAATGATTAAACCAATTCATAGAACACGAAAGAATATGAGAATTGCAAATAAAGTGTCACCTTAAGTCTCTTGTTGTTGTTTATTCAATTATAACATTATGAACAAAAATATGAAAATAATAGAAACTGCAATGAGTTGCAATCCATTAGTTATTGAGAGGTTGGATAAGATTGGGGAAAAAAAAATTCCTTGAAGCATAGTAAATATATTTTTTAAAGGAGTAAACTTTTTAGCAAGCATTTTCGTCTTATTTTTATTGTTTAAGTCATAATTTTGTGATTAAATTTCTTTTGATACGTGGGTTTTGTTTTTCTATTATGATTATTTACTTTTTTATATTATGTATTTACATTAATTCATATGAGACATTGCTTAGATTCAAACCCTCACTTGTATAAGGAAATAAACTAGCTTTCACTCAATAATTGAAAAAAATTATGGAGGTTCAAACTGTCACTCTCTAATTTGGAGGGCAGCAACCCTAACCATTAGCAAAGATCTGGTGACTAATAATTTACTTTTATTATTGTAAAAATTATTGTTAGGGAGGGATGAATATGTTAGCTCTTGTTAGATATTTGTATAGAAAGTAACTCTCATGTCTTTTTAGTCAACTACAAATAGGTATTATGGTAATAAAATTGATTTTGAAAAAGTGTGTGTTGAGAGTATTTAGATAGGTTCAAATAGTTTTATTTTTTTAAAAAAAATAGATTTTTAAAAATTACTTATTTACTACTTTTTAAAATTAGCCATAAAATGGAGTGATTTCACAAAGTGTGATTAAAAAATTAATAATTAAATACTAAAATTAATTTTTAATTTTTCAAAATTATTTTTGAACTTCTTAAAAGTAATTGTAAACAAGCCCTTAGTAGTACTTTTTATTTTATAGCTAATTATTAATGACTAGTTGAAATTTGCATTTCATAAAATCTAGACGTGTGCGTGTGCGCACACTAGCGGATCACTTGATCTAGGGTCAGTTAGTTTTGAAATATCTTGAAGAGTAATTTTAAATCAGTTTATAGTTGCTTTAAATTTGTGATAATGCCGTTGCTTAGTATTAAAATTACTAAAATTGCCTAAATAATTTTGAAGAGTTTCAAATTTAACCTTTGTTAAAAAAAATTAAATTTATTAGTTATTTTGATTCTACAAACATGAGTTAGTCATACCTAAATAAAGACAAATAATTTAACATAAAAGGTAACAATTAAAAAAAACATGAAAATTAAAAATAAATAATTATTTTTCTCTTGTTATTTTTTTTCTTAGTTGTATACATGAAAATGTTGTACATTATTGTATTGACAACTAAATCATTATATAGCACTTCCAAAATATAAAACATTGCAGAGACAACAACAATCACTAAAAATCTATCAATAATCAATAATATAATATAGTTGTAGTATCATATATTGTTATTTGAATATTTTGAGATTATATATAATTTCCAAAACTTAAAACGTTGCAGGAACAACAGTACTCAGTAAAAATCAATCAATAATTAGTAATATAATATAGTTATAGTACCATAAATTTTTTTTTTAAAAGAAAAAAAGATAAAAATTTTGCATAAGGATGAGAAGCCTCACTCTCTAAATTTCAGGCCTTACTTTCTATTATTACTTGAACTGTATAAAAAATTAAGCTGCGTTCATGTTCAGTCTTATATGGTCAGTTAAACTACATTCATAATCAATATTATACATACGTTGAACATGCTCCAATTGAAATAATCTGTTAGCACCGTCCCTGTCCGCGCATGATAAAAGTTATGTTTGTCTTACTAATTTTTTTTTTTTTAAGCGTTTTATCTTATTCTTAAATGTGAGACTGATTGCAAAGTTCGGATATTCTGAATTTAATTCACACTCGTGTACAAACACTCAATATTCAACAACAAACTGCATCATGTCCACGAGCTGCCTATGATTTAGTACAACCAACCAATAGAATCATCATATGAATATAAAAGAGTACACATGTTATAACTTACACTGATCGATTATATAAGGACAATGGACGTTTTACACGCCTCGTACTCGTAATAAGAGCAACAAAAGTAATTTGTTGGCACGCATGTTAGATATCTAAATGTGCACATTGGAAGCATAAACAAACAATTGTCCTGGCCGTGTTTCTATGTTCTATCCATCCGCAATTAACAGAACAAGACGTAACTCAAGTTCAGCAAGAAATTATCCGAACGCTTAATTAGTCATGAATTTGGCATCACCTTATCATGCAATGCACGAAATGTCCACACAGAAGTACAATAGTTAGTCACCCCATTACGTTCAAATAAACCTCTTATCACTTGTGTTAATCCTGTGACAGCGTGTTATCCTAAGGGATCTTAACAATATACTATACCCTTTGCTTCCTGTAATTTCTCATCTCAATTGAACTAAGAAAATGCATTCACGGCGAGCCTTTCATATACAGCTCAGGCAAATATTTAGTATACATCACAACAGATGAAATGGCTTCCCATTGAATTACAGCACAAATTTGAGACCATTTGCAAGAAGGATCCACAACAATTCCACAGCCCCCACACTAGCTATGTCCAACTAACTTGGGTTAATTACTTTAGTTAATCTCAAGTAAGTCACTGACCACATGGTCCCTCCAGTATAATAATTGAACACTTGAATTGTCCTAATCATCTGACGTTGGCAACAAGAATCCGGCTCCTATCTCTCAGCCTGTCAAACTCAAAATCAGTATCTCATTTCATAACCTTGGATTCTAAAACATTACAATCAGCTCATGTCGTCCCAACCTCTCCCCCCCATCATCATCATCTTCACTTTTTGAGTTCTCACCAGCGCCCATCATCTCGTTTATATTCAATATCAGTATGATGAGAACTCAGTGCTTCAAATGGTTGAACAACCTCGATTTTTGCTTCTGCAGACCAGATAAATGTTCATCCATTGAATATGGAGGGATGTAGGGACGGTATGGTCATAAAAGAATCATATCAATATGGTACCGTGATCGGGAATCTCTTCCCAGTTCCCACATCTTCTACACAATCACTTTGTCAACAGATCATACCACTCTATTTCATCCTCGTAGCGCTCTATACAATGACTTGTATCGCTGTCATCAGTCGTCGCAGTACAATTATTTTCACTTGTTTTCTACGTAACGTAGATGACGAGTTATATTCATAATCCATAATTTTCAATGATACAATATTATGCTTGGATTCTACAATAATATACAAATTTCAGACGTAGGATAAGAGTTTTTTATTACAGAACTCGAATTTTCAGTTACTAATCAAATCTGTTTTCCGTCCCTCTGTTCCTTTTTAATAAGAGACTATAATTGTAATAAAATAAATCAAATCAATATAAAAACAAAATACACTAAATTGATATTTACAGAGAATAATTTTATATCATTTGATAAAACTTGTCTAGAACAGTTTAAAAGTTAACTAATCTTTTAGAATATTTACTAAATTACTATAAGAGTTATTATATGTATCTTTATTGTAACAAAAGAGTAGTAAAATATGGAATACAATGGTTGTTTATGTTTCAAGTAAATGGGGAAAACAGTGAAGCCCCTAAAAATAAGTTTAAGCTTAAGAAAAATAAATAAGAATAGCCAACTCCATTCACAAATTTGCAAACAAAAGTTTTAGACGCATTGCATTGCTAAGATTTTGAACCTTATTTATTCACTTATTTAAAAACAAAAAAAAAAAATCTTAAAATTTAAATCTTAGCTTTACAGATATTTGATTCCCTACATTAAAACCGTTAGTGGAAACTCACTCAAATTTAATGGAGGCCATGTTTACCCAAAGTCAACACATATCATTTTTATAGTTGATTTAAAGTCCATATTTATTTTTTTTAAGCAATCCATTTATGAATTTGCAAAGGAAAATAAACCCCCTCCCTCCGATGCTAACAAGAAACCCAGATCTGTTGTATCACCCAAGGGCTTTTACCAGTTAAGCTAACTGGTACCCACATGCCAACAATAGGTTCAAATTGGCATATTACAAAATATTAAGACATAAAATCTATTAAATTATTTAGTTAAACAATCAGAGGAAAAATATAAAATGCAACAATATGTTTCAACATATACAAACTTACACATCACTTCAAAATCAGAAGACAGTTGTAAGAAAACTAACAAGTCTATTAGTATAGTATAACACAAGACTATTATTATAGTATAACTGACATAATCAATTTTAGGAAGTTCCTGTTATTTTATTTAATTCTCTGTATATAATAAGTTGGTTTACACAGAGCATGTTTTTCCAAGGAGTGAATTGTGAATATATACTTCTAGTACAATACTCTTTTTCCTTTGCCTGCATATTCAACCAATTATAGAGTCGTCAACTTCATGCAAACACCAAAATTTAGCAGCAATATTGAAAATGACATGGACACCGACTACAAATGCTGGCTTATAGCTCAATTATGTCTAACCTAAAGCAACTCTATACGAGGAAACATACCTTCCATCAAGAGTTTTGTTGGCACTAGCACAGCTGAGTAAACTGTTGACTCTATCAGAAAACCAGTAAGAAAAAGTAACTGAAATGAGTTTATTATAAGATCTCATAGTCGATTCAATTAATCATGGAGAAGTTACAGCATGTCCGGCAAATAACTTACAAACAATGAATAAATGACTACTACAAGGCCTAGTGGAGAGTAAACTCATGTCCGCTTGCCTTCATTTAAACTGATGCACAAAATTGTCACCAATCCTTTTTTTATTTCAGTAGTCAACCCTGTTAAACATTCTAGTCAAGTGAGTGCTTATTCATATGAGGCATTAAAAGTTAATTTTTCAACCTTTTGTCATGATTGATATCCAATGCCAGGAGTGTTAGAATCAAATTTGAACCTGCATCTTCCTATGTTTTAATCCTTTGAAACCCGAACAACTAAGCCAGTAGGTGTGTGGATGGTTTTGAGGTGGCCAGATCCAATCAGGTCGCGGAGGTGAAATCTCATATCTAGAGGAGAGAAACGAAGACGCTTCTTCTCCAAAAGGGCCAACATCATCTCTTTGTACTTCCTGCGGTTCAGGAACAAAAGAAGTTCCTTTCTTCCCTGAATGTAGAGAAAATAATAAATTGATTAGAACTAGATATTAGGAAGAGTAATAAAAGGAGAAGTTCTTTTATTTAAATTCTCAGAAGTTCCCATTTCATAGGATCAGAACAGATTGCAAAAGACAGACAATTTTCTATAGTATTCAGGAGAAACATTAAAGCTTTTTGCCATGGAATGTAACAATTAATACTCAGGTCAATACCTTGCCACTTAAAATACAAATATCACAGGCAAATACATGATAGATACCTAAATCTTACTATATATCAAAAGGAGATTAATACTTCTACATACCTGAGATAGGCCCTTCAGTACTGACCCAATATTCGGGATTGCAAACCAATACATGTCTGGGTCAATCAGTTGGCGAGTCTATAAAGTAAGCATCATAGTGAGGAAAAAAGACATGGAAGGCCATCGAATAAATTTGGAAAGAAAATATAAAAATTTAAATAGAACAGAATTGCAACAAATTTTTTGAAAGCATAGATTGAATATGCATGCAATGTCCTATACCAAGCAACACTGCGAGTGATAGATTTCTGCATTTCCAACTTAAGTTTCTTCTCAGACACAAAAGGGTGGGAAAAATACTTTTGCTCAACTGAAAGTTAAATGATCAAGAGAGCCTAAAAACACACAAAATAGAACAGTGTTGGGAAACATACTAACAAAGTAATTAGGATACATAAAATACAGATATCGAGTTCTAATTGTCCTGAATAAAGCATTAACTAAATCAAGAGGATAACTAAGAAAGCCTATATTGTGGAACTATAAATATAAAATATAATATGCCTGTATTGTGGAACTATAAATATAAAAAATAATATGAGTGTCCACCATAAGAATCTGCCAAGTCAATTCTATGACTGTGAAATATATTGTCTCAAGCACATTTGGGGTGCGTGTAGGAAAGTTACATTCCATATACAGCTGTGGTTATACAAGTATCATATCACAGAAAATAATCACAAAATAAAATGGAATAAATCACAGAATTCAAACAACTGCAGCAATTTAAATGATAACTTGGAAGCACAATTTCGGTCACTTACAAGAAGTCCAGCATTAATTAGAAGGGAGATGTGCTCATCCTTCACTTCCCCCCCAAGTGATAAGAGTGAACACTGCAGAAAAGAGAACAAAAATTGTAAGAATTGTTCTCAATGCTATAAATAATCAAAGTGAAGAAGATAACATCAAAAGAGAATTAAAATACAGTAAAAAAAAAAGAAAGAAAAGAAGTTTATATATGACAATATATAGCATCCAAGTGATGATTATGGGTTAGTAACAAATTAAACAAACAATCAAAAGATCAGAAAAGTGAACAAGCAACACCAGCAGAATTACATCAGAATCACTCACAAGCTCTTCGAGTCCAACACTAGGTTCCAGCTTGGAATCGAGAACATGTGTTTGAAACCACTCAAAAACTTCCAGATTGACTTGCTTCTTTTCTTCCATTCTCTTCACAACACACTCTATCTATACAAGCATATTAAACAGATGAAAATTCGTCCAAGTTTCACCCAATTCCTTAAAAAGTTTTAAACTAGACAATTCATCATCAAAAATATCAAGCACAGAATTAAACAAAAAACATGTATTATTCGGCAAAAAAAACAATACCAATGAATAAATCAACCGACCTGGTTTAGATAGTCATCTAAAAACATAATAGCATGATCGTCCTGTCCAGTATTTAGCTTGAAAACCCGCAGTACTCTGTCCCTTCTCAAAGACTGAACCAACAAAACCAATTTAGGATTCAAATCATATAAATTCAAAGGAAACTGAATTAGGTGCAGCTTGTGTTCAAGGAACCGTACCTCCAATTCCCTATCCACCTGCGTCCTGTCATTTACGCTACTGTATAGTTGTGATTGTAAAATAAATGGCTGAATTGAGACCTAACAAAATAACAAAATAAACAAATAAATTTTCCTTTTAAAACTTCGACAAGCTTAATTGAGCTTGCTGAGAAAAAGCTCAGTGATGACCTGATAGAGCTAACCTTGTCAACGTGCGGAAACTGAGCTCGCATTATGCGTAGAGCCACCAGTGTGTCACTAAAGGTAAGATTTTCCTCTGCAATTTACAATAGAAAAAAAAAAACACCGTAACTTTAAGACAATAAATTGCATGAACAGAAAATTTAGAAAAGTACCAAGTGAAAGAGTACGATCAGAGCTGCTGCTTTCAGCTTCAATTTCGTCGTCTCGTCTGCGTTTCTTCGGTTTTGATGAATCTGAATTGCTGTCCTTGTTCATATTTCTGGAAGCAAAATTGAAATTCACAAAATATACACACAAAAGACCTAATTTTGATTAGCTTCAAGCTATATATTACTCGGATTTAGGGTGGCTTTGTGTTAAATCAGTTACACACAACTCGGTAGTCGTTAGTTCGTTGGCGGTTGGAACCAGTGGTTCGGTTCGATTCGGTTCGGTTCAGTCTAATCTAACGTGTGCCATTTTTTTTTTTAAGGAAAATAAGTTTTATGTGCAGTTTAAATACAACATGAAAGTGGCACATGTTCACGTCTGTTAGAAATACAAATTCCGAGTAAAAATGTAATATTGTTCACAAAACTGACTCGTGCTTAGGCAAAAATATATAATTTTTGTTAATTATAAAAACAGGTAAAATCCTTAAAAACTTATTAAACACCCGCCTCTTCAATACCATATTTTAATTTGGTATTCATTAGTTTATATTTGGTTTTAATTAAAAAGAATGCCAATGAAATTTAATGATTTTTTGTTTTTCAAAATAATAAATGAAATTAGATTTGATACTCAATTTCTCGAAATTATGAAGAAATCAAGAAAGAATTTGACACATTTCATAGAGAAATTAAGAGAAGAATCTTACATTAATCATCTCCAGCCAATTTTGTTTATGCATAAGATAAAAGAATTTAGAAGGAAATGAGGAAAAAATGTGTCAGAAAAGAACTGGATCCTCTCTTAATTTTCTTTATTTTTTAGTGATTGATTAAATATGAATAATTATTAAAAAAATTAATTTAATTATTATATATTTGATCAATTATTAAAAAATAAAAAAGACTAAAAATAAAAAAAAAAATTAAGAGGAAATCCTTGTCGAAAAATAGTGGTTGATTAGCTTAATCCTCTAGTCTAAGGCCCTAACTTATGATTTGATTCTTGAAGCTAAACTTGCTCACATTTGTTTCAATTTACGATTATGAGTCGTAAACATTGGAAGTTGAAATTAGTACTGTAACTAAATGTGTTGTCGATTTCATCAGATGATCAGTTGATCACAGAGCGAGAGGCTGTGGATCATCGGCTCCTTGGCCGGCTAGTCTAACTACGTTCTGCTGACTGGTTTTGGCTATACTCGCAGTACAAATTAATATGCGTTTACGTACGAAGCTGGACAGGAATCTTGGCAGCAAAGGATTGAGAATTATTGGAGTCTCTGGAGCACAAAGATTCAGCCTGATACATTGAGGAATGTAACGGACGTGAAGGCAGGCATGGGAGGGTTCATTCGCAGCTGCTCTGAAGAACAAAGACGTACGGGTTATGAATGTGGTGCGGTGCCAAAAAACAGACCTAATACTCTCAAGAAACTACATATCAGAGGCCTCATAGCCACCATGCACGACTGGAACGTTGAAAATTTTAATTAGACTTCATATATGTATATGGCAATTGATTTATATTATTTTATTTTTTCATTTGATCAAGTTTGATCAATATATATGGGGCTGAATGAAAGCGTTATAAGGCTGTATAGGTTAGATAATCTTCTGATTAAGGAGAAAAGCTTATTTAGGGCATCATGTGCTTGCTTATTAAAGATTTATTATTTGACAGGTTTGATAAATTTTACAGTGGAACTCATAAATTAAATAAAAAGATTATGAATCCCATAGGACCTGCCAAATGATAGGTCCTTAGTAGACGAGCTTACCACCTCAGCCCTATCCCACATAAGTTTCTCTCCCAACTGAGATGGATCGCATTTTTGCACCTAAAGGGTTTCGTCATTGTTCATGATAAGAGACCGATGATGGTGCAGTTTATAAAGAAATATTTATCAGCATTACACTGCCAAGCAGCCAAAAAGGCTGATTCCAGAGATGATAACATAGTGTTAATAAATCAAAAGAAGATTTGGCGAATGGTTTGGAAATTTAGATTAAGTTCTGTATTGTATTGAAGAGCTGTTGTTAAAAAAAAATTATAATTATGAAATAAAATTAATAGTGTATAATAAATATAAATTTTAAATAATAATTTTGATAAAAATAATAAAAATATCATAAATTTTTTGTTATACAAGTGATGAATCAAATTAAATTAATTTTTAAATTATAATAACTAATGTTTATTAAATATTTTAATATTATAATTTTTAAATTATAATATGACCTCAGATGACAACCATACGCTTCTGCAACAAGAGTCAGGAAGTAGAGTTGAAGAAAAGTCGTTGGAGAACTAGAAGCTTTTGGTGCACAATTAAGGTAAGGGGTTTTGTGTAATTGAGTAATTTTGTTATTCAAAAATAGAAAGGAGTTTTTTTTTTATTCCTTGGGAATCTGAATTTTTTTTTTTTGTATTTATAAATTGTTTTGCTTAGTTTTAATGTGTTAATGGCTTAATTGCTTCTTTTAAGAATTAATGTAGTGGGTCTTTGCTTAGCCATTTAAATTACATGAATATGGACAAAAAAATAAAAATTGGTATGTTATCATTATCAGCATGATTACGAGTTGTAATTGAATATTATGCACTGAAAAATACTTGAATTAGTTGTGATAGCTAAATTTCGTTGGTGCATTCACGACGGAGTGAAAATTGAAAATTTTGTGTTCGAATGATTATACGATCAATTATTAGAATAAAAAGATCGTTTACCAATGTCAATAATTGATGATTTTACGATCTGAACAATTTTGAATTTACCTCAACCAAAAAGCGACTAGACAAAACAATTTTGAATTTACCTCAACCGAAAAAGCGACTAAACAAACAATTTTGAATTTACCTCTACCAAAAAGTGACTAAACAACATTATGTACTGAATTCACTATTCATAAAATGTCAATTAAATATCGTATCATTTTTTTTTATCGTTCAATCATTTCATAGAGGCATTCTTTAATAAATAATCACAATAAATCAGACTCTCTGTCGTTAATGTCAATCTTTTAATTTCTTATTTTATTATGTTCAAGTATTCCCATACCCTTGGAGTACATTGAATGTACAAAAATGGCTATAACAAAATTTTTATTGTTCACATTAAGACTACCCTAAGAGGAATGCTTTTATGCAATGCTAATGATTTAATAAACTATGTTCTATCTCCATTTCAAACTGGCTTGTTTGCTCGGAAAACAATGAAACGGGGTAGATCCATAATATTTTCCACGGCAGATCCAACAGAGGAGAATAAACCCAGAAATGGTAATTCAATCCTCTGCGTGGTCCAAAAATATAGAGAAATCCAACCCTCCTCCTAGTTGCTACCATACATTTCCGAGAGTAAAAGCTTTGTAACAGCTATGAAAGATAAATGTCTGAATAACTTTTTCTTTCCGGGCATTTCATTAGGGCTGTGTGCACTAAAATTGTCAACAGGTTAATATAATTCACTAGTTACCTACAAAAATTGAACCAAAATGTCTTGTTTCTCCTGAATGAGCACTTTCCTCTCTTCTGAATTCAGTCGCATGCGAAAAGATTCATTAAATTTAGGCAGATTTCAATTTGGCTGATGCTGAGGCCAGGTGGGAAAGGGTCCTGTGTCCCACAAACATTAGGAAAACTCCCAAGAAACTGAGTGTCTTCAATGTTGTGAATAGATCCAACTGCAAGAAGAAACCAACAAATAGTTACAAATGAGCATGACAGAATAATATAAGGCCAAAAGTTACTGTACTTTTAACATGCAACATTACAAGGATAACATAATTGTCCATCCTTAAATAAACATTTGTATTTCATGCTAAATGAAGCCATCTGAACCATGGTTTAACAACATTGAAGCACAGAATGAAGACTAACCTTCAACCAGAAAAGCACATAAAGCAACAGAACAGATGCAATTCCAATATGGAAAATGACAGCAAATGTGGCAGGTACAGCTGAAGTAGGGAAGTTCTTTAGGTTCACTCCTAATCGTAATAGCTGTAAAGATATCAAAGTATGTTACTTATATCAGCAACTGCCAAGAAAAGAAAACTGGAATCCAGAAAGATTTTGGCTCAATAAAAAATACAGAAACAAACAGTTACACATGACTCACCCCGATTATGAATCCAATAAGTGGCAAAATAGTGAGACCCAAGAAAGCAAGAGACAGCTCCTGAGGAGGACGCTTTTCCGGTGCTCTGAAAATGTGCGTTATCTCTGCTTTTGGCCCATACCTTGTGTAAGGATCAACAGGCTGTGGAGGAGGATGGGGTGCCTTCTCAGGAGGTTCTGGTAGATCTAATTCGACATAGCCAATACCACGTAATAAAGAGTTCTCCTGTCAAGGGATCAAACTTATTTTACTCGTATAATACTACATAGAAAGAAGAAAGTACAAGCATTATGATCATGCTTACCATGACAGCGTCACCAACAGTTAGCTGAATGTCATATCTACCAGAGAGATAGAAGAACTTCTCAACGAGTCCTAGAAAATCCTACAAGACAGATTGCTAAATATGATTAACATAAACAGTTCTCAGAAAGGGAAAAAAAAACTGGGTAGCTGTGAAATTTTGCCAATGCTTAAAGCTTGAAATCAGGAGTGGATATCAAAATGGCTGACTGACATTTACATTATAAAAACATGGATATGAAATTTCCAAAAAAAAATACTCAACTAGAGTTATCTCGAACTTTTTCCCAGAGCTCCCAACTACAAAGATGTGCTCAACCTTTGTCTCATGTCTCAGCTTGAGAAATGCCTGCAAATCAACAGAATTAACCAACCAATATTGTAAAGAAATACAACAGGATGCGGATAGAAGCAACTATATACCTGATGTGGCTTAAAAGCAGTGCCAAGAGGGGTGGACATTTGAAATGATAGACGCAGCTTCTGCAGGTGGTTTGCTGATAATGAAACAGAACTTTCTCCAGCAAAATCTAGCCTAAAAAATCCACGGAGTAAAATGATATGATTCAAATTAGATGTTTTAGTCCACTGACAAATAGGATATAAATAAGACTGACTTCTAAAAGTCTCATGTTCAAATATACGTAGACAAGTGTCATGAACACGTGTCTAACATGAGTAGGTAAATGGTAGAAAAACAATACACAAAATCATTACCAAGCATCTGAGATATGTTTCAACATACTTTTTTTGTGTTTCCACACTCCCAAGATCACTATCAAGAACGGCAATTTTAGCATTGTCAATTTTGATAGGTCCTGTCACGTAAATTGGTACTTGAGTTTGAGTTCCAGAGGCATAAACAGTTTGTTGCTCCGAATCTTGAAGCAACACCTACAGAAATTCAAATTTTTTACATCAAATTATACGGGAAAAAGTGTTAGGTAACTTTTTGATCCCTGAATAATTTACAAAAACATAAGTACCTTAAAAACAAAAATGTAATCTCCGACATCAAAACGTGCAGGCAGATCATCCAAGAAATAAACTGCCTCATGAGGGTCAAATTTGAGTTCCTACATTACACATTCATGGAAGACCAAAATTTGAAGTTAGGCACACTCTGAATCAACTAGTCCAAAAGGAAAAATGATAGGCAACGAAAATAAAATTCACCCAATAAAAAGCCTAAACAAGGGCATTTCAGCACCTGGTTCTCAATTATGGAAGTGTCCCTTGCATGAGAGGAAAATGCTTGCACGAGTGTCACTGTTAGAGGAGGAGCTTGTGAGCCAAGGACAGTATTGACCTTAACCTGATAATATATATCACAATATGTTAAACCTGAAAGTAATTGAATAAGCCTTAAAAACCAGAAGCAACCAAAAAATGAAAATAAAAACAAAAACAAGAAAAATGTCTGTAAGAAAGCATCCATTAAGACACAGGGATGCACCAACTTATGCCATCTCACGAAGATGCAAATGACAGACTTGAAAACATTATGAACATCTAAATGGCTATGCAACTGAAAATAACATGCTGACTATCACAATTGACAATAAATAATGTCAGAATGAAGAAATTTATGACCAAGGAAAAGAACAAGAAACTATAAGCAAACTCAAAAAACTAGAAAATGGTAGCGATAGGATCAACAGGATGAAAATCACACCTTTAAGGGGTCCTTTTTAGTCAACGAAATCACCGTAGATGGAAGTGATAGGATTAGCGGAATGGAAACTCTGCACCAGCAAAAGCATACATTCAGCATAGTTCAAATATCTCGGACAACTATGAGGCCAGAAAAAGAACACTCAAGAAAACTTGCCTATTGTTTTCCAAGCAGGCTAACGAGTCAACTTGGCTGAAAAAGTTTTTTGTATCACCGGGAATCCCAATGCCAAGGAAAAATTTTGCTAAACCCAATATTTTATCCCCTGGAAGCTGCAAACACCAAAGAAAGCAATAGAACATTTTCCAATGAAAACAAACATTTCTAAGACATGCACCAATAAGCATTTACTTACATTCAAACTTTCAGTAATCACAGACGAAAATGCTGTCAGCCCTTTAACAACAGAGGAGGTAGTTGAAAGAGGACCCTGCTGCTCACGCATATTAACAAGTTTCTCATCAAAGTAAAAGGCTCCATCATCTACAATAAGAAATTGAATTAGAAGAGATTACTATAGAATGGAATATCCAACAATGAATTCAAAATTTTCCACCACTGAAAAATCATGATTTTAGTAGTTTCTAGTAGTCAAACTAAAAAAACACATACACTCTATGGAAGGAAGGGCAGCACAGTCTGCATACAGAAAGAAAAGAAGGGAGGTAAAAAACCTAAATGTGGAATTTACTAGCTTCTTGCTATGGGAACAACTTTCCTCCACGGCTAATCCTTTGAGCCACACCGAAATCCCCCACCCCAATTATTTCTCCTCCTCTGTTTCCCAAAGATTTACATCTGAAGTTGTTTCTATACAAGTTATTTCCACCACAGCATTTGGTAACATATACAATGTTTGTCCTTATTATCTTGTAAAAGTTGCTCTCTTTACTAACAGTGTTTGCCCTTATTATCTTGTAAAAGTTGCTCTCTTTACTAACAGATTTTTCCCTTATTATCTTGTAAAAGTTGCTCTCTTTACTAAAAGTTTTTGCCCTTATTATCTTGTAAAAGTTGCTCTCTTTACTAACAGTTTTTACCCTTATTATCTTTTAAAAGGTGCTCTCTTTACTAACAGTTCCTCTCCAATAATCAAAGAATACCAAAGAAGGAAGTGGATACTCTGATTTTGTGCCAAGATCCTCCCAGATCTTGGAACTAACCCAGATCTTGGAACTAGTTTTATAGGACACTTCTCCTATTAGAAGTTCAAAATATATAAAAGCAAATACAATCATTTACTTTCTAATCAAATTAAAGGCAAAGGCTACACTCACCATATTTCTCAATACTGTCAAAGAGCTTCAATATGTCATTTTTCACAGTACCAACCTGCAGATCATAAGCAAATGCAAAATAATTCATATTGATTGGTTCACAATCACAATTAATATAGATTGATTGATCTCAGAAGATGCTAAATGAAAAAGAAAAGCTGGAAAAGAAATAAAGGCAGGCATAAACACAAATAGTCACAGCAAAAGAAATTTTGAACTAATAACAAAAACCAATATCATTTCAAAAGTTCCAAATTACCATAAATTGATTGATCTCAGAAGATGCTAATGAGACCACTCCAGCAAGAGATTCAAGTGCAATTCCTGTATAAGATCATGGCATGAAAATGACCATAGACGTTTTTAGTAAATAATTAAGAATAAAAATTGATAAATATGATAAGTAGCATGTGGCTAAGACCTAACTTAAGGACAACAATTCTATTCAAAACAAAATGTCCATAATTCATTCAACAAAAAAAGAACGATTAATGTCAGCTACATCTTTATAAATCATTACCAGCAGCAAAGGTACTTGACTCAGGATTGTTCGAACTATAACGCCACCTTCCATCACTCTGGCTAAGAGCCTGCCAACAAATTATACCATCATCCCAAACATTTAGAAAAATATTGTGTGGTAATCAGGATTGGAAATTTGTAGTCAGAGATTGAGGGAGAAAAAGATGGGAGTTTAAGTCAGATCCAGCCCTGAACATCCTCCACCTAGTCAACTCCCACCAATTTTATAAGGTCTTATCAGTTGGCTCTCATTTTGAGGTAGTCCAAAGCTAGACTTAAGCGAGTGAACCAGTGTCAAAAAATGGCAGGTAAGTAGCAACTAACCTTGATAGAGCGGAAAGTTCCTTCAGCATCACTGAGGTGTAAATCAGTTTTAGAGGTTTGATCCTGCACCAAGGAATTAATAATATCAAAAGGGGGGAAAAGTAAAAAGCAAGGTATGTTCAAAAAAAAACTTTCATTAAGGGTCCCTTTAACATTTGCAACAGTACAAGAATTATCTACAAACATTTAAACAAGAAAAAAATGTGAAAATTCCAAAAATGCCACATGCACAAAAAAAAATAATAATAAACTAGAGTAAAAATGATAATGAAAATCAAGTTCTTAAATTTTACCTTGATAAATCTCAAACTTCCAATTGAATGATAGAAGTCAAGCAATGAATTGGCATCACGAACTGCAGCTTGGAGTCTTGATATAAGTCCCTTGAAATAGAATAAAAACACGTTCACTAACTTTCACATTCTGTTTAACCGTAAAAGTAATATCCAAACTGCATATAGTAGCCGAGCTGAGAAATACCTCAAAGACTTCCTCCTTACTATTGCATTTCAATATGCCATTAACTCCCAAGGCATAGAATAAATCCTTTGGAGTCGAAGAGGATGACCCAAGGGTTTCTAATACAGACTTACAAGTAGCCTTGCTCAATTCAGCTGTTTTCTCAATTTCAAGAACCTCAAAGGTCCTTAGGGCTTCATACGCCTCCTCCAAGCTGGCACAAACATGGATCACATCAAATATTTGCGCCACTAATTTCAAATTCACATACCAGTACTATCTAAAAGTGAAAGCATGAAATTCAATAATACAATTACTATTTAATTTGCAAGAGTTCTGAATAAAACAAATGGTTAAATATATAATAAAACGACCATAATGCCCCTTAATCACTAGTCTATAATCAATCTAAAATTTGAAAAGCAAAAGGAAACCAGAAATCTGACATTTCCCAATATATACCAATCCGAACAATTTAAACTTTTAAACAAATACGATCTCAAACGAACAACAAATTATAAAATACGGTTTATTAATTGAAATGAAACCTGGCGAAGGATCCGTCGACAGGTCTGAAAAGGTCTAGAGCAGCGGATCGGTGAGAGTCGGAAATCGGATGGAAGATCGCAGCGGCGTGGCAGATCGAAATCGCCAAAACAAGTACCAGAAATCGTAACGGACTCCTGGCCATTCCTGTAATAACATTTACGGTCAAGACTCGTCAGAAGTGTTGATATTGAGATTCAGAAGAATAACAGTTGAGAAACGTTAGGGTTTAGATCGTACTTGAACAGTTGGTGAGGATCGTCAGTCGGTGTCGCAAGACTGCGAGAACGAAGACTTGGAGTGTGGTGTGGAGAGTACAAGTCTTACAACTGCTATAAAACTGAACGAGTGAGTGCAGTGTGGACCAATTTGCCATCTACGTTTTGCTTTTATTACCGAACCACCATTGGTTACCACGACGTACGAGTCCAATCGACGATTATAATTTTTGGTTCCATTTTTTTTTCATATATATATATTTTCCCTGAGAATTTTTTTTAAAAAATTATCTATATGCATAAATTATTTTTTAACCAAGCAAATGAATTTTAAGAATGAGAAATTGATAACACTTTATTATTAATTTTTTTTTTACGTTTAGTTTGTATTATTCTCCCTTGTCTGTATAAAGGTTAAACTGACCAAACTAAATGGACTTCTAACACTTTGCCTTGATTATACATTCAGAACGTGTCAAAAAATTTTTTACCATCATCTAAAATAATTTCACATGATATCTATTTTATTATTTTCAAGCATACGATAATATTTATTTAGATGTTGTGGATCTAACTAGCAAGCATCCAAAATTATTCATGAAAGTAATGCAGATAATAGAAGCTAAAGCAGCATAACGATCAATTGATAATAAACGTCCAGTATAAGACAATATGTAGAGTTTTCTTGATTCTCTCAAATCGCAATTCACCTTCTCATTTCATTTGATTAAAAATGAACTCCGAATTGTTGTCATCACCTTCACATTTCAAAAATAGCAACCGCGATTTCTAGGCTCTATTTGACTTCCTGAAACGCAGACACCCATTACTGAATTATTTTTATGAAGGGGTGGATAGAGTATCTGGTAATACTTATTTAAAATACACTTAATAAATGAAGAATTTTGTGCTATGTGAAGATGAAGCAACCAATTCTGGAAATGCTCATATGAGACATTAAGACAACAAAAATCACGGCACAACATGCTACAGACCATATTACAACGAAAAAAACAATCAAAACACATTAGCATCTTCGAAGAAAACTTTTTTCTTTATATCCTAAAAGGCACTAGGATTGCTGGTAAATTAGCTGAATATCAGTTTAATGATATATATTTTCAACCATTGGCATAGGCCAATCTGTTCTACATTGGTAACAACATTACACAATCGTTGGATGATTAATATTAGAAGATTGGAGCCTCCAATTTGGAAAAAGCTTGAAATGATACATCAGTAGTCTAAGCCTTTAAAACTTTTCAGTACTTCGGAGCAGGTTTCTGTGTTGGTAAAAGACCAAAGCGCTTCTTTAGGAGGACTCTTTGCCTTGAGTATTTGTCATCAGGGGAAAAGCGAGCTGCAGTTATGAAAGAAAAGGAACAGATTATGACATCAAATACCGCACATATCTTCCGCAAAATTTTTAAGGACGAAAATGAGATTTCACTACAATGAACTCTATCTGGAAGTTTAGAATAAGCTCAAGCCCACGTTAAACCCAAAATTCACTGAATGCAATGGTTGACACAAAACATGGGACCCTACTGCAAGTGAACTAATAACCTAACCAAAACAAAAGGCATGCATAAGAAGAAAATATCAAAGACAATTTTGAAACAGGAAAAATCTTTTCATTACAGGATAAGACTATCTTGTGAGATGTTCAGTTTTACTTAAAGATCGATAATGTTAATGAAATGTATTCTCAAGAGTCTGGAAAGATGTTTTCAGCAGCGAAAACATCCAACAAGAATGTTTTTACATTACGACAACAAGAATATTGCATGATTTACAGCCAACCAAAAAAAAAAAGAGTAAAAGAAAAAATACCAACACACTATCTAATGTGACCAAGCTAAAATTCTCTTACAATTTTAATAATTGATTAAGAGGGAATCATCTAAAAAATATACAAATAGCATAGCTCTAGATATAAAGCACCTGGATGAGCAGATTGAGTGGGCATCCCCACTGGCGACTCTTTCTGCATTCAAAAATACAATTAAAGGTTAATACAAAGAACTGTATGCAGAAACATGAATTATTAAAGTTTTTAATAAAGTACACAGTTTGCGCAAAGCATAGTATCAAAACAGGATGCTTTTAACAAACTTAAGGTCCGTTTGGCAGTACGCTGGTGTGCCTCAAGAGCCACAGCTGCAGTGGAATGAAATCAATAACTGCCATGGAAAAGTTTTTGGGTGTTTGCTGTTTGGTAAACACCATGGAGTGAAAATTGACAAATGTCTGGTGAATAAGATAACAAATCAAATAAATATTTTTATTATTATATTTAACTAGTCAATCAACTTTTTTCCTACACCAGTTAAATTTCAAACCAATAAAATTAATAAATATTTAATGTTTTGCATATCTCTTTTCAATTAAACCAAATTGAAAGTTATTTATACAATTATTATCTGAATTATTTATAAATAATTAATTCAAATTACATAAATACAATAGTTTACAAAATAGCGTGCAATAACACTCATTTATAAAATCAATATAATCAAATAATTATATTCTAACAGTTGTTTGTAATATATTAACTTGATTACATAAAGAAACAGTGTACATTACTTATAATTGAATCAACTCTGCATTAACTCTACTTTGATTATACTAATATATCCCTGTTCAATAACATTTGAAGAATCACATGAATCTTGCTACCACGATGACATCACTGTAATCAGTGTGGTGATCACATTGATAAGAACCAAAAAAAGTGATGGTTTCAGCATTGTTTTTAATAAAAATCAAGATTATATTAGGTTAGAAAAGGAAAAGGGCATAATTGAACTTCTAATAAAATAATAGAAACAATGGGGACATTATAGGCATTCTATCAAAGAAATCTGCGGGACTTTGGAACCCAATTATAAAAATATTACCAAGCACTTTGACAGTCGGGCAGCCAAAACCCAGCCACCAACCAGAATCACCAAACAGACCTTAAGCTCAATTTGGGAGCCTTTTTTTAACAGTTGGGTTGCCACAGCCCAACTGCCGAGGTGTTTGATAACACTTTAGCAGCTGGACTTCCGAAGCCCAACTGATTTTTCCATAGCAGGTGATAAGATACCTATCCTAACCCTATGGATTTTTAAAAGATAATTATAACCATTCTCATTTATCTTCTCTCGCTTTTTTCCAAATAACAATCTTCCTGTTTTGGTGACTTCACACCTTTTTGGACTTTTAAAATGTTCTCAATATATGCTATATAATACTTATAATTTCCAAAATAAATATTCAATTATGCATTATATTCGATTTAATATATATACATATATGTATGTATGTATATAACTCTAATTCTACCACTCAAAAAAGAAATTCACTCAAGACTACACTCAACACACCTTCTTTTATTGCTTATAAGAAAGTTTGTTCTAAATACATTTTGAAACTTACAATGAGAGGTTTATATAGCAACACACACCACAAACATTAATTAGTTTAATTTAAATTAATATCACACAAAACTTATTATCTAACACACTTAGCAAATTTATTAATGAAAAAAATTCCTAATCACACATGTAGTCCAATTCCTTGATTATTGTTTAATAAATTAAACTAAATGGAATGGAGGAATTATTTGACATATATATTCTTAGTGTGTTAGGTAATAATTTTTGTGTGATATTAATTTAAATTAAACTAAATAACGTTTGTGGTCTATGTTGCATTTTTGTTGCTATATAAGACCCTCATTGTAAACTTCAAAATGCATCAAGTGCAAGCTTTCTTACAAGTAGCAAATGAAGGTGTGTTGAGTGTAGTCTTGAATGAATTTCTTCTTTGAGTGGTAGAATTAGTTATATATATGTGTGTGTTTTACTAAGATAAACTAAAAGTATTCAATAATAATGTAATTCTAACACAAACCCTGTTAAATATTAATAGTTATATTGACAAACAATCTTCCCCCAAAGCTAATGAACAACTGTCAACTTTTATTTGATAGCTACACATAGCAATTGTAGCTCAAAACCACAACACCTCGATACCAAAAAGAGTCTAAGACATAGGCTAAAAAACACTGACGTCTTTGGCATCAATGTAAGATCATATCAAGAAAACCACAGAACATAAAAATCCTAATGGGAGGCACCAGTTATAATATAGGACTCCAAATTATATCGTTAAAATACTCGATTATCCTCCTTATTCCCAACATCAACAGACAAGCTTATACACTTAGTAAAAAATGATGAACAGATCTGAGCATCTCCAATCAAAACCTAACACACCTATCACCACTCACCAACTGCAAGCTACCAACCGTAGAGACTCCAAAACCACAAGTATCGGTAAAAGAAGCTGGTGGTGTCACATACCTTAGTGGTGTAAACTTTATCACCATTATCGTTAATGTAGAACTGAAGATACATCTTAATCGCTCGCTAAACCTGTTCATAAGCTAAAATCTCAAGATCATGAAGAAAGTGTAATAAATATCATCGAAATGAGAGAGAAAGAGTGCAGTAAGAACCTTTCGTCGTTTATCCGCGGCTGAAAGGCAGAAGATTTCACTGAAGAATCCCGAAAACTAGGGTTTATAGTGAAATGGGGTTTTTCTCCGACAAGCTGCGCACGTGACTCTGTTAGAAGCTTTGTGGGCTAGGCTAAAAAACTCAGGCCCACATCCAGCCCAAAATTCAGACAAAAAGTCACACTCTGGAAAGTTGACCCATCAATAGTCTTCGAAGGCACGTTTCTGCCACTCCTCTGGATTGATTCTTTCGTTTCACCTTTCTCGTTGTTGTTCTTCTATTCAGTTAAGTCATCTCAAATTCACTCGCATTTCATCTCCTTTTCCTAAAAAAGGGCCATGTCGTTCGACGACGAAGAATCGTTCGAGCACACGCTCCTTGTCGTCCGCGAAGTCTGTGTCTACAAAATCCCCCCGCGCACAACCTCCGGCGGCTACAAATGCGGCGAGTGGTTGCAGTCCGACAAGATCTGGACGGGTCGACTCCGGGTCGTATCCTGTAAGGACCGGTGCGAGATCCGATTAGAGGATCCCAACTCCGGCGAGCTCTTCGCAGCCTGTTTCGTTCAACCCGGCCAGCGCGAGAACGCTGTCGAGACCGTCCTCGACTCGTCGCGATATTTCGTCCTCAAGATCGAGGACGGTACAGGAAAACACGCGTTTATTGGATTAGGTTTTAACGAGAGAAATGAAGCGTTTGATTTCAATGTCGCGTTGTCGGATCACGAGAAATACGTGAGACGAGAACTCGAGAAGGAGAGTGGCGAGACGAGTGAGAGCGATGGTCATATCGATATACACCCCGCAGTTAATCATAGATTAAAGGTAGCCTTGATACTTTAATTTGTTAAACGTGTCATCATTTTTTTATTTATTACTGACCATTTGGCTTTGAAGTATGCTTGTTTAAAAATCGTGTCTTTGTGATGGGTTCTTATGAAGGACTCAACTTGGTATGATATTTGGACATGTAATCTTAGTTCTGTGATCACGTGGATTGGAGTTTTGATTGTTCTGATTTTCTGTCATTGATGTGGGTCTAAGATGAAATTTATGTATTGATTCAGGATGGAATTGACTTGATTATGTTTCCGATAATAGGAAGGAGAAACGATCCGAATCAATGTGAAGCCCAAACCAACTAGTGGAACTGGCATGCTTTCAGCTGCTGGGTTGTCTGGAGGGGTTTTAGTATCGGCAAAGGCTAAAACGGTGGGGCTTGCCCCACCGCCTAGTGGGATGGGAAAAATAAGGACACCTCTGCCGCCGCCGCCTAATGATCCTGCTGCTGCTAGGATCAACTCAGCTAGTCGTAATAATGGTGTCAGGGCACCGAAGGAAACCACAAGACATTCTACTACTGACCCTTCTTCAGACCTTTCCCAAATTGAGGTATGTCACTGATTTAAAGTACTGCATTTCTTTTTACCCTTTTTTTACAATTTGTATGTTTATTCACGGTGATGCAGGTTCTGTAGTTTTATTTGTTATTGATTAGTAATATTTAAACATTTCTATCTAATCGTATACTTTGAGTTCACTTATTGTAGAATAAGATACCTGAAATGGGGAAGAAAATGCAAACATATAAAAGACATTGCATGTAACTGATTGTCAACAGTTTCTTATGATTTATATCTAGTTATTGCTGGTGCTCTCTAGGATCTCTTTGAAGTGATGGTTTTGCTAGTTTGTGGACGTGTTTTCTCACCGATGAAATGCTATACTGCTTTATTTATTTGGATGTTGGATGTAATCTTGTAGTTGTTTTATGATGTTGGATGTTATAATCGTTTAGCTTGTACACATCATGCCCTTTCATGTCTTCACATTTGACATTAAAATTTAACATTCTTGGTATTTCCAAAAAAAAAAAAAAAAAATTAACATTCTTGGAACTTCAGTTTTTGGTTGACATGGGCAGTTTCTACTTTTGTGAAAAATTAGTTCGAAGACAGTTAGGAATGACTGTTTCTTGAATCTTGTTGTCCTGTCCTGAACATAACTTGCTAAAATCAATAAATAGTTGTTTTTGATGTTTTTTTCTTTCCATTTTATCATTATTAAAGGAAGTGTTCAGGATATTGACTTTTGTTTGTAGACACATGATGATGCTCTATGCTCTTGATGTTAAGCAGTATGATTGTTGGTTTCTGCAGAGGAATCTTCCTTCATCAGCCACAGCCACAAGTGGATCTAGTAAGACTCCTGCTTCAGGATGGGCGGCTTTCTAGTTGTATGAATTTTTTTTTTTTTTTGTATGAGATGTTTGTTTGATGTTTTTGTTCTAGTAAAGAAAAAGAAAATTGGTGGTGAAGGAAAAGTGAGAAAGAGCATAAAAGAATTATCAAGTACTTGAATATTTTGGAGAACTATGTTGTATTAATGTGAAAGTTTTCTCCATCTGGCACTCTTATGTTTTCCATTTCATATAATAGAGAAATCGATTATTCTTCTTTGCTGTTTTATTCTGGGCGACTTGGGTGTATCTGTTGTCTTATCTCTGGACAGCTTGTGTGTATTCTTGCAAATTGACATACAGACGCTCCCGGAGGTCTATAACGGGGCCAAAAAAATAATATAAACCCTAATTGGCTTAATGTATGTACGCGTCGGCAACCAATCTGAAAAAGCAAATAGGGAATGAAAATCTATATAATAGACTAATAGTCTCAATTTCCTCTTGGAGGATTAAAAAAATCACCAAGGCAGCAGTCTACCGGTGCTAATAAATATATACAACCAACACTACCAATGCTCAAAACAATGAGCTCCTATCATGCTCTACAAAATTTCTGGTTAAAAAACTCTAGAAACTACAATGAGCCAAATTTGTCTTTGCCACAAATGAACCAACATTGTTAGGGAACTTAAGACACAAAATTCAACCTAAATTGGCATAAAGGTTTAAGTTCAAGCAAAATGAGATTATGCACATCAGTGAGCACCTCAAATGAACGAAACCATTTTTCGCCAAAAGAAGTTGAGCGATAATCACTGTTGTATAAATTCGGGCTTTAACACCCAACGTGAACCACTTGGGTCTTTCTTGAGCGAAGCAATTTCTTTCAACAAATTTTTAAACAAAGGTAAATCCTTTGAAGGTACCCTGTCTTTAAAATGCTCAACTATGCAGGCTGAATTGCTGCTTCCACCTCTTTGTTGTATAAACGTACAGATCTGACGAATCAATATTTCGGGCTGCACATCAGATGCATTTTTAGATGACCGTGAAGTCCTTGTATCTGAAGATCTTGCAACATTAGCTGAACTTGAAGCCACCTCAAATAGACGTTCAAGTCCAGCACCAACTGCATTTTCTTGGTTTCCTCGAATTCTAGCCAGTAATTCAGATGAAGATAGCACCTTTCCTGCGGATGCCCCAGCTGATAAGCTAATGAATTCACCTGTTTTATTACCGGATGACCCATCTAAGGGCTTAATCAGCTGAGAATTCAGGGTTGAACCGAATTTCCGCCGAACAGATGACGGGGCACCAGCACTTCCAGATTTTCCAGTCCAAGTTGGAACAGATATATCGTCACGACTGCGAAGCATTCTGGACTGCCGCAATGCTTCTGCTGCTCTTTGTGCAACTTGTGAGGCTTGCTCCTCCAACCTCATCTTCTCTTCATCATGGGCATTCATAATTGCATCATGGTTCATAGCACTCTGAAGACCATAAATGAAGATCAAAAACAGAATTCAAACAATGGTGAACAGAGGAAAACAAGTAGATTTGGTAGAGTCCCAATGGAGATTGCTGGGTCCAGTCCTTATTAAATACTAATGGAAAATATTGAAATACAATAACAGCCGCTGCATTAAAAAATAAAAATAAAAGTTCACACCCCTGTGCTATTTGAAATTTTATCATGAAACCTTTCACAACATTAAATTGGAGAAAGCCATGAAAAAACTTGCATGTTCTACATTCCACAGATCACGTACACTGATCTCTCAGCTAACTGATATATGAGAAAAACTAGTGAAAAATCCAGACAAATAGTGCTGTCCTAACTCAATCAATATTCATGAGCTGAACAAGCGACTATTTTGGTTATATTTTCTGAAGACAATAAGACAGAAGGGTAATCAGTAAAACTTCATAGCACAAGAGGTTCCATGGATCAAACTAAAAGTTTGATGGTTTGAAATTTATAGTACTAAGAGGGCAAGTCTTTTGATCAATGATTTAGAGGCAAGAAGATTAACTCCTCCAAGGAAAAAGAGTGTACAGCCCATGGAGCAAAAGGCAATCATGTGAACAAACAGATGAAAAAACTTACATGTATTCCATTGGCGTCAAAGAGGCTCTTTAAGATATTTGTTTCTTCATCTACTTCGTCACCACTATTATCAACTTTTTCTTTCCCTTTTCTCCTGGAGGATCCAATCTCTAAGTTGTTTTCTTTGTCACCTACAGCATCATCAACATTGGCTGAAGCAGCTTTCTTATGTTTCTGCTTGTCCTGCCTCTTATCTTTCTGAACCCCAACAACATTCACATCTTCAGACAACTGACTAAAAATATTAGAAGTTTCAGTAGACCCACCATTCCCATCATCATTAAGAGTGAAAAGATCCTTCATATCACGAGCTTTAAAAAACCTTCTCTGCTGTGGGTTCTTCAATATCTTGTTTGTGAGAAAATGCTTGTATATCTGTCGGTGGTACACTTTCTCCTCAATAGTTCCGCGTGTAATCAATCTATATACAGTTACATCCCGTGTTTGACCAATACGCCAAGCTCGCTCCCTAGCCTATTTTAAGAAACAGTTCAGCTCAATACTCAGATGTGATGGTTTAGAGCAAAACTAAAGTAATTGCAATTGAAAAACTTTTCAAACAGATACAAATGTGGTATGCCTATGCAGAAAGATGATATAGTAAGTGGAGAATTTATAGCAACTTTTAACAAAATACAAAATAAATCACAGATATGAGGATCTGCGGAAGCGTAAAATTTACAAGTACAAATGTATATTTCAAAGATATGTGAATAAACTGAAGAATTTATCACAAACATACCTGCATGTCAGTTGAGGGGTTCCAATCAGGGTCAAAAATGATCACCCTGTTTGCACCAGTCAGGTTTGTCCCCAAACCACCAACTTTTGTTGTTAGAATGAATATGAACACATTACTTGAGTTATTGTACTCATCTATTAAAGCCATTCTCTGCTTGACAGGAGTAAGACCATCCATTCGCCTATACTCATAACCACTGGCAATCAAGAAACTCTCAAGAATATCAAGCATCTGTTGAGTCTGAGCAAAGAGAAGAACACGATGACCCTGGTCCTTCCAAACTTTCAGCACTCGGTCTACAACTTTTATCTTTCCGCTACGTCCAGGATTCCCATAATCTGGGTGCTGACATGAATGTTCTCTCTCAAGCAGATCAGGGTGGTTGCATATTTTACGCATCACATCGATTCCATATAGAGAATTTCTACTTCCGTTCAATATCTCTTCCACCTCAGAGCTAGCAAGGAATGCTCTATACACGGATTGTTGCTCTACGGTGAGGCTGCAAAACAGCACATGCTCAGTTTTTTTGGGAAGCTGAGCATTCACATCTGCTTTCATACGCCGGAGGAGATAAGGCATGATCAAGTCACGTAAGACCACAGCACACCTGCCAACATCAAATTTATTGCCCAGAAGTATCAGACTGGACAGAACAGGTTACAGGCACAGAAAATTTATATAAAGGAGAGACCTTCCAGAAACATCCAGAAGTATAACAATATACACCTGTAGGCAGTAGATACTTGCAAAGGCGAAGCATTAGCATAACCACCAACAGCTATTGGAACAGCAAATTCGGCCTCAAACACAGGCAAAACTCCCAATTTTCCAGGGAAAACAAAATCAAATAAGGACCATAATTCAGTAAGCTTATTCTGAATTGGAGCACCAGTCATTATAATACGATGAACTGTTTGAAGCTGTTTGCAAACCAGAGTAATTTCAGCATTTGGATTTCGAATTCGGTGTCCTTCATCCAAAACTGCATAACCCCATTCAACGTCAAGCAGCTTTTCACCTAACAAGCGGAGTTGCTCATAAGTGGTAATAAGCAAACCAGATTCTGATCTCAAAACTCGATTTATCAAGAAGTCCCATTTTTTCGGGTTTTTTGATGACAAATTTTCCTCATAATCACTGTCACGTGAACCTTCACTGTCATCTTCAGTATCAGAAGATTTAGCTTGCTTCTTCCTAAACCCCAGATCCAGAGCAGAATCATGTAATAACTCCACATGAAAGCTTGGATACCATTTTTCTGCTTCCCTCTTCCACTGTCGCAAGAGTGTAACTGGGCAGACAACAATGCTTGGTTTGTACATATTACTGAAATGCAATGCTCCAAGAAAAGATAAGACCTGGATGGTCTTACCAAGACCCATCTCATCTCCAATAATTCCACCTGCTCTCTGGCAATGCAATTCCCACAGCCACTGCACTCCCACCTTTTGATAGTCAAAAAGGTTGCTAAAAGTGGATTCTGGGATTTTGAGCCCACCTTCAAGAGTAACAAAAGGAGGTTCACTATTATCTGAATCTTCATCATCTTCTTGCTTCTCTTCCTCATAACTGGACATCACCAAGCTATCCCTTGAATCTTCTATAAAAATAACAGCAAAAAGGTTGCAAAATTTGATATCAGAATAGGAAATACAAAATCATTTTCCGTTGGATATACAGACAATACCCCATGACCATGAGCCATTCTAAAACTCAGGATTGGCCACACTAAGTCAAGAAACTAATTAAGAAAAGTATAATATGGAATATACCATTTTCTTCCAGACGGGTGTCTTCATGGGCAATGCGCTTTCTCCACTTCTTATCAGGCAAAGGACGTTTCTTTTTTCTTTTTGAGCCTTTTTCCTTTTCTACCTCACTTTCTTCAGACTGAGGCATTCGGAAAGGTGTTTTTAGCCTCAGAAAAGGACGAGTAGGTCCATCAAGCTTTGGCAAAGATTCGGGATCAAGAAGCTTGGTTGAAGGGCGAGCTTGTGCAGCCTCTGACATCGAACGAACAGCTCTGTCAACACTGGCAGAAAAAAGGTCGCTACTTCTGGCTTCTTGTTCATCCGGTACATTTTGCTTATTAGATAGACCTGGTTGTTGAATACGGCGCTCAAAGCCCTTAAGCTTGTGAAATGGAGTTAAAATTCCTTTGCGAACCAATTCATCCCTTTTCTAAGACATTTAAAGAGATTTAAAGTTAACAGATCGACATACAACATTACAAAACTGTGAACTACAAATATTAAAACATAAATAACAAAGTATGGATCTCTCATATCCAATCCATAATCATATTGAGCACGACATCATACTTAGTACAATAGAACTATGTTTGACTTACTGTTTCTACAAAACCTGCAGATGCTGCATCTAACACGGAATCAAAATCAAAATCGTCATCAACGGAAACTGTTTTCTGTTGTTTTGAGCGATCTTTGCTTGGTTTCTGAGCTTCTTTAGACTTTCTCTTGGGTCTGTGTTCTTCCTTTACCAGATCTTGTATAAATTTATCATGTTCCTTAGAAGTTTTTCCCTTCGGAAAATGTGAAAGTTCTTTCACAAGTTGAGCCTTAGTTTTCTTAAGGCTTTTTAGCCGATCAGCAGTTAGGGCATGCTGAAGGGTCATATCATTAAGAGAAGCATGAACAGAACTTTTGTCATCCTCTCTATCATCTTGTTCCATGTTGCCACCATCATCAATACCATTGTCTTCTTTAGTTGAACTCCTGACATGATCAACAGTAGATGCAACAGCATCTATTTCAAATTCTACAGCCCTTAATTTATTATAAAGTTTATCTTGGCTAGTGGAGGATGGATCAATGCTTTCCGAATTATCAAGAGGTTTCTCTTCATTGCTCTCTTCTGTTTTGTTACTGTTGCCAGCAACATTTTCTGCCTGCCAAATAACAAGTGCATGTGTCAAATTGTGATATTTGATAAGCTATCAATACTTTAAAATTCTAAAATCACAGGATTTTACCAAATTCATAGTAACCATGAAAAATACCAAGTACTCAGGTCATAAAAAGATCAAATTATCTCAAGCTATACTTGTATGGATTCATTATTCGTGTAGCTGGTTGGCATTTCTTATCACTGCAACAAAATGTAAGCAATGACAACAACATACTAAACTAAATCTATGTAGCCCATATGATTTGAGATTCTGATCATTAATGCTATTTCATGAACAATGTTATAGCACAACGAGTAGAGAAGAGAAGCAGAAAACTAAGGCACTATCACTCCAAAACTAAAAACCAAAATCTGGAAAGATAAAGAATCCAAGCTAATACCGCAGCTAATACATCCCGTTCAATGTCTTCAGGATTGGCAGACGTCACACCCAAACTACTCAGCAAAAGCCTATCCTCGTCTTCCTCCATCAAATGGCACCAATCAATCACTCACTCACTCAATTCATACAGAAGAGCCACCTGACAAAACAAACGCGTACATTACATTCACTTTTACCAGCATAATTATTAATTATATCACTGGCATATCTGCCAAAGTCAATTTCCCATAACCCTACCTTGCTCATGACTATTTCACATGCTTCATTTCCTAATCAATATTCAGCATGATTGTTATACGCTCCAAAATCGGAGTTACTCGAAGTCACAGAACTACAAGGCAATAACCTAATTGAATTGAATTTTGGCGATTTCAGAAAAAATGTATAGTGTAAGGATAAAAAAATTAATCCATTGAAGGAGCATTTACAGATATAGGTGAGTTGTTAATCAAACTTCAACAACCTCAGATTGACGGAGTTGATCGCTTCGATCGCACCGTCGCTAGGTTTCAGTCAGCCTTTATTTGTTGAACGACGGTCGTATTCGGAAAGACGAAGCGTATTCTATAAGATGAGCTTCGCGCATTACGATTAATAATATCCTATGGTAAGCACCGCCTCACTATTGATACCGAATTAAAGACAGCCCCGCTGCCGAGTCCGAAAGGGTGGCTTTGGCTTCTTTCCCAAGAATAATCCCACGGCCCAAGGTAGTTGACGTAATAAGACTGAACGACACCGTCTTTCTTATTTTCAAAGGAAGTAGCCACAGAATATAGAAGAAAGCAACGTGGCAAAGTCAAGACCCGCCAAAGTATAACACACGTGTCAAAATACTACTGGTGGATTGTAGTCATAAAAGCCTCGGTTCAAAGTTCTGCGTTCCCTCACAGAAGGAAAATGGCGGACAGGGTGAATGAGAATGAGAAATTGAACAGTATCAAAGTATGTGGCATGCAATTTTCATACGAGGGGGACGATAAGCCTCCTCTATTCTACGATTTCAACCTCGATATCTCGCCGGGGTCTCGTTGCCTTCTCGTTGGTGCCAATGGATCTGGTAAATCCAATTCAACATCCAATTTTCTTTTTTTTTCTGCTGCATTGAAATGTTTCAAATAAATTCCCCTTACATTGATTTTTCTCGTGTCGTTGTGTGCAGGAAAAACAACGTTGTTAAAGATTCTGGCGGGAAAGCATATGGTGGGAGGAAGAGACATCGTGCAAGTGCTGAATCGATCGTCGTTTCATGACACTCAACTTGTTTGTAGTGGTGACCTATCTTATCTTGGAGGATCTTGGAGTAAAACTGTTGGCTCTGCTGTGAGTTCTATTGATTTACCTTCAATATTTTACCAAAGTTGAAATCTTGCAATGCTATTTGTGCTGCTTGTTTATAATCATTTTGAACTGAACCGTAATTTTGGGAATATCCAGGGAGAGATTCCACTCCAGGGAGACTTCTCTGCTGAGCATATGATATTTGGAGGTGGGATTTTTTTTTTTTTTTTTGGAATTTTCTCTGATTATGTTTTTGTTTCTAACTGTGTTTTTCTTCCTTTAATGGTAGTTGAAGGCTCTGATCCTGTAAGGAGAGAGAAGTTGATTGAGCTACTTGATATTGACCTGCAGTGGCGAATGCATAAGGTATCAGATGGACAACGGCGTCGAGTCCAAATCTGTATGGGTCTTCTTCATCCTTTTAAGGTATGAATTCAATGGAATTTCGTTAGAATGTATATGCTGTTAGGTTTTGCACAAATTTGGGACAATGAAGCTTGCTATTCGCATTCTTGATGAGTATGTGATAGATCATAGAATGCTAAATTCCATTATTGCATTTTTCAATTTGGGAACCTCCCAATGAACTGAATCTATTTGAGATGAAAACCTAGAAAAGTTTTCTGGTTGTATCTTTAGACCACCCATTCAACCCCAACTGTTTTGCAGCCTTAATTGCTGAGTCATTTGGTATTTTGGCTTGTTCAATATTAACCTATTCATTGTACTATTTACTATTTCAGTGCACCATTTTTCTCAAAAATCATAAACCATCTCTGATTTAATTGCAGGTTCTTTTGCTGGATGAGGTTACAGTGGATCTAGACGTTGTTGCTAGGATGGATTTACTCGATTTTTTCAAGGACGAATGTGAGCAGGTAACAGTCTGATAAAAGGACTCTAAAAGGGGAGAGTTTATATATGTAATATGCTGCTAGAAGCACAGCTGTTGGCTGCAGCTTAGAATGTTAATTACAGAAGAATCATTGTGATCATGTGACTTTTTTGTTAGATTGTTCCATGCAGTTGTGGTTTCAATGCTCAATTATCTTGTTTCTAGCACAAATCTAAAGCTTAAGATCAATACTTGAGGGGAAAAAATAAAAAGTATGTTCATGATATATATTTTGTTTTTGTTTAGAAAGGAGCTACAATTGTATATGCAACCCATATTTTTGATGGATTGGAAGCATGGGCCACACATCTGGCATACATCCAAGATGGTGAGTTGAGGAGGGCTGAGAAGTTAACAGAAGTTGATGAGTTGAAGAACTCTACTAACCTGCTTTCTGTTGTTGAGTCCTGGCTCCGTTCTGAAACCATTTTTGAGAAGAAAAGACCGGTCTACCATCCTAAACAAGTGCAAAAGACCTCTCCCTTTGGTTCCTCTCCTTTCAAGTCATCCAGACACATGGCATACTACCGCTAATCTCCCTCAATTCAGCAATTCCAAATAGGACATAAGATTCAAACTAAAATATACAAGAAAATTAAGAAATGCTTCATATAGCCGATCAGTCATCATTGATGCATACTTGTATTTTTTTTTGGTTGTACAATTTGTATTTTTGGCAGTAGCTTCCTGTAGAAATGATTGCTTTTGGGGCTTTTTGTGCTCCATGGGGAGGCTTGACAATATGCCTTAGACAAATTTGTTGCAATCCAGTACCATATCATCAATTAGATGGGAGATGTATTTGTTTATTATCATGAAAATTTATAATGATATTGTTCTGTAAGAATTACCTCCCTTAATTTTTTTCATTCTGGTGAGAAAACTTCCTTTCATTTGGTGAAGCAATTGGTTTCTTAGGATTTAGTTTATTTCTTTTCAAATTAGCTTCTCTGCTTTACTTTGGTTTTGAAAAATTCTGCAAATTCTATGTTTCAGAATCGCATGGTACTTATCTGCCTACTCGCCTACTTCATCTGTTTGCAAATGGTACTCATCTGCCTACTTGCCTACTTCAACTGTTTGCATATCTGTAGCTTACATTCACTGTCTAGTTATCTCAAGCACCTCACAAAGATTTCACCAACTACCAGCTGGTTGGTGCGAAATATTTTGCATAAATCAGTTTTTAGAGTTGCTTCTGACTACAAGCAGTATAATTAACCTAAAATACAGCTTTACCTATAAATACCCGTAGAATTACATTGTTTAAAATAAAATGATTGAGATACTAGTATCTGCAGGTTGACATGTTTTATCTGTTATGCAAGGTCAACATCTGATCTCGACATTTAATTGCAAATTGCCAAATTATCTGTGAGTTTGGTTGAGCTAGTTATACTTTAGCTGAACTTTTAAACTATTCAACACCAAGTTTGTGGAGTAGAAGAGATTCTGACAGCAACACCAAAACACAAGGATTAAGACACAGAGATTACTCCTAGAAGCAAACTCGCTGATGAACTTAGGACAGATGGATCCTAATCTTGCTTCAGCTACTAGATGCGGTCATGATAGCTATGCTTCTCCAACTTTTTCACAACCAACCACCCCACAAGCTGCAAGGCACTTGGCAAACTGCTGCTTTTGATTTTGGAATGTCGTCCATTTCATTCTGTTGACCTCTAGCTTCCCACTAAATGGATCAAATTAATGGACCCAACTCTAATCCTTACTCGAGAGTGTATTTGGCATGAAATTTGAATGATTTTTGGGTATCAACACGTGCATTCTGTTAGATCTAAGAGTTACCGGTTAGAAGTGCACTGTTTAGTGAAACATGAAGATGAAAGAAAGTGATGCATGTAACTTCAGTGGAACTAATGATGGTCCCATAATGCCCTTGCTGCAAGAAAAAACTCACTTGCCCTTTGTTGGGTTGTTCTGTTTTTGGTGAGCGAGAGAGAGGAAGATGACGAAGAGATGATGGATGCATCATGCATTTTCATCCAAGTTTATTGTTTCTAGAGGTTAGCCAGCCCACTGTATCATGATCATCACATGTCATTCCCACAATATAGATTAGTTCAACTTAAGAATTTTAAATTAGAATTTTTGAAGGACAATTATTCACCGATGATCCCATTTTTTTTGGTATTTTAAAAAATACATAAATACTTTTTTTATTTGTTAAATTAATAATATTTTTCACTTATCTATTATCGTCTTAACACAATCAACATAATTAACAAAATATCTGTCAAATGATTTTTTTTGCCTCCAAACGTCAAATGGTTGTTTTGTCCCAAGTAAATGACCAAAAAAAAAAAAAAGGACAGATTGCATATTATAGTTGTCGATTTTTGCCCTAATTCCATATTTATAATTTTTATTTTAAACATGTTATGTTCGTTCCATTTTTATTTATATATCTAGAGCCCTTTAGATCCATGTGGGTATTGTTTAGACATAATGTAGATACATCAATACTGGGAACATTTCAATATGATTATGTCATATTATATACTTAATTTCTATATATTATTTATAAAGTGGTTAAAATTTATAGATTTAATATTTTTAGATCTATGTGGGTATTTATACTTAATGTCAACACACCAATATGATAGTGGGAATATTCTAATACTGTTCTGGCACAATATATATTTAATAGTCTTTTTTTTATAGGATAGTTAATTAAGAATTAAGTCACATAATTTTCAAACTAGTAAAAATTATTAAATATAAATATGAGTGAATATTATAAACATTATTTAAATACTAATAATGGATATTGTAACTTTAGTATTTTTTTATTTATTTATACTATTCCTTCTTCATTTTTTCTACAATTATTTTTATTTAAAAATTAACTACAATAATTTTAATTATTTGTTATTCAGTCCTAGGCTTACCAAATTATATTATACTTAGACATTCTTATACTTAATAATAATTAACTACTTTTAAATCGTGTCAATGTTCTAACAAAATTAAGATGACAGTGAACGAGTGAAAATATTATTAACTTTAGGTGGAGTTTTAAAAAAAATATTTTTGTATGTTTTAAAACATTCAACAAATTGAGTGGTCGGTGGATAATTTTTCATTTTTTTTCCTATTTCAATTGCACTTGAAAGACATCATTTTTTCTTGTTTAGATAAAATGACAATTCTAACCCTATGATATCAGCAATGTTCTAATAGATTTAAGACAACAGTGGACAAATGAAAAATATTGTTAATTTTAGATGAAATTTTACACAAAAAAAAAATATTTGCATATTTATTAAAAAGTCTAAAAAATCGGGTGGTCAATAGATAATTGGCCATTTTAAAATTTAAACTCAAATATTTATCATAAATATATAGATAAAAAGAGTTTTTTTTTTTTAAATAATACCATGGTTTATGTGTGAAATTATTATAAATTGATGTGTATCAAGTATTAGTTATCTTATTATTCCTTTTGCCATATTATGATTTATATATGAGAGCATGCATTATAAATGTAATACTAATTTGTTGCAAATCACAAGATTGATGGTAGAGTTCTTCTGTTTTCATTGTGAATGTTGATTTTTTCGTTCCTAAATATTTGGAAGTAAATCTAGTTTGTCAGTTCCCATGAATAGTGTTGTATATCGTATGATGGACCCATACACTGTATTTAGGTTGCATGGCGCTATCACATAAATTGATTTAAAAGATTCTAATAGACTTTAATATATGCGATTTGTGGAAAAATTGAAAAAGCAAGTCTTTAAGTTTACTTATTTTAGAAACTCATCTACAAAAGAGAAAATATTATAATTATTTTTTAAAAAAAATTGTAGGATGGGTTTTGTCATTTTTAATAACTTTTGTGTTTTTTTAAATAATTTTGTGAGCTCTTTAATTACATGCAAATTGGTATCAATTGAATTTTAAAATAAATAACAACTACTATTTGAAGTAATTTAATAAAAGGTGATTCTATATTTTAGATTTTATAATGAGGAAAAATATAAACAAATTATGCTCATGGACAATAATCTTAAACAAAGCCATCATTTTGAGGTGGAATGATGGTAGATCATAATTATTTTTGTAAGAAATGAAAGTGGGATTTGTAATTTAACCATAATCTAACTAGAGCTTGTGAGAATTATATAGGGTGATCTGATTTTGTATAATATGCAGATAATAAATGATTATGATAAGGCAAAAATTTCAAACAAATAAATAATTTATGGATAGGGTGGGGCCAGACATGGACATAGACATGAGCCTGCCGCCCCCATCGAATCTTCGTGGATCAATTTCTCACGAGATCCAACGCTTCGAAACTATAAACAAACTAATAACTATAATCAAAATAAAAATAATACTAATAGTAATGGACTAATGGTACACGATAGAAATAAATTCCCAAAAACAAAAAAATAAAAAAGCATGAAAGGGGGAAAACCTATATAAAACGGAAGGCCTGCGCCGAGACAATGCACAGATACAAACGAGAGAATCGCGCGGACAACAAAGAAATCATAATATTAAAAATATAAGTAAAATTGAAACCAAAATTTTTTAAAAAAAAAATTTTGTTTCTGTTTTTGGTGGATCTCATCATCAACGACACAAATTTCGCGGTAACCCGATTTTTCAGCCTACGTTCTTTCGCATTATCTATGATTTGTAGGTGTTTTAATTTATATTCAGTTTTTTTTCAGCTATTTTTTTTTTATTTCGCTTTATTCCAATCGCCGAGGTATTACTATCTATCACTAATTTGGTCAAATTTGTGCTGAATTTTTGTTTAATTCGTTTGATTTGTTGCGTTTGTTAATTCGCAGACTGTATGCGATTGAGTGGCTTTTGAATTTGAGATGCTATTATAGTAGTTAAAGTGAGAGAATATGGATTCGGCGAGGAGTTGGTTGCAGAAGCTGCAGCCGCGAGATAAGATGAGAGGTTCGGGGAAGAAGAAGGAGGCTGGTGGCAATGGAAGTAACGAGGAGTCAACAGACGAAGAAGCTTTGTCCAATGTTACCAAGCAGAAGGTTGCGGCAGCTAAGCAGTATATCGAAAATCATTACAAGGAGCAAATGAAGAATCTTCAGGAGAGGAGGGAGAGGTCTGTGTATGGTGGTTACTTTCCATCACGATGATGAGATGTTTGATTGACTTAGTTTTGACCTAGACTTTTCCTTCTCTTGTTGCTAGCTCTAGATGTTTGTACATTTTAAGGTGCTCGATTTAGACCTTGGATGATCCCTAAGTATTTGGTCATTATATATGCATCATTAAGAACGCCTGTGTGAATGTGTTTACGGGTTTTGATTCTCGTCTTGGAAATGGCATGTTTAAGAGATTATGTGTATGACAGAATAGTGTTTCTTCTATTACATAGAATTGTAGCAATTGCTGTTGAAATATTGCTGACTTTGAGTGGGAATGATTAAGTTGGTAGAGTTTGTTTTTGCTAAAGTAGCTTGATTAAGTTCTGGGAGTTGTTGGTAACTGCTTTTTATTGAATTTACTTTTTTGTTTATTAATTGATTTTTCCACCCAATTAGACGTCTCTGGTCATTGAACTCTTTGTCCTTGTCTAAGAAATTTACCATTTTTGCTTTTTAAAGCCAGAAGATATGTTTGGACAGTGTTTTCCTTTGTTAAGTGACAAATGGGTTTGTTTCCTTCAATTGGGCTGAACCATAATTTTACCTTCATAGAGTTTTTTGTTTTTCCTCAAATTTTAGGCTGAGAGATTTCAAATTTTTATTTTGAATAGGCGAAATATACTGGAAAAAAAGTTGGCTGATGCTGACGTATCTGAGGAAGATCAAAATAACCTACTTAAGTTCTTGGAGAAGAAGGAAACTGAATATATGCGTCTTCAGAGGCATAAAATGGGTGCTGATGATTTTGAGTTGCTGACAATGATTGGAAAGGGGGCATTTGGGGAGGTATTTTTTGTTCATGTGAAATTTTATGATCTTATTTCAAGTGATTTTAGTGTACTTTTTGCTATCTTTAACGTATCACAGTAGTTTTCATACTGTGGTGCTTCCACTATTTGTGCCCTTTATAGCTGTTGATTTTATAATACTTTCATCACAGCCAATGTTATTATTAGCTTCCTTATGCTTACAGCTCATGTATTGATCTTGTCAAGTTATAACGACCTTATACTTGTTCCCGACAGCAATTGACCCGTCTTCTTGTATGCTTGATATTCTCAGTCTCTTTGAGTGGTTACAGCATAAGCAAATATCCTAACTGGCCCAGGGCATTAGGAAATTTTGATATGTAATGCATTCCCCAATGTTTCAAATATTGGAGCCATCGCACGTTAAATTATGTGTCGTCCATGTCTGATGTATCATGTCTCTGGTGGATGTATACAACTGTCCATTTAGTCATGATAATCTCCCGATTATTTTGTTTTATTGAATAATTGTTTGTACTATGAATTGCATTGAGCATTTGTTCTATCCTGCAGGTTAGAGTTTGTAGGGAAAAGACTACTGGTCATGTATATGCTATGAAAAAGCTTAAGAAATCCGAGATGCTTCGGAGAGGACAGGTACGCATGCATTTATATAGCTGGCCTATTTGTTTCACTGAGGTTTTTTTGCCATATTGATTGTCAATCAACTTCTTCATTTTTTTGAAGAAGTATGCTCTCTATGATCTTTTCCCTCGATTATATAGGCTGTCTCGAGGTCGTGAGTGCTTTATAGCCAGTATGTTTAAGTACTCTGTTATGCAGTGGAGTTGGGATTTTAAGTTCATTAGAAACTTGAATGATAGAGAATTTGAACAATGTGCCAAGATGCTTGAGATCCTTCAGGGGGTTCATCCTAATGATATAAGAGAGGATAAGAGAGTTTGGAATTTAGATAAATCAGGATGTTTCTCCACTAAATCTTACTTTTTTAGTCTCATAGATAACCCCAATGCTCCCTTATTCTCTCCTTCGCACCTGATTTGGAAAGCTAAAGTCTCTACCAAGGTGAAGATAATGGCTTGATCTGTTGCTCATAAAAAAAGTCAATACAAATGACATAGTTAAAAAAAGAAGACCTAATATGGCACTATTTCCAAAATGGTGTGTTGTTTGTAAAAATGCATCAGAGAACATTGATCACCTATTTCTACACTGCACTACTGCTTACCTTTTGTGGCTCAGTTGTTTAAGACCTTCAATCTAAGTTGGTCAGCTCCTGCCTGATGTCACTATCTCTTTTTGGAAAGTTTTTTTTGCTTGAAAAGGATAAAAAAAAAAAGCAAGGGTTCTATTGGGTCGTGTGGATGGAAAGAAACCAAAAAATCTTTGATAACAAAGATGGGGAAGATTCTTCACTCCTATGGGATAAAGTGAAGTTCTGGGCATTTATTACTGATGAATTCAAAGGCATCTCTTTCTTTTTTATTTTGCTTAATTGGGAAGCTTCTGTATCTTAAGAAAGCGGCATTCTTACTGAGTTGGTATTTTTGTATCTCTGAAGTTCTGAGTGTTTTGGTTTGAATTGGGACGTCTTTTGTGGATTTTTAGTCCCAATAATCCTTGTATATATCTATTATAGTTTTATATATAATCTTTTGTTTCTTAGCAAAAATAAAATAATCAACTTCTTCATTTTTTAGGTTGAGCATGTAAGAGCTGAAAGGAATCTGCTTGCTGAGGTTGATAGCAATTGCATCGTCAAACTCTACTGTTCCTTTCAAGATGATGAGTTTCTTTATCTTATTATGGAATATCTACCCGGTGGAGATATGATGACTTTACTTATGAGAAAGGATACCTTGACTGAAGATGAAGCCAGATTTTATGTTGCAGAGACAGTTTTGGCTATTGAGTCTATCCATAAACACCATTACATCCATAGGTTTGTGCTTGAATATGGGGTTGATATTGGTTTAATTGTACATGGTACATAAAAATCAATAATCTTGTATTGGAATGGATGGACTGAACTTTTTGGATGTTAAATGTTGCAGAGATATCAAGCCCGACAACTTACTGCTTGATAAATTTGGACACTTACGACTCTCTGATTTTGGACTCTGTAAACCATTAGATTGCAGTACTCTGCAAGAACAGGATTTTACAATTGGGAACAACCTCAATGGGTCTTCACAGAATAATGAACGCCCCGCCGCACCAAAACGCACACAACAAGAGCAACTACAACATTGGCAGAAGAATAGAAGAATGCTTGTAAGTTCTTTGCCATTATGTACACTATGTTTACCTCTCGTTTTTTATAACCTAAATATAGTTTTTAGGACCAGATTACCAGTAAGAGGGTATGATTTTTACTCTATCCTCCCCAAAAATCATGTTTGTTGGACCAGAGTAGTTTTTTACTGGGTTGCTTTTAGGTTGTTATCAGAATAGTTATCCTGTGATTTGGGATCAGAGAGAATCATTCAGTACTGATGAGATTATGAGTGGTCAAAATACAATGTCGCTTTTTGAAAACTGTGATATTTTTGTCCTGTGTGGTGATTTTTGTTGACCAAAATATTAACTTATTCTGTTCATGTTGTTAACCAAACAAATGATATGATATGAAGTTATTCATCTGTTTCTATCATGCCTGGCAAATATGCTATTTGGAAAAAATGTCTCTTCTTGGTACATTGTCCATTGTTTGGCAATTTGAAGAATGTACTTCATGTTATTATTTTCAAAGACAGCCATTATTTTTTCACTTACTTCAAAACTGACCGTTGAGCTTTTGCCAGAGTTTGTAATGACCAAGTCATCTTATGATTTGTTTTGCCTGTGACTGGTTATGACTTTGCAGGCTTATTCTACTGTTGGTACACCTGATTATATTGCTCCAGAAGTTTTGTTGAAGAAAGGTTATGGCATGGAATGTGACTGGTGAGTATGTCAGGTTCTATGACGGGCATTTGGAATTTCATGTCTCACGGAAGTAAATTAATCTTAGTTTCTTCTGCATAACAATTGAAATGAATCCTTTTTCCTGTAGAAACTGAGTTTGTTGGTTGCTCACATTATGCCAATTTTTTTCTTGATATTTTAACACATTGACCAGCTTTTTTACTTGACTTTGGTTATTTATTTAATTCATAGGTGGTCACTCGGTGCTATTATGTATGAAATGCTTGTTGGATATCCACCTTTTTATTCAGATGATCCAATGTCAACATGTAGGAAGGTAAGTAGAACAAGTTAATTTAATCTCAGTTACAATCTGTAGTATCAAGTCCTTTGAACTTTCTCCATAGATGTTGCAACAATTTATGCACAATGTAACTTAAACTACTGTTAAGCCAAACCTTTGACACATTTTGTGCCGTAGCCATTTTTAGATGTTAAGTTAGCTGCAAATGCTCATACTCTCCCCAACCACCTGAAAAAGAGAAAAAAATAGAGAGAGAGAGAGATTCATTTGCAGAATAACACTCTTATTCTTCTGTACTTTGTTTTTATACAGATAGTAAACTGGAGAACTCATTTGAAGTTTCCTGAAGAAGCAAAATTATCTACAGAGGCAAAAGATCTCGTTAGCAGACTCTTGTGTAATGTCAACCAGAGACTAGGAGCAAAAGGCGCAGATGAAATTAAGGTGTTGTGTGGGGTCTCCAATTCTAAGTCCTTACATTTTTTGCATAAGCCAATTTCCAAAAATGACCACTTTGCCTTTCCATTTTTCAGGCTCATTCGTGGTTTGATGGTGTTGATTGGGATAAGATATACCAAATGGAAGCTGCATTTATCCCTGCAGTCACTGATGAATTGGATACTCAAAATTTTGAGAAGTTTGAAGAGGTACAATTGTCCTAAATTTCCTGGTGGTTTTACGGAGCCACTTGTTTGATGCTAATTATACTCTTTTTGTGTTTCTTTGGGATATGCAGTCCGACAACCAGACTAAGACTTCATCAAAGACTGGTCCATGGAGGAAGGTAAGCTTGGTGTATTATTCAGCTCGTTAATTTTCACTAATTTGTTTGTATATTAGCATCTTTCATTTCAATGCTTTGACCTGCTAAGTATGAATTTTTGCTTTTGCTATTTTAGCAGAATATGAATGTTTTATTAGACAATAATGCATGGAAGATAAATTTCAAGATTAGAAGAAGTTATTCCTTTATCTAAACTGTTTTCTCACCATTCATCTATTATGCAGATGCTCTCTTCAAAGGACATAAATTTTGTGGGCTATACATACAAGAACTTTGAAATTGTCAATGATTATCAAGTGCCTGGGATGGGTATTGCTCCTTCTCATAAGTGAATATGAAATACTTTTCTATGCTATGTAGGTTGGTGACAGTTTTATATTCATTCATCTGCATATGTTTTATTTAGGATATAGATGTTTTGTATGGGTATTTAAAAAACCCAGTAAAAATGGAGGAGGAAAAGAGTGATTTTAGAACAGGCATCTTACCTACAGAATCGCAGATAGCTTGTATATGTTCACATCCTATTAGTTTAATCATTTGTCATGGTGAACTGTTCATATTCTTTTTCTCTTCTTTCCCTATTTTTTTTCAATTTTTTTTTAGCATGTCTTTGCAACTAATTCTGTTACCTACTCTCCTTGCAGCTGAGTTGAAGAAAACCAACAACAAACCAAAGAGGCCTTCTGTGAAGACACTTTTTGGTAATATTACTGCTTGGCAATTTACATTCTTTTTGAAGCATTCATTGTATATTGTGGTCATTTCTTGTTTTGTCTATCGACCTTTTTTAGTTTACTACACATGCTATTCCAAAGTACAAAAACCAATTAAAATTGATCTCCTTTGATGTTGATGTGGGATGGGGTATTGACTATCAGACATCTTTACCATCAGGCATCCTACTCCTACACCTCCAATCCACATGTATACCTCACAGTCATTTACCTACTGATGATTTTTTTTAATTATTGTTTTTTTTTTTTCTAACCTTGAGTTTCTTTGCCGCAGAGAGTGAGTCGGAAACATCAGAGTCATCAGATACACCTGCCAGTGATCAACCTTCTCAGGGAAGCTTTACAAATCTTGCACCTAACCAACTAGAGAGAAGTTTCTCAAGAGCAGAATGAAAACGTTTTGAGCCAGAAAATCTTTTAAATTTCATATAGACAAGTCCCTCCAGCTCCCAAGTCTCGACTAGATTTTTGGCATTTCAGTGTCTAGACGCTGTTCTTGATGCTGCACAATTAACCCTAATTTTCAAGTTGCTATATGCCTATATTGGCCAGAATTGAATTCTCGTGCTCTTGGGCTCTAAGAAAAGTGCTGGGTTTTGAAGCCACTAATTAGCAATAGCATCTCTGTGGATAAGAATTGTGTAAGCTTTTTTTTTTTTTTTTTTTTTCCCCTCGTTGAAATGAGTAGATCATAAAAGAAAAATAGTAATAATAAAGACATTAGGAAGATGAGCTAATTCGTTCACCGTTTATATGTAATTTATTTAAATTTTTTGTTTAAAATGTTGTACAAAAATATACACAATACTCATACCTTGTATAATCTTGTCTCTTGACTGATTAATGATAACAAAAACAATATGTTGATTAGAAGCTGTTATCTACATTTTTCTCTATCAGAATTCAAAATCTACGAGTTACATTTTTCGACTCAGACTGTGGCGCCTCGGGTCCATTAATAGTTAGTTGATGTGTCGCACCAAGTTTTTGTTGCATTCTCTGTTAAATTGTTATCTTTCTCGTTGCATTACTTTAAACTTGAAAATTAAATAAAAGACTCAAAAACTTTGGTGCGACATATTGAAGAAGCTTAATAGAGTAAATTCCTGATATTCATATGCTTTATATAAATTAAATTAGGATCATCTTTATAAATTGAAATGGGAATAATAAAGTACAAGACTGATGCAGCAAATTGGAATCTTCGTCGACAGCTAAAATACGAGAGCATAATTTAACAACAGACCATTCCAGAAATAGCTTTGGGCCACGGCTGATTGACTTGCCTCAGTCATCAGAATGGGCCCGAAAGCTCTGTAAAAGCGCCATCCGTCGACATTTTGTGCCTCAGCAGTGTCACGATCATCTGCCAAAGCAATATCCATCGATTAATTATCAAATACAAGATTATTTAATTAAATTTTAGTCTTGGATTGGCTCCATGGAATAATCCAATCAATCTTTAAGCCAACGTCACATCACTGTTAGGAAATTGATCCATCTGAACAATCGGCAAATAAACTAAATCATCGGAAGAATATAGCCATGATGCAGGCCAAGACTAACTCGATGACCCCCCGTAGTCAACGTTGAATATTTGACCCTTCAGTCTGCAGGTGCGGGTTCCACCAACCTTATTAATAGATCGGTTTCGCTGATGATAAAAAATTGAAAATTAGGCAACTTAATGAACGAAGACCGCTGATCAACGAAAGCAGCAACTTGCACAAATAATCAAACCCACTTGTTATAATTACATAACCAAAAGACAAATTGTGTATCTCACCGCGACTAGCTAGGTGATTAAGTCATCAAGTGGCTTCATAAGGCTTCCAGCTTTGCTAGAGCTGGTGCATAAATGTCATAAATAGCCAACTAATTAACAACATAAAACTATTAATTCATTAACCGTAATTAATAGATAAAGATTAATAATCGAGAAGCTGACTGGCCAATGGTTCAACGTTTATATATATCTTGACTTATTCTTACATGCGCAATGCCACCATGCATGCAGCTGGAACTCACTATTTCAAAAAAACCCTAGATTACGTCAACGTGTCGTAATTGATCAAATCATCAGATGATCCGAAGATGATTATTGACTTACACGTTCTTTTCAAGAAACACTAATTTTGTACTACGAAAGTAGCAACTTTCATAAATGGCTGCCAACTTTATCAAAGACATATGGAGCCATGTCATTTTCATAATTCATATTGTGGGTAGTTGTTATTTCCCTGTCTTTTCTATTTCTATATATTCAATGTATGCTTCATGTTTAAACACTCATGAGCTTCAATCTTTCATGAATTTTATATGCCTAAAATGTAAACTATATCTGAGTTAATAATGAGAAAATCACTAGCAAACTTACGTGTGTGTGATTGGCTTTTAGTAACTTAACTTCATCTATATGTCTGGCTATGCCGGCCATGCTTTTGGATTTTAAAAAATGTTCAAAAGTTTTCTGTTATCTCAGCTGAGACCTTTTCTTTGGCCATCTTAATTAATTTGTTCTCTTTAAATATGACCTTAAACCCCTCGTTAACACCCTCTCACCACCAATATTACTCTTTTCTCTAATTAAACACCTTAAGCCTTGTAAATTACTTGCTTCAATTAATGATGAGAGGAGGATTTGAAGTTGTTCATGGGGCTCTTGATATGATACAACCCTATGAACAGTGGGACTATTCCTCTATTGGGTTCCCAAATCCTAGCCCTAACTCCTTCACAAAGCCGCCGCCCCCGCCCCCGCCCCCCGCTATCATTGACAACCGTTCTGTAAACTTGGAGAGGAATGAGCTCTCTGAGTGGGTAGAACATATAACCAAGCAACTTATTGATGACATGCCAGACAGTAGTACTAATGACACCGACCATTGCTTGCAAGCTGATCACCATTATACAACAATAGGGCCATGCGAAGACAATTCTATAATTCCATCAGTTTTGGGTGACTTAAGGCCAAGAAAAATGATGAGAAGGAGTTATGATGGGGAAGAATCATTTTCATGGAGCAATGAGCAGCAGCTTGCAGTAAACCAATCAAACATTAAGTGCGAAAGTAATAACAAGTTAGATGAGCAAGGATTAAGCTTGATAACCCTTCTTTTGGAGTGTGCTGTTGCTATTTCAGTTGATAATCTTGGTGAGGCTCATAGAATGTTACTTGAGCTAACACAAATGGCTTCACCTTATGGCCCTTCTTGTGCTGAAAGAGTCGTGGCTTATTTTGCCAAGGCCATGGCTAGTCGGGTTATCAACTCATGGCTGGGCATTTGCTCTCCTTTGATCGACCACAAGAGTGTCCATTGTGCCTTTCAAGTATTCAACAATGTCTCTCCATTCATAAAATTTGCTCACTTCACATCAAACCAAGCCATCCTTGAGGCCTTTCATCGCCGCGATAGGGTTCACATAATAGACCTTGATATCATGCAAGGCCTCCAATGGCCGGCCCTCTTCCACATCCTTGCTACACGCATCGAAGGCCCTCCTCATCTTCGAATGACCGGAGTGGGAGCCTCAATGGAGTTCTTGATGGAGACAGGAAAACAACTCTCCAATTTCGCGAAACGCCTTGGATTGTCTTTTGAATTCCACCCCATTGCTAAAAAATTTGGAGATATTGATGCCTCGGTGCTACAACTCCGGAGTGGAGAGACACTAGCGGTGCATTGGCTGCAACATTCATTGTATGATGCCACCGGGCCTGATTGGAAAACCTTGAGGCTACTAGAAGAATTGTCACCGAGAGTGGTCACGTTAGTTGAGCAAGATATTTCACATAGTGGGTCTTTCTTAGACCGTTTTGTGGGATCTCTTCATTACTACTCAACTTTGTTTGATTCACTAGGTGAATATTTTCCTAGCGATGATCCTAATCGGCACCGCGTCGAGCATTGCCTTCTTAACAGGGAGATCAACAACATATTGGCCATTGGAGGCCCGGCGAGAAGTGGGGAAGATAAGTTTAAGCATTGGAGAAGCGAGCTTGCGAGGAGTAATAGCTTTGTGCAGGTGCCAATGAGTGGCAACTCAATGGCACAAGCTCAGCTGATATTGAACATGTTTCCTGCTGCTCATGGCTATAGCCTTGTTCTGGGAGACGGAACTCTTATGCTTGGATGGAAGGATACTAGCTTGTTTACTGCTTCTTCTTGGACTTCTCACGCTTCTAGGTAGCTCTAGTTTTTTATGCGTTCAATGTTTCTAATTTTATGTGTGTTTTAGTGAATTAATTTGTGTTATATCTAGAGCTCAGAATTTTGTACTCGTGCAATGTTGTAAAGATTTAGAATTATGAGCAGGTACCAAATTAGCAACAAGTGTCTACTACATTAGTAAGATTTATAGAAACCCTAATTAATCAGGGTTATTAATTTTAATTGCTACAAAACCCATTTGTTCACTGTTCATTCAATTATATATAATAAGCTTACAAAGTTATGATACAAATTAAATAATATGGTATCAATATAAACTATCATATATATATATATATATATATATATATATATACACACACACACACGTTAAATAGTAATGTAAAATTAATAAGTTTTCTTAAAGGATCTTAATTTCACACGATAATGCTGATGAGTAATTAATGTTCGCTTAAATATTAAATTATTTGTGAGAACTGCTTATTTAGTACCGAAAATGCAAAACTTGTTAGATATGCAGGAGTTTATCTGCTTATTATTTAATAAATTTCATTATCATATGGCCTGATGGCCTGATGGCAGATCATTGATGCCTAAATTATTTGGTGACAGTTGTCTTACTCTAATTCCCCACATGCATATGTAAAAACTTCTGTTCAGCAGGCTGTGGAATATTGAAATTTTAAGATGATCGGTTTAGTTGTCGTTGGATTACGTTACATATGGTTTCTTTTAAAAATGAAATAACAGTTAAAGGAATTAATATATATATATATATATATATATATATATATATATATATATATATATATATATATATACTTTTTCTATTGACTTGTACATCACTCGCATTAATATTTTGTGTACTGTTGATGGCGTATATGATATGCAAGTTATTATAATAATTAATGAAGTGATGAAGATATCATGATGACCCCATATGCAATATTAATTAATTACCTTTAATTTCCTGAAACATCAAACATGATTTGGCAGACACAAATTTTGAGCTATAGTCTTTCGTTATCATTGCCTTTTGCATATAACTTGAGTGATTGAAGCCCCCCAACTTTCTCTATTATTTTACTTTGGATTCTTTTTATCCATCATGAAAAATGTATCTTCGTCTGGGCATCAACTTTTAATTTGACCTATTATTTGCTATTATAATTTGTAAAATTAAAAAAATTGTGTATATATATATATATATATATTGGTAAACAAACGTGCGCAATAATTTTTACACAAAACAAACAGACCCAACGGTATTTAGTTTACATTTTATATTCTGATCATAATGAGCATACCAATTGTGTTTTAGTAGAAATACATCTTAAATAGTCATTAAGTATTTTGTAAAATTAAATGTTAAAAATTTTTATTCTCCACTTGAGCCTAGATTTTTGGGTCGTCATGAGTATCCTTTTCTTTAAGTCAGGGCATTCTAGTTTAAAATTTGAAGTTAGAATAACATAACTAGGGCTAAGTAAAAATATCGTGACCTAAAAAAACCTACATTGAACCAGTAGTTTGGTTCGGTTACGAATCGATTTTTTTTTTTTTATAAATAACCGAACATATAGTTATATAAAAAAAGTCGAAACAATAGTTCGAGATTTGGTTCATAATGCATAACTGAAGAACCGAACTGAAAAAATGAAACATTTTTATAATTTTATTAAGTTTTAAAACATATTACATTTTTATTAGTTATCTCAAATTATTACAATAAACTCACTCACACACAATTGCTACTATATATATATATATATATATAATATTTTCACCATAAAGCAAACCCTAAAATCACATTAAAACATTAGCAACCAGCCAACCCTTACCCTTGTTTCACAATTTCACTATACTCTACACTACTTTTCAGCTACTGTACACACAATAGTTACTGCTCAGCGATCGAACACCATGCACACAACAGCTGTTGCTCTTCTTGACACCGATCAGCCACCATGCAAGCGCCAGTGATCAGTCACCGTGCTCTCGACAGCTGCTGCACTTATTGCTACCGATCTGCCACCGTACAAGCTCCAGCAATCAACCATCGTGCGAGCAACAACGATCAGCCACCTTGCAAGCACCAGCAATCACTAATCGTGTGCGACAACTGTTGCTCGTCAAGCCACTGTGCAAGACTGTTTCTGTACTTTTTGCCACGGTGCATGACAGTTGCTGCTCTTCTTGCCGTGCACCACCAATCACGAATTTGTTATTAGCCATATTATTCGCTGAGTTAGTGAGTTAAATCGAATTTGTTACCAGCCATATTATTTGCTGAGTCAGTGAGTTAAATGAAATTGTTTGCTGAGTTAGTGAGTTAAGTAAAAGAAATGCATGATTCTTGTAATTTTTTTAATGAAAACACATGTTGAGTTAAGTGGAATTGTGGAAATGCCGTTGAAGCTTTATGAAAGCTATGGAGGGGAGAGTAATCTAAATAAAGGTGACAGAAATAGTATTATGTATGATGATGGTAATAACAGTTATGGGTCATTTGATCATTTTACACAATTTAGAAAGATGAAAGAAAGTTCAAGTGACATTAGTGGAAAAAATGATGTTGATAAATATTTATCAGAGATTTGTGAGAGTACTAGTAATCACAATTTTGATATTTTGAGTTGGTGGAAGTTGAATTGACATAAATATCCGATTTTATCTCAGATTGCCAAAGATGTTTTGGCAATTCCAGCGTCTACTGTGGCTTCTGAATCAACATTTAGCACAAGAGGGTGCATTTTTAATCTTTTAGGAGTTTTTGAACTCATAAAACTGTTGAGTAATTGATTTGCACTCAAAATTAGTTTCGCTCAACTCTATTATGAGAGCGTATAATACAACCAAGTCAGGAGGAAGCTGAATTTTATAAATTAATTGAAACATGTAATATTGTTATTTATTACGTTATTTTTTGTTATCTCATTTTTAACATTTTGTTTATTAGAATTAATGATTTTAATATAACTGTTTTAATTTCTTAAATAATTTTTTAAACCAATGAAATCTCAACAAAAGTAAATGGCTGTCGATTGATGTTTTTGGCTAGTAAGTTTTCTTAATTAGAAAAAAAAAATTAGTATCTTGTTTTCATAATTTATTTATTTAATTATTTATTATTGTTTTAAATTTTTTTTATAGATTCAAGCATTGAGCTAGAAATTGAAAAATACATGCTGATGAGTGATGAAATCATAAAAATGGGAGAATGTTGTTGATATTTATTTGTAATTTTTGTATTTTGTATTATAGCTATTGTTATTTTTATGTTTTTAGTCTTTGCAATTTTATGTTTATTTAGATGATGCATTTGAGATTGAGTTTAAATTTATATTTTTAAATGTGTTTTGAATACTTTGTATTTATTGTCAATATTTATGTATTTGTAATAAAATTGTGATGAAAAATTTATTCTATTAATGAAGTATAATGAATTATAAATTTAAAAATTCAAAAATAAAAATTTATTCTATTAAAATCCGAACCAAACCGAACTAAATGATTTGGTTCTTTATTTATTTGATTTTTATTTAGTTCTTTTTAAATAAGAACCGATTTAAATTGGTTCTGTTAAATTTCAATCCGAACTGAATTGTGCCTACTCCTAAGCATAACTCTAATATTTACTATTAACAAATGTTACATTTCCATATATATATATATGTAGTAAAAATATTCTTGGGGTGCTATTGAGCATTACTCGTTTTTTATTTACTATTTACCATGTATATATTTTCAATTAAGTGTAATAATATTTGTATGCATGTGATAAATAATAAATAAACATATTAGAAGCAATATTTTTTGAACGTTCAATACTCTTTCATAAATAAAAAACTTTCAAATTTTATATCGTAAAGAGTAAAACTACTTGCGACACAACAAATTGATCTATGATAAGAATCAATATCAGTTGGTATAACCAATCTACTATGATGGTGAAGATTGAATTTGAAAAAAAAAAAAAAACCGAAGAGTCTCATAGTGGAGCTCAAATCTATATTAGGTTAAAATATTCTTTGTAATACTAATAAATTGTGATATGATAGCAGGTAGATTATAGATGCTTGTAATGAACCAACGAAATTATATAGGTACTTTTATGTAATTTTCTTCTTCTTCGTTTTTTTCCCCTTAGATGCAGTTTTATGTATTTAAGATGAAATGAAATTAATATAAAAAAGATTTTCTTAGTTAATAAAAATGTAACAGTAGACTGTAGATAGATTGGGAAGAGCCATCGGTGGACTGGGTCAAAAAATAATGGCCGGGCCTGCGCAGACATGAAATGAGAGAAAGTTCTTTTTAAATTTTTTATTTTTTTTAAAACATAAACGATAAAACACGCAATCTTTAATTAATGTTAGAGAAAAAAAGAAAAAAAGAAAAACAAAAAAGAGAAATGGGATCGATGGCGGCACGTTTAAAAGATAACGGAACGGGCAAAACAGGAAGAGAGATCATAGATCCGAGTCATCTGACATGACAGCCCAAACGGGTTACTGTTACTGTTACAACTGTTAGGTTTAGGTAGTTCTATGTTAGGCGGCACTAGTACTACCCCACTTTTTTAAATACATGTATTTGTTCTTTTTTTTTTTTTGTATGTCCTTATATTTTTTTTCATTATATACAGCAAATCTATATTTTCAAAATATTGGCATCCGCATTTAAGACATATGTACAGAGTGATAATACATTCACAAATTATTATATAAATTAATGTAATATGATTAAATTAATTAAATTAAATATTATCTAGTCTACTAATTTTATTTTTATTATTTTATATTTTTATTCAATTAATGAAATAATGTCAAATTAATTTATATAAAAATTTTATGATTATATCATGACACATATGTACAAGATGAGATTGTTTAAACTTTACTAATTTCCTCTTCAAACCCATTTGAAAAAAAAAATTGTTATTAAATTTTCATTTTTTTTAAATTTCGTAGTTACTGTCGCTAATTTATTCTTTTTTCAACCTCATTGTAACAAAATTCTCTTTCTATCATGGTTATCTGTAACTTTAGATAAAAATAAAAATGAGATATTTGTTAATTTATTTCATTGCCTGTAGATAGAAATTAGGAGGTTTTTTTTTTTTAAATTTATACTAAAAGATTATTTATTCTTTATGGTATTTAAAGATTGCATTTAGATAATGTGTTTTGTTCTTCTTTATTCTTGATAGATGATAACAATTATATATTTGAATTTTGATAAATTCATTTGGAATCTATCACTAAAAGAAATGTAAAAATTAGTGAGAGAAACTTAAGGAGCCGGAGAGAGAGAAAATAAGGTTAGTTAAAGAAAGAAAAAAATATGGTTGATTGGGTAATTTTATTAAAAAATTAATTAAAAAAATGCAGAGAAAAAATTAGTAAATTCTAATATTCTTATCATATACATAACATACTAGGTATATATAAATAAAATTTACAAATTATTTATACTTATTTCTAACAGTTCTTACACAACACAATCTCCTCAAATTTGTAGCTGTTTTTTTTTTTTTAAATTTTCTTAAAATAAATAAAACCCACCAAAAAAAAAAATGATACGTATTTTTAGTAATCGGTCTCCCTCACTCAGTCTCTCTCTTCCCTCTTTGCTATTTGCCTTCAATTTTATTTGACTCTCTTCCTCCTCTTCCTCCTCGTTCTCCTCCTCCTCCTCTGTCTCTTCAACACGTTTTCTTGCTTCCTCAAAACACTTTCTTTGCGTTTATTTATTTGTTTTTCATTAATTATTCTGATCACGATACCAAAAAAAATAAAAAAAAAACTTTCTTTCTTTCGTTTTTACTTCAATTCTCGTTTTATTCTTTGCTTTTCCGATAGAGAGTTTGTGCTCAATGTGCCTGGATTGATTATAAAAAACAAATTAAATAAATTAGGGTTTCGGTCCTCAATTGAAGATTTGGGGATCGTGCGTTGTTGAAGAAAATTTTCTTTCTTTTATTGACGACTCATTCTCTTTCTGGAGCAATTCTATGTTCATCAAATGCATTAGATGATTCCATTGGTGGATAATCAATAAAAAAAAAAAGAAAGAAAGAAAGAAAGGGGAGATTTTATTTTTTATTTTTTTAAAAAAATTGACCTGCGGACGTGTTAATTTGGCAAATCTGTTATTTCATTTTTGTTTTTTGAAATTTTTTTGGAAGCAACTGCTTTGGGAGTATTGGGATTTTCGACGACCATTGTCAAATTGAGCACAAATCTGAGTTACATAAAGCTAGATTGAGCTAATTGTTTCTATGTTTACCGACGGAAAATTGAGAATGGACCATGTGATTGGTGGAAAATTTAAGTTGGGGAGGAAGATTGGTAGTGGCTCTTTCGGAGAGCTTTATTTAGGTATTCCCCTTCAATGTTTTTATTATTATTATTATTATATTGCATTTTTTGTTATCAGCAATGTGGGTTCTCTCTCTCTTTTAAATGTTTATTTAAGTTTGTGTTTTTTTTTTGTTGGTTTTGTTGATGTTTAGGTGTCAACGTACAAACTGGAGAGGAAATTGCTGTTAAGCTGGTATGTCATTTATCCTTCTAGATTTATGGCGATGGTGTTTGGTTTAATTTTATTTACTTTTGTTTAAGTTTGCCGATGATCTTACTGTACTTTTAGTTTTTTTACCATGATGATGATTCATGGGTAGCAACATGAATCCTGTTTCATCTTTATCTCTGACTCTGTGAGCTTTTGGGTGTTGGATTTTATTTTGTTTTTGAGGTAGTAATAGTCCATTTAGAACATAGCTTTCTGCTATACCAGCAAGATTCATCAAAATTGCTACTAATTATATGTAAAAGAAAAGCTATTCCTTTTTTTTTTTTTTCAAAAGAATATTAGGAGAGTGTTATTTTGCTTAAAGGAGCCTATTTATGTTATTGATGTGAAGTGATAGAAGCATAGTTGATGTTTTCAGTGGTGAATCTAATTTATGTTTCTATTTGTATGCTATCTTCTATGTTTATCCTTTTACCGTTCAAGTATGTGGATCCTCATCTTTTCTATCTTTTGCGGTTTTGAATTTTAGGAACCTGTGAAGACCAAGCATCCACAGCTTCATTATGAGTCAAAGTTGTACATGCTTCTTCAGGGAGGAAGTAAGTCTCTCTTTACTATGTTTTGAATGTTCTTTTGCCTGAAAATTCTTTCACATTATTGAGTTAAAATTATGTGGATATCCTTCTTGTGGGGCATAATGCTTGAAAACTCATTATTTTTTCTTAAAAGTTTTGCTTTTTCTTTGGTGAAGCGGGAGTTCCTCACCTCAAGTGGTTTGGAGTTGAGGGGGACTACAATATCATGGTTATTGATCTTCTTGGACCAAGTTTAGAAGATTTATTCAATTATTGCAATAGAAAGTTCTCTTTGAAAACAGTATTGATGCTTGCTGATCAATTAGTAAGTGGCTTTGACTCTTTTCTACTAAAAGCAAAGTTTTGAGCTATCAAATTAATGTTGTTATTTTTATCTGTTCAGATTAATAGAGTGGAATATATGCATTCAAGAGGCTTTCTTCACCGTGATATAAAGCCTGACAATTTCTTAATGGGCCTTGGACGCAAAGCAAATCAGGTACTTTCCTTTGTAGTTTTTTTCTTTTTGTTCTTTGACTTCACATCAGCAAATTAAGGTACACATTCATGCTCATCAGAAGATAGCGAGTCCCAGAATTTTCATTAATTCCACGTATGGTTGGAAAAGTATCATTTGTTTAGAGAGTCCAAGTGTTTACTCTCGCACGGTTGATTACTTGTATCCATTAGATATTGGCATAAATTTTATTCGATTCTACTTTATGTTAATTATAATATCTTACTATATCATTTTGTTTCAGGTCTACATAATTGACTATGGCCTTGCAAAGAAGTATCGGGATCTTCAAACTCATAAGCACATCCCATACAGGTAATTATTTCTTTGTTGATATTTCAATGCTGAAATTCCATAGTGGAAGCTGCGTAGCCATGTTGCAGCGAAAAGTTGTTGCCTATGTGTTGCCTTTTCTTGAGGAGGCAGACAATTGATGTGCCTCAAGATTCTTCTTCTCCCAGGAGGAAAGCAGTGATGTCTCATCAAATAAGAAAAAGTGTTTATTTGGATATATGTTGACATTGTTGAATAGGCATGTCATACTATTTTTCCTTTTATTTGCAGTAAATTTTGAACTTGAGTCAGTTTCTACAAGTTGAGGTGTGGTTAATTTTGAGGCATCAGGAGTATAAACAAGCCTTAACTGAACTTTTCAAAGAACACTTCTATATTGCTACTGTAGAAGAGCTATTATCATCGAGAAATAAAAAGATTACGTTTTATTGTGGGCATTAATTTAGAGTCAGTTCTTTCCTTTTGCTCAATCTGTGGAAACTTGTATTTAGGTCATTTTAGTCATGTGGTCTGATATTTCTATTTTTACATTTATGTTTAAATGTTTTAGCCAATTTTACATCTCTCATGTCCTCTTTTGGGAATGCTATCTGGATTTCTCAGTATGTGTAATTTTAGTTATGTGCTCAGCTGTAAGGTTTGATAATACCATATGTTCAATTTTAAGGATTTCATATTTATTGTGGGTCAAATTAACTTTCTGAATTATCTGCTCGATTTTCATTCTTTACTTTTCCCTCACTCAAGTAATAGTTTTCTCTAGTTGCTTTACGTAAATGGTTATTATTCGTCAAGTCATACATCAATGTCACTCTTCATGCTTTACTGATTTTCAGTACATGCACACAAGCAGACATACATGCATTTTGATGCATTTGGTGGTGATTTTGAATTCTTTCATTTTCCTTATTTATTTGCTTCAGGGAAAATAAGAATCTCACCGGCACAGCTCGCTATGCAAGTGTAAATACTCACCTTGGAGTTGGTGAGTAATTGATTTATAATAATATATTTCCAACTAATTTCAGGAAAGAATTTTGGCAGATTTAAACCTAATGTACCTCATTTCTGTCCCTTTCTTTTTTCTTTCCTCAGAACAAAGCCGAAGGGATGATTTAGAGTCTCTTGGTTATGTCCTTATGTATTTCCTTAGAGGAAGGTGGAGTATATAGTAGCCAGACACTAACTTTAGCTTGATGTTTGACATTTAGTTTAGAATAATTCACTTGTTTCATTCGTAATTCATTTTGTTTTTTTTTTTTTGGTTCAGCCTTCCCTGGCAAGGATTAAAAGCTGGCACAAAAAAGCAAAAATATGATAAGATCAGTGAAAAGAAGGTGTCAACTCCCATAGAGGTATGATAGCGCTGAATTTGGCATCTTTATAATAGGTCATGTCATCCTTGAAACAGTTTTCTTCAGCTAAATTTGGTCAGTTTAATTCCTAGTTTGGCGACCTGGCCTAATGATGGCCGTTGCCTTGTCCTATCTCTTGACATATGTTGGCATGGCATGAGGACATAAACTACTAGGTTTGGGACCCATGAAATCCAACCTTCGAAAATCTCAGTCCTCAGCATTGACAGCAAGGATTTCGATTTTTTGCATAAACTTTGAGAGTGCGTATTTTGGACTGTGTGCAAGTGCACACATTCATATCATTTCCCAAATTTAGCCCAACTTATGTCTTTGACATTGATGCCTATATATATAACAGGTGCTATGTAAATCATACCCATCTGAGTTTGTATCATACTTTCATTACTGTCGATCGTTGCGGTTTGAGGACAAACCAGATTATTCATATTTAAAGAGGCTTTTCCGCGACTTATTTATTCGAGAAGGTGAGTGACTACAAGCATGGCTAGACTTGTTTATATTTTTCATTTTCTATTTCTGAGTTTGATCCATTTTGCAGCCAGATTATAACACAATTCAGAAGTTTTAAATTACAATTGGAATCCACTAAATTCAACTTACTGATTCAGAATCAACCACATTAAAGAAATTCACCAATGGGCTTATAGCCTAGTGGGAGAACCATTGTATTTACAATGTTGAGGGTAAGGGTTCGAGCCCTTATAAGGGTTATAAAAAAAAAAAATTCAATAAAAATTTATCCAGCGACCCCAAAGAGTCATTTGTAACTTTTCTTGAGTTGATAATTTTTGTTTCAGGATATAATTTTATCTAATAGTTTTGTATTTTCAATGAACTCAAAAATTGGTGTATTGTAGAGGGGGTTGGCATATTTGTATAGCAAAGATTTTTTTTTTTTTTTTCCTGCTTCTCAATGGACAGCTGGTCCACTCCTTGTAATGATTATTCATCATTAATATAATATATAGTTTCTTATCAAAAGAATGAAAAAAAAACTCAAAAATTGGTGAGTTGTGAGTCAAGCTTTTGAAATCCAACGGTAGTTTGTGAATTATAAATTTTGTACCATGATAGATATTGGCAAGGAAGTTCTAGACCAGCAGTAAGTTATCCCATATTCACAATTTTCTGATGGGGTAACATTGTAACATTGCAGGTTTTCAGTTTGACTATGTATTTGATTGGACTGTATTAAAGTACCCTCAGATTGGTTCCAGCTCTAAAGGCAGGGTAAGTTCTAGCAAACTTGTAGTTGTGGCTTTCATTATCTTCAGATTGTCACTTATCCATTGTCTTTATTTTTCAGCATTCGGGTGGGAAGGCAGGCTTAACCCCAGGACCATCTGCTGAAAGACCAGAAAGGGGTTCAGGTCTGCTCTTAGAAAACAAGTGTTTATTTAATTCCTTGTTGCAAAATTGTAGAAACCACTTCATTTCTCAAAAATCACTGGTGAAAATTTTGTGTATTCAGTTGGGAAGGAGATTCGGGACAAATTTTCTGGTGCAGTTGAAGCATTTTCAAGAAAAAATGCTGCTGGTACTCCTCATCGTGATCATCCCAGACACAAGAGTTCGGATGATGGTCCTTCATCCAAGCATGTGGTAAATTTTTTATTTCCAACAGTGATTGGCTTAATTTCCTACTTAATCAGTTAATCTTTTTCCTTTGGCCAGTCTCCATTACATATCTAAAAAACCTGGTCTCGCGATGATTTTCTTGCTTCTCTTTGATCAAATAAAATCTTGCGTGTTGTAGATATTTAAAGAGTAGCCACTAATTTTGGTGTCGGTGAGATTTGTTCTATGCTGACTTATTTAACTTTGGCTTCCACCCTAAAATATGATGTTAATCGATTCTAATAATTGAAAGAGAAAAGGTTAGTGAGCAATGTTGTTTAAGGGTGCATTTGATACCATTTATCATTTGTCATTTTTCATTTTGGAAGAGCAAAAAATGAGAAACATGTTTGGTTGGAAATTATCGCCAAAAAACACCATTTTCCGGAGAGAACACCAACTTACAAACCAAACGCAAACAAATTCCTGCTTCTCAATTTATTAGACCAAAGCTTTATGCTTGCAAGAACCATCAAGTATTACCTTTTTCTTTTCAGAATAATTTACTGATGACTTTTCAGATAATAACTCTCTCTAGACCCAACCTTCTTAAGACTTTTCAGATATCTGAGCAACCTAAACAAGTACTGCCCTTTTCTTTTCATAATAATTTTCTGACCACTTGAAATTGGTAAAAGAAGACCCTCTTAATGATATTGTCTGCTCACGAAGCTTAGATTTCATTGGCAGCTTGGTGGGTTTTCCTTGTTGGACATCTAAAATATTACCCTTGTTTCACCAAACCTTAATGTATATATGTAATGATTGGTTTGACATTTCCTCCTGGGTGTTCCAAGTTTATCAAATTCCTGATGATAATTTTAGCTATTGGATAACTGGAGTAAAAACCTAATTCGTTCTGCAAGAAATGTACCCGGGAAACCCTTGTTTTTGTCTTTTCTCAATTGCTTTCACTTTAGTCTAGAATGAACAGTCTTTTCTTTAGTTCTGACCAATATCCTCTCTCTCTTTCTTTAATTATTATTAATTTTTTAAGTTGTAGCAGAGGCTGTTTAGTATTGTTGTTTCAACACTCACAAAGAACCTCTTCGTTTACTCTGTCAGAACCCTGATTCTGAAAAAGGACGAAGTTGTTCTCGATATGGAAGCACTTCTAGAAAAGCTGTAATCGCAAGCACTAAACCTAGTTCATCCGGTGAATTCAGTGAGAGTCGCTCTAGCCGACTAGTCTCAAGCAGTGGTCGCTTGTCTACTACACAAAGGCTGCAATCTGGGTATGATTCCAGGCAATCTTCGTTTAATCGCACTGCTGGTGGAAGAAGCAGCACCCGTGATGATCCTATTCGGAGTTTTGAGATGCTCTCAATCAGGAAATGATTGTTTACTTGATGAATTTTGAGAAGGTATTGCTTATGCATGTGGTGGGTGGTGGATGAGTACTAAAACCGAAGAAATCGTGGGAGTTATAATCTCCCTTTTGTATATGGGATAATACCTAGTCCAATGCCATAACAGGTCATTTGGACTCAAAGGGACTTTTCCCAATCATTTTCTGCTTCCTCGTCTTTTATTCATTCCCTTTTAATTGTTCCTGGGAGCTTCATGCCATTGTACTTCTGTATTGGACTTTCATTCATATATGCGACTTGCATAGCTGTAATGATTACTTATATTCATATGCTTTTCAGACCAAAAGCAGTGATGAATCCCAGGTGATGCTAGATCATTACAAAAAGGTGACTTTTTTTTTTTGGGTTCACTGATCTCCTTACACGCGAGTGAAGAAAATAGCAAGTTTGCATCTTCAAAAACCGTACTAATGAGAGTGAATTTGAAAATTTGAACTTTTTTCTTTTTCGTCCCTCCAAGCAGTTGACATTTTTATTCATATTCAATCAAAGAAGATGTACACAACACCGTACTTCTAACAGGACAAAAAAGCATCCAAGCCAACCAATGAACGAAATAGAAAAAACATTACAGGAAACACAAATGGTATTAGCCTGAAATCCCCTGTGAAACTTGATAACGACAATAGGCATGTGCTTATACTTTTCTTTCATTTGTAAAAGCTGACGGGGACGAAGACAGAGTTGAGGCTTGCAGAAAGCAAGGTTTTTGGCGTGTAAGCTGCTGGAGGAGAAGAAGCAAAACTAGGGTTAGGGTTTTGATATTGAAGTGGCGGAAGCAATGTACTACGCCTGGCTCTATCTCTTCTATGAACATTCATACGACGACCAAGAGCTTGGGCTGCAATTATATCTGCTCTTCGGAAAATGGAGGCCACACACATGTTGAAATGTTCACGCTGAGCTTCTGAAGCAGCCAAATTTTTCACACTCCCAATTCTCTTTAACCCTCTTCATGCTAGCTACTTCTTTCTTTGTAGAGTACTACTCCAAGAGACACTGTGTAAATGGTTACTAGTATATTGCTTCGTAGAGAAGATGAAGAGCTAGAAACTGATGAAATTGTAGTTACGTAAATACACACCAGCAAATATCGTGCTACTATTTCTATAACAATTAATATACAATCTTCATACTGATCACATTCCTAGCCCTCACGCTGTGCATGGATGTGAATGTTGAAGTGACCCCTCAGACATTTAGTGCATGAGCAAAAAATTACAGAAATTACATTCCAGAGTCTCTGCAACAGCAAATATGGGCATAGGCACATACAGTACAGTTGGTAGATTTTACATTGATATCCAGAAGCTGATCCAATTACATGAAATTTATCGCATACACATCAGGAACTGTTAAAATAAATTATTGATCAGTAACTCAACCACAGGATCGTGTAGGGATGAGCATGGGTTGGGTTGAGTAAGGTTTATAAAAAACTTAACTCAACTGTTGAATGAGTGGGGATAAAATTAACTCAATGTAATCTAATAAATATATTCAATTTAATCTAATTGATCAAGTTGACAACTTAAAAGATCAAATTAAAATTTAAAATTAAATAAAAAATATATGAAATTTGAAATATAATTTATTAAAATTAATATAAATATATTATAATATAAAAATTTTATTCACAGTTTAGTATGATATAAAAATAAAAAATAAATTATCTTAAAATGAAGAAAATTGTCAATTTTGACAATGAGCTTTTATATTTTATTCCTAATTTTCCATATCTCATTTTTCAATTCTAAATTATGATATTTTAAATAATTAACTAGCATCATGTCTTGTCATAAATTAAAAGTTATTTATAATTATATGTTGTTAAGTACTTATTAAAAAAAAAAACTTAAACTAACTTATTTTAAAAAATAAATTTACTAAACAATTATATGTTACCACGTTAATTAATAACCACATATTCAGTTGAAATGTTTACTAATTTTAAAACAAATAAATATTATTATTTGGATTGGGATAAATGAGTTCATTATAATTAACTAAATCCAACTTAATTATTAATTAAGTTTTAAAAAATTGATCAAATTAATTTACAATAATCTACTCAATTTATCAAAATTAAATTAAATTAAGTTGGGTTGAGACTATGAGTTAGAATGAGTTTATCCATTCTGAAGATCGAATGAATAGCTATCTACTTTACCCATGGCCGAGTGGTAGTACCCCATAAAAATATTACGGAGAAATTTAATTTATTCTTGGATTGTTATACAACTAAAAAAAAAAAAAAACCGAATGAATAGCTACCATGTTTAGTTGCCCAAACTCTCCGTCTGCTTTATGAAAAAACTGTTGCTTTTCTGAGGTTCTTATAGCACGAAAAATATCTAATGACCGTGCAAACAGGTCAGCAAGAATGCATTTACTTTTAAGTAATGATCAACTCGGGAAACAAAGAAGTAACGATTCTTAATCAGCCATTGAGCCATATTCATACATATGTGAATACTAACTGCAACCTCGGCATGCCAGAACAGCCAGAAAAATACGATGTGGAAAGTATAAAAATATTTGTAGTGTACAAAAGTACATGTATCATTAATCTTTCAGTTAATATAAGGATAAAAAAGAAACGATAATAGTGATTTTTTTTTTAAAAAAAAAGTAAATTTTGTAAAAAACTTCTCCAACCCCACCAGAATAACTCAGAATGTGGGTACTCAATCTTCACCTTCTTCAGTTTCCGATGGCATTATGGAGCTGACAAATTACGATTCCATTAAGAACAAACTCATAATTTCGAAGGGTGACAAGTGGGCTAAGATTGACCAATTTGATGATGATGCCGTTGATGCTGCCGGCGTCTACTGCTTGCTGTTGTTGCTTTTTGCGTTCTTAAGGATCAGCACAGGATTGTCGTTTTGTTTTCCTAGTTAAACTGTATGCTGTGTCTCAGCTCACATGTATCAGGAATTTTAAATTAATCGTGTTTTAATTTCTACTAAATTCGAGTAGGGTGGGTTTTTAAACCTACCAATTTCCTCCGTACTTTTAAATTAATAATTTTTGAAAAAAATTACTTAATCAACTTTTTATTATTATTTTATCTTCTCAATTTCACAAATTCTCATACATTCACTTAAATATATTATTTTAACTGTAAATAATTAGTATCACTAACTAAGAGGAACAAAAATTACCATTTAAAAGTAAAATTCAACAAATTTTTATTGATCATGAAAGTTAGTGAATATCAATAAATTAATTTTTTTCAAATACAAAAACTAATGAATATTAAGAAAAAAGAATTCTTATATGTAAAACGTATGAAATATAAATCATGATATATGATATATTAAGAAAGTCCAAAAGAAAAAAAAATTTAAAAGAGAATAAATTTGAGTGTTTGGTTGGTTTAAGAATGTGGGAGTAGAGAGAGAAAAAATGATTAGTGAATGATAGTTTTGAGATTTTCAAATTTTAAATTTTTAACAATGAATTTATTTTTTATAATGAGTATAGAGAGAAATTTAGGAGGGTCAAATATCCCCACCCATTTAAATGTCAAATTTAGCATTAACCATTTAACGTTGGAGTTTTTAATTAACTTATTTATTTTTGTTACAACAATTAATATGAAGTAAGGTATTCAAATTCAATAAGAATAGAAATCCAACTATTATCCCATTATTTGAATCTCAGTTGATATGGTTGTTTATCTATTATTGCCACATCATATTAGTCATCAACGTTTATTTATTTTTCATGAATTACAATTTAACCAATCCATGTTTTTCATGAATTATAATTTTACTAATCTATAATAAATCTTTGGGTAAGGCAATTTGCACTATAAAATTACTTTTTATTTATTATTAACTCATGCTTTTATTGACACTCAAACTAAAGACTAAAGCTCTAAGAAGCATATTTAAGCTCAACCTTGGCTTCGCTATAAAAATTACTTTGAGCTAGCATAATTTAATAAATGTTTTATTACTAAAATATTTATAAGTTAATTTACTATTAAGAAAAATCGTATGATTGTTACCTTTACTCTTGATGCTAACTTACTATTAAGGACAATCTTATGTTTATTAATTTATTCTTGGCAAAGGCTAAGTTACAACACATATAAGTTCTATCATATGTAACTTAACAAGACCCTTGACAACCATTCACTGCATGCACTAATTTAACAACCCACTTCTTGGCACAATTTTTTTTTTTTCCTAAGCTAAATAATACTTCCTCTCGCAAGAAATTAATCACGGAATTTAGTAGATGAACGAAAAGTAAATTTCCTTAAATAATTAGAATAAAATTCTACACATCTCTTAGAAAAATATCCAAGTTCCATGCACTTTTTCTTTACTTGGTGAAAGATTTGACTTCAATGCTAATAACAATTATATATAGAATTGTGTCGGTTTCTAATTTTTTTTTTTTTTAACTTAAGTTCTGGTGTTTTGCATAAAAATTAAAACCCAAATATTTTATCAGGTGGCTTTTGTTAATGGCTTTTTTAAAGATTATGTTGGCGATATTTTATCCTAATAACAATCGATTTTATAGAACTAAAATGAAGATCGTGCTAACGTTGTTTGAAAAAGTTTTGGGCATAAAACTTATTTTGTGTCGTGAGAAAATAAAAATGTCTTGGTTGCCGTTAAATTTAGGGCAATTTTATAATTTATACGATTGATAGTAATTTACTTCGTTAAAAAAAATTGATAAGAGTTTGTTATATAAAAAGGGTGCTTGGCCTTAAATATTAATAACTAACATTGTGTAAAACTGTAGATAGGGTACAATTAAAGAAAGGACTAATACAAGACTTCTTTCAGACCTATCCCTTCGCATGCTTCTAAGGCTCGAACTCGTCACTAAGTACGAGAGCTCTAAAGTAAGAGCTATTCCCCTTGTTGTTGTGCTTTCATGGGAAGAGTACACAAGAATCGTTCCAACCTCTTTCAATCGGTCGTACTTTAATTTATCCCTTAAAAATATAAAAATTTTAATTTATCCTAAAATATAGTTATTTTTTCAGTTGACTAATGTTAACATATTAAAATATAAGAATAGCCCAAACTTAATAACTAATAGTTTTGTAGGGTTAACAAGAATGATTTTATTTTGCCTCTTAAGGTCCGACATATATTAAGTTAGATGATAAAAATAAATTTATTAATAAAAACCTTCCATAGAAAAAAAATAGGAAAAGACCTTTAAAAAATTATTTAATTTTTACTTATATTTTAATTTATAAAACAAATATAATAATCACAATTTTATTAACAATATCACCACAATGAAAATTAAAAAAATAATTTTTACCCTTATCTTGAATTTAAATATTTTAGGGATATAAATCATTAATTAATTAGTTTACTTTTACCATTTAAATTACCATTTTACCCTTCAAAGTATCTAAAAGGCAAATTAAACTATAAAATTTATTTACATTCCATTACTAATATAATTCAATGAATTAAAAATTAGAAAATATATAAAATTTAGTGAAATTCAAAAACCAAAACATTAACCCTAATCCTGATCCCAAATTTTGTCGGTTTTTTTTTATTGATATCATTTTTTATAAATTTATTAATACTATTTTCTCTCTGTTAATTTTAACGATCAAAGGGGTAAAATTATATTAGTGTATTCTCTTAATAGTTAACTCACTCATAAGAAGTTAAAATATCATTTGTTATAAATTTATAATTTTAACGATCAAAAGGGTAAAATTATATTGGTGTATTCTCTTAACAGTCAACTCCCTCGTAAGAAGTTAAAATATATAAGCTAATTTTCACAAAACCCAAATATTTCAACAAATTTCAACAAACACTCAAACATTTCAATAAAATTCACTTTGAACCCAAATTGATAATTTTTGTTTTTTTAATTGGTTAATTTTTTAATTACAGAAGCGTTAAAAATTTTATTTTCTTTTCAAATAAGAAAAAATAAAATCTTTCTCAATTTTTTATTTTCTAAAAATTTATCACCTTCTTTGGTTCATTTTTTTTTCCATTTCTTACATTTTTCTTCATCTGCTCCATACTTCATCTTCTCAAAGCATTATAAAGCCATGACAACCACGGCAGCAACTCGCGATGAAGATTTGGAGCCATGTGATGGTGTGCCAACTCCGCTCTTCCAAATCTTGGCCCATCTTCTCCTTTAAACAAATCCTAGCTTCTTCCTAAATTCACCAATAAACCTTAAAACCAAACTAATCATTGAAATCATCAGCACCCATTCCTTGGATCATTGTATGTTTGGCACGGTGCCGCAGCCATGGGCTTGCTTAGCATGGCTAAGCGCAGCCATAGTTTTTGTTGGCAATGAGCATAGTTTGAATGATATGTGTTGTTAATTTAAATGAGTTTTTCTTATTATGGTTTCGATTAGAATATTGTGATGGCGACCAAGACTTTCTCTAAAAAGGAAATAAAGATTATGATTATTAAACTTTGATTTGTAGAAATTAAGTTTCATTTTTAAAAAGTGGATTCAAAGTGGGATTGTAGAAATTAGATTTGAAAGTGTTTGTGGAGTTGTTAAGTGTCTGAAAGAGGGGGAAAAAAAAGGAACGAATAAGAAGCTGAACATGGAAAGGAAAAAAAGGAAAAAAGTTTCCATTTTTTTATAATTTTTGAGATTTTGATTTTTTTGTTTTGTTATAGTCTTTGGTTTTGATTATGATAGCGTTGATTTGGTATAGAGAAGAAGACGAAAGAAGTAGAAGAACAAAGAATAAGATAAAGAAACAAAGATGAAGTGGAAAAAAAAAGAGCGTAGAAGACAAAGAAATAAGATGAAAAGGAAAATGAAAACAAGGAAGAGAAAAAAGGAAAAGAATATGAAGAATTAAAAAAAAAAAGAAATTGAACTGTAATTTTTAATTTTAATTAAGGGTAAATTGTAGTAGATGGCATGATTTTTAATTTATTAGATTTCAAATCCCAAATCATGAATAAAATTAGTTTTTTATCCAATAAGTCATTTTAAATTTTATTTTAAAAGATTATAACTTTTCATTTTTAACATTTTAACTATAAATTAAAATGGGTTATTGTCCAAGATTCCTAAGATTAATGAATAAAAAATGATCAATATTATTCTAAGAAAAATGATAAATATTGGATATAATAAATATTTATAAATTATTAATCATTTTCTTATTTTACCCCTTAGCTGCATGTTTGGGAATAAAAATATACTAAAATGGCTTTGAATAAAAAAGAATCATTATTAAAAAAAAAGTAAAATTAAAATTTATAACCGATAATATTAATAAAAAAGAAACCGACAAAAATTTGCGATTAAGAGTAAGGGCTAAGAATTCAATTTTTGAATTTCTCTAAATTTTATATATTTTCTAATTTTTAATCCATTGAATTATATCAGTAATGAAATGTAAATAAATTTTATGGGTGAATTAAACTTCAATTTACTTTGAAGGATAAAATGGTAATTTAGATGGTAATAATTAACTAATTAATTAATAATTTATATTCCTAAAATATTTAAATCCAAGATAAGGGTAAAAATTAATTTTTTTTGTTTTTATCGTGGTGATATTCTAAATAAAATTTGTGATTATTATATTTGTTTTATAAATTACAATATAAGTAAAAATTAATTTATTTTTTCAAGGGTCTTTTACTATTTTTTTCTATAATTGTCATCTAATTTAAAATATGCCGGGCCTTAAGGGACAAAATAAAATTATCCTTATTAACCCCACAAAACTGTTAGTTATTAGATTAGAGACATTCTTGAATTTTAATTAGTCAGCGTTAGTCAACTGTTAGAATAATTGTCGAAATCCTTAGTATTATTCTTAAAACTTATAAAATGTCGGATAATACACATTAATATAAATAATAATCTATCATTTTATTTAATAAATAAAATTAAAATACTTAACAAAGGGAATGATGTCAATTTTATTTGTTGTTTGTTATCCACAATAAATAGGTTCAATTTTTAATTTTTATTATTCTAACAAGTGAAGGTATAGATACAAGTGCAAGTTTATCCTCCGGTTAATTAGCAAGTACAAGTTTTAATGGAAATCAAGGTGCTGACCAAATAACTCAAGTTAATTTTTATTATTCTAAAAAGGACCCTTTGCAAGGAATTGGCGGTCCATTGACTAGGGCAAGGACAAGGAGAATGAAAGAGGCTTTACAAGGCTTGACTGTGGAATTGCATTGCAAAGAGGCTGAGCAGTATTCCAAAGCTTCAACAAGGATAGTCAATTATCTTTTTGCGTAAGGCATGGATCCCGACGAGCATGATTGATGCATGGATTAATTAGGAATTTAATTTCATTGTTATTTAATTGCGGACTTTTATGCTTTAATTGTCATTAGTTATAGTCTTTTAGTTAAGATTAATTGGGCCCATTTTGAATTTAATTAAGCCTAAAGTCGTTTTAATTAACTAAGGTTTTCTTTTATGGTTTTTGTTATAAAGACAGCAGTTTATTATTTTTAAAGAGAAGAAAGGATGATATTTTTGGATTATTTAGAAAAACTTTCGCCTTCCCATGTTCTTGATTGAATGCATGAATTTGACTCAAGGGAGTGATCAAACTTTGTGGGGTCTTAAGATTAGGGTTTTACGGATTTAGTTTCCTTTAGGTTATAATTTGAGCATCTACAATTTGTTCCTAACAAATTGGAGTGTTTCTAATCCATTGATTCAAGGGTTCCTAGGGCTGGTCGCCTAGAGGGTTCATATCAAGTTTGTATAAGGAATTCATTATAACTACAGAGCATTCGAATCCGGACTTTTGCATAAACAAATAATTTAAAAAATGATTGTATTATGATTTGAACGCATGACCTTATCTTTAATTTTAAAACATCTACCTAGGAAGATTTTAGGGCATGTTTGGTTGGGGGTAGAGGAGTAGGGAGAGGAAAAGAATTTGATTTCTTTTTCACTTTCCATTGTTTGGTTGCACTAAATTTAATGGAATTCAATTTCCATTAAAATTTAACTTCCATCAAGTTGAGGAATTTATATTCCTTATTAATGATTAAGGATTTCAAAATTTTCATCTATTGTAATGTAAAAATTTCAATACTGTCTACTAAATAAAATTAATCTAAAATAAGTTAAAGTGTAAATAAAATAAGATTATTTGAAAAAAGAAAAGAATTAAAGTGGATCGTCGGAGGTTCGCCGTATCATCGCCGGAAGTTTGCTGGAAAGTTGCTGGAGGTTCATCAAATCATCGCCGGAGGTTGCTGGATCATGCCGAAGATTGTCAGAATATCACCGGACCGTTGTCGGAAAGTCACCGGAGATTTGCCGTATGTGCCATTTTAATAATGGGTATACTTATCCAAATAAAAATATGTAATTTTTTTCCTTTCAAATTTAATGTAAAACAAAACAATAAAAATTAATTTTTACTCTCTTTTCCTCTCATCACCTCTCCAATCCTCTTCTTTCTTTTCTTCTCCTCTCCTCCCCTTTCCTAAAACCAAACACTACCTTATAGTATTTTAATAAAATATCAATTTTAATAAAATATCAATTCATATATATGATTATCTAATGGTTGGTGCTAATAAAATTTTAGAAAAGAAATCAAGAAGTAGAATATAATTATCTCTTTAGACTTTAATCAATAATCACTATGATAATGAAGACATGTTTTTGGCTCTTGCAAGTAACTGTCTCCACCAAGACTAGTTACATATTACAAGCTAAAAGTCTAAAACTTGTAAGTTTATTATTCTCTGTGTCTAAAAAAATTGGAATATCATTATATATATTTGATTGTTTGTTATATTGTTTAATGATGAAAATGTAAAATTGAAATTGTAGTAATATTGTTGCAGATATTGTTGTTGCTTAACGTAGTCCTTACTTTTTAAAATCTTACGCCATAGTCATATTATAATATTTTTGCAGTTGTAAAAAATATTCCTTTATACTTATCAATGAAAGTCATTTTTAAGGATAAATTTTCTACGAAAGTAGATAATTTATACATTATGAATGTAGATAGTTTATTCCTAATTTTTAATTTTTTTTTTGTGCATGTGATTTTGATGTTATTACATTATCCATATTTATTTGGTTGAGATTGCGTGTTTTAGTTGGATGTTATGAGTAATATATACAAATTTTTACAATAATTTGAAGAAGCATGTGGAATTGCAAAATATGTTGAATTACTTAAATTTAGCGGGTATGAAAATCTTTAGTAAATTTTATTTTAATTTTCAATATCTACCAATATATTACTTGAAATAAATATCTTAAGATTTGTGTCAAAATTTTAAGTGAAAATTTGTAAAATACCTTTAACAATTTGAATCTGTTTTACAAAATTGTAAATGTGTCCGTCCATATGAAGTGCACATCCACATGCAATTCCGTGCGAACACGTACACAGTATTACTCTATATTATCATTATATTTCTTTTATATGTTTTTAAATTATCCATATGTTTGTCTTTTTTATTAAATTTCAATTGTGAATAAATAAAAAATTTCGAAGTGAGAGTTTATAAGAGGTGTTGATAGAAGCATACATTTCCATAACAAAAAATATTGTGCCTAACCTTGAAATCCAAGAACCTCAGCGGTTCAGTCTTCACTAAAGTACACTGCATGTCTGTCCATTGATTGAAACATGGTATTTTCGTGCCAATGGTAACTAGTTGATTCATTTAGTTTAATAAAAAAAAAAAGTCAAAATTGTTTTCTAACTCTCTTATCCCCTTCCTCTACGGCAAACATCTTTAGATCAATTGTTTTGTACTTAACTGAGTTAAAATTGTCAAAATCAATTGTCTGATACTTGCCTGAGTCAAAATTGTCAAATTGTAATTTGATTGCCATATATAAAGTGTTGCCAGCTTTGACAAGGTAGTTCTATTGGACAATGGCATCATCATCCAAATGTAGAAACCTGTTAAGGATACTCTTAAACAAGAAATTCTTTATCTTGTTCTGTTCGGTAAGGGCATAAAAGTTGTTGCATCACCAGACAAATAAGATCATGACATGCTGCTCGATTGAAAACCTCGATCATCCTTCTAACATTGCATAATGCTAAGAAATTGACTTCAAACATTTCATCACCCTCGGTGTGCTTTGAAATTATGACTTTTTTTTTTTATTATATAAAATTGGTTCAATTTTGTGGGTTTGGTAGTCAACAAAACTAGAGGCTTTAGAGATATCTTTTTACCATTCAAAACCTGTAGCAGATAAATTTTTGTGCTTTAAAGTACCCACCAACCGAGTATCTTTCGAATTTAGCCCAAAATTACATATCCTGTTCCGATTTTCACCTAAGCAAGCACTCACCGTTCCCCTTTCTTGGAGGATAGAAAATGGTTAAGGCGATGTTAAGTTGCGTAACTTTAGCATCGGCCTCCATTTCTCACGGACTCTGTAAGCAGCATCTCTATCGCAACAGTATTTGAACTTATTGAATATCTCACTATTCAACTCCCCAAGAATTCAGACCATGGTTTGATCTCAACACTTCCATTATAATCTAGATGGGTCTCCAAAAATTCATGAAGGATAGGCATGAAGTCAACCAATAAACCAAGCCCCCACAAAGGTTTTAAATAGAAAATAAAGGAAAAAATGGAAGTAAACTTATTGGAAAATTGCCAACAGAAAGGCCATAATCAACGTGATTTTCTTGTCAACAAATGCTTGCTGCTTCAGAATTTCATACATTTGAGTCGATATGTCCATTGTCAACTTCTCGCCTTCAACCCAATAACTAATAAACTCATCGCTACAAACAAATTATATGATTATGAATACATTAAAAGATATTAATTTATAGTTTCAAAGAACTAAGTACAGCCAGTACCATTCATTTCCATAATGCAACTTCATTGTTTTATTATCGACTAAATGCTTAATGGCACTACTCCACAAACAAAACAATTCTAACATTTTTTTTTTCATACATTTAGATATGCAAACATGCATGTACCTTGTCATGAGCCCATAGCTGTCATTGTTTATCTTCTTAAAAACGGCAGAAGACAAAAAGGACGGTAATTGGCACACTTCCTTGGTAACTAATTTGAATGCTGCATCTGCATGATCAGAGAAATGACTTCAACCACATCCTTCTTTATCAAAATGCCTATTTTGAGGAAAATTTTGAGCAAGATAAATATTGGAAAAATATAGTTGCATGCATGATTCAGGATCTCCTCGATGAGCTCTTTACAATGAATCATAGAAAGTTCAAATTGATACTTGGGTGAATGAGAAAATTAAATCTCAAATAACACCTATTAGTATGAATAAAATGAAGAAAAATTTAACATGAGATTTTTAACTAACTAATGTTCTCACTTAAAACTTATATATTGGCTTCCAAGTTCATTTGCAAAACACACAAAAAATCCAAGTGATTTTTAATCTTTCCTCTTAAGCAAATGTTTTCAAGCTTTAGACTCTACGGTGATAGAATTCAAACAAATCTTTAGACTTTAGTGTGATAGAATTTAAACATTTATTTGAAGTTAGTGAGAATAATGAGGTTGTGCACCATTGTGAAGATGATGAATCTATTTTAAGGACACTGATCTTTTTAGATCTTTAGTTATTAGTTTTATTACATATTGTTGATCTATATATTTTATCTTTATTATTTCAATTTATTTTATTTTATTATTATAAAATTATTATGAATGTGTAAGATGCTTATTAGCAAGCTTAAGTGCACTAGAAATATTCAGTCATCAATGTTATATACATTTGTAAGGAGTGTGAATTTTAAGTAAAATTATTATGATCTCTCTAGTCTTTTTTAGGAACCTAACTAATGTATTTTTATATACAAAGTGGGCAATTTTATATCACTTGCTAATTAATAAATAATATACACAACAAAAGTAATATGTATAAAATTTAAACTCGAACTCCTCACCGTTGATTGCAAGTTATCGAAAAAGCGACCAATTCTTTTCATACAAAGCTGGGGTAGTAAATCAAAGCTGTGGAGGATTCTGTGAAATGCCAGAAGAATGGGTATTACAAAAGCAAAAAATATATTGAGCGAAAAAAAAAAAATCAAGAAACATACATAAATTAGTGAAAGAAAAGCAAAGTGAAGTTGTTTGGCTGAGAAAGTTCCAGAAAATATTTCCAGATTTGTATTTTTATTACTTAACAAAATGTTATGATTACATGCAACACATTATATATAGACATTTCTTAATCATGATTATTATAACTAATCCAAAACTAACTAATATTATGACTAGCTAATTTTCAGCACAATGCAAAGTGTGCAGTAATAGATTTTTAACTACTTATTGTCACGGGATGAGTGTTTTGCGCAGCAACCCGTGCGGCACTTAGACAACCTATGTCGGGATATTGCTAAGTAAGTCTTTGACCTTCTCAATAGCTAAGCCAAGAGGTTTCCAAAATGCTAAAGAGAAGAGAGAGCTAGCGAGTAATGTAATCAAATACGGAAATTGTATTACTCGAAAGAAAGCTTACAAGAGAGCTTAGAAGAGTGCTTTGATGCTTGATGCTGTTCTTGATTGATCAAATGCCTAGAGCTCACCCATATTTATAGAGAAACTTGGCTAGCTCTAGAGAATTCTAAGGCCTTGAGAATTCTATATACATGTGCAATATTCTAGAGAAATCTAGCCATAAGTACAAGTGTGTTAGTTGCTGGGATTTTACAGAAGTTTTGAAATCGGGCCAAGCTAGCACATCTTGACTCATTCCTTGGGTCATTTTTGGGCTGGAATCATGCGGCCCGTAACATTATGCTAGGCTGTTACAATGCACATTGTCACCTAATGTCATGCGTTTGTTGACCTTCTTCAGCTTAGGCTTCTCATTCCTCTGTTCTGCATAATGAGCTGCCTTATCAGGTTCCAGGACCAAATGAAGATGCTTAATTAATCTTCTAATTCGTACAAGTGAAACCAACAAAGATTAACCAAATTTATGGAACCCATTTGGAATTGAACATTTTGATCGAACATGAAATTAATTATAAGTAAAACGAGATCAAAAAATGCAAGAAAAACAAAAAGATGCCACTTGGCTAGGTCCTTTTCACCTGGCTGCAGCAAGAAGTAACTGAAACCTAGGTTTCAGAGCTTGAGGTTTTGAACAGTAATTGTAATCAAATTTCCAAAAGAATGTTAAGGAAGCTCATTTAGCTCTCATCAGAAGCAACAGTATCGGTAGCAAAAGTGTCATTGCTACAGATGATCACAGTAAAAACAACAACAACAGTTACAGATTAATGATGTGGACTGCCAGCTAACACCTGATGACTTTCTCATTAGTTGAACGTGTGATGATTAGTTAAGAGTTTGTTAGAATTATTAATTCAGGTAGAGGTGCGATTCACGTAGTGTATTGTGTTATATTATATTATATTATTTTAATATTAATGTATTGTATTATATTATATTACTATTATATTATATTATATTATATTAATATTGTACAATGTTTAGTGCTATATTGTATTATATTATTTTTTTATTATTAATTTAAATTATTTATTATATCATATTAATATTTTTATTTTAAATTAATATATTTAAATTGAATTAATATTTTAAATTATTATTAACTTTAAATTAATATTATTGAAATTAGTCATACTTAAAAAAAATTAGTTATATTAAATTATAAATTTATTAATAAATTATAATATAAAAATATATAGTATTATATTATTAAATAATAAATTATATATTTATTAATTTATTTTAATAATTATAATGACGGCCCAACTTCATCACCAAAGGAAGAGCTTTGCCCATTCTAATTATCAAGATCTGGCTACCCAAGTAAGAAAAGAAAGATTTCTAATAACAAAAAAAGCGAGGATCCGAAGAAGAAAAGTAAGTGAATGGTTAATTCACTCAAGTCTTTCTTGTAAGTGGAAAACCAAAAGATGCTATGCTACCTACCAAAGAACGCATGGATAAGTGGGTGAGCAAGCGAAGCCCCAAGTTTAGAAAGAATAGTAGGTACCGGAGTAGTATATACTAGAATGATTCTTGAGCAGCGCTAGGAGAAGTGAACATAAAGGGTAGACGAAGTTGAGAAGCCAAGTTGAGAAAGAGTTTCTATGGGTTGAAACAAGAGCCAAGACAGTGTTACAAGAAAATTGATTCCTTTATAGTGAATCAAGACTTTAGCAAAACTATATCTGATTATTGTGTCTTTGTGAAGAAAGTTTCCATTGATGATTTTATCATTCTCTTATTTTATGTGGATGACATATTGATTGTAGGCCATGATGCTAATAAAATTGAGAAGTTGAAGAGAGAGCTTCGATCATTTAAGCCGTTAGTGACAATAGTGACCTGATGTGAGGGCTATTGAAAAGTCAGAATTGCAAAGCCTAAAACCACTTCAGTTACTAGATATAGCTTTACAAGTTCCTTATCATGCTATTTGAGCTTACAAATGACTTGGCTACCTTATGTAATTTGATGAGTGATATCTTTTATAACTTATAACTATATTGATCTCTTTCTTGTTGTCTATCTTGATGACATTGTTGTCTATAATGAGTCCCTAAAGGATCATTTGTCCCGCCTTAGGAAAGTGCTCACTCGGTTAAGGGAGCACAAGCTATATGTAAAGATGTAAAAGTGTGATTTTGCCTGACAAGCCTTGGGCATTTGATTAGCAAATGCCATGTTAGAATGGATGGGAGGAAAGTGCAGGCCATTGTGGATTTGACTCCACCCACCAAAGTGTCCGAGTTAAGGTATTTTCTTGACTTGACTAACTATTATCGAAAATTGTTACATGGGCCTCTCACAGATTTACTCAAGAAAGATCACAAGTGGTAGTGGACAGTGGCATACCAAGAAGGTTTTGACAAGCTTAAGGTTGAAGTGGCAACAGAACCTGTTCTACGATTGCCTGACTTTGAGTTGTCTTTCGAAGTTCACACGGATGTCTCAAACAAAGCTATTGGACAAGTCTCTGGCTCGGAAGTTGTTTTTTTTTTTTAATTTCTTTTCTTCAGTTGGAAGTTAGTGTATTGTATTATATTATATTGCATTAACACTGTATTATATTAATGCTATACAATGTTTAGTGCTATATTGTATTATATTAATTTTTTATTATTAATTTAAATTATATATTATATTAATATTTTTATTTTAAATTAATATATTTAAATTGAATTAACATTTCATATTATTATTAATTTTAAATTAATATTATTGAAATTATTCATACTTAAAAAAATTTAGTTATATTAAATTATAAATTTATTAATAAATTATAATATAAAAATAAAAATATATAGTATTATATTATTAAATAATAAATTATATATTTATTAATTTATTTTAATAATTATAATGAAAAAAATATTATATTAAATTAAAAAGTTTTATTTATTTATTATTATTATTATAAAATTAAATTAAAAAAAAAACAAGAAAAAAGAAAGAGAGCTAATGCAGCTAACGCATTAAGTTTCCTCTTCATATCATATTCCTTTTCAGCCAAACATGTTGTTAGATAAAATTAATGTAATATAATATTTTAATGAGTTAGAACTTTCTTTCTCAACTGCTTAAGCTTCTTAATGATTTTCTCAGCAAACAAACTTCTAAATCTAAAATTTAACAAAGAAAAAGAAAATCAATAGCTTTGATGATGTCCTTGATGCATTTGCACAGCACGTTCCTTGATAGATCTTACTTCTTTTATTTTAACGTGAGACTAATACTCATGATTATAACTCATATATTATGAGATTATAATTGATATTTATAAATTATACTATGATTGAGACTAGTTTATATTAATTCGTATTAAGTACTGTCTAAATTTTAATCTTTCATTAATATTCGAAAGATATTTATTCCTCATTCTTAAACGAAAAAATAAATTAACTTTCACTAAATATCTGAAGAATAATTAAATCCTACGATATAATTATGAAAGTTTGAAGCTCGAACTGCTCTCCCTAATTTAGAGAGCAGCTCTCGTCAATCTTTTACGCGAAAATACTTGTTTTTACAAATTTTGCTTCGAGAATGGATTTCGCGCGCTAAAAGATTCTCAGCTCTGTAAAACGGCGTCGCTTCTTGCACGTAATGCTGAGTCAGATCAAGTCACGTGAATGAATGGGAGAAATTTTGAATGAGCTTTCTTCAATACTGCCTTTACTTGTTTGCATCTCAATATATTATTAATTTATTATTTACTGTGTTAATTAAATTTAATTTTTTATTATTAATGTAAAAATATATCAAATACCACGTCATTTAAATGTATAGTTCTTAATAATTAAATGAACTAAATAATAATTAAAAAATTAGTTATCAAATAACTATTTTTATAAAATATTATGCTAATACTATTTGAAATACAGTATTGTTTAGAGATAAGGAAATTAAAAAAAAATAAAAATGAAACTATGGCTAACGATTCGGTTTAATTTTCGATTTTAATCTTTTAATTCGCAACTGTAATTTTTATACAGGGGCTACTCATGAGAAGATGTCCACAACTAATGTGGTGGAAAGTATCAGATAGGCTCCCCATTTTACTACTAATTACATAAAATTAAATGGTATAAAAGGAGGAAAAAGCCCCAAAGTGACCGGGCACCTTCTCCGCACATTCGGCGATAAGCAAAGCAAACAATAAAACTCTGTTAAGTAATCTCCATCCGCTGTTCATCTTCATCATTCAAATTATTCAAATTCACAACAACATCGACAACAGCAACCAAAAAAAAAAAAAGAACATGAACATCTTTTCTAAAAAGCCAAACCCTAAAGGTTACGCCCTCTCTCTTCTAAAATTCTCATTTTTTCGAACGATTTTCTTTACGTTGTTGGTCGATTCTGTTAGTTATGGCTTGTGATTTCATTAATATCATGCAAATTTAATCCTTTTTACATATTTTACTAGTTTTACTTTCCAATTTGACCTTCCGTTGACTTTTCTATATCTTGCGAATTGTGATCAGGGCTTTTTTTTTTTATAATTGTTTTTTTTTTTTATTATTGCAGAGGCTCTTCGAGAGAGCAAGAGAGAAATGCAGCACGCTACTAGAGGTAATGTTTATACTAGCAAGTAATTCATCAAATGTCCTTTCTGGGGTTGGAATTACCTTAGAACAAACGAGTTTTTATTATGATCATTTTGTTATTGCATATACACAACTTGAAGGGGTCATGTTAGCTACAATTGTCTGGTAAATATTATGATGGAATGTTATCAAGTGAATAATAATAATAAATAGAGATATTAACATTTTTTCACTTAATTTTTTTGCTCACATGTTACTTTACCACCAGAGTTTTCTAACAATTACTTTTTCTCATCTAACGTTTCAATTTTTATCAATTGATTATTTCAGCTATATATAATAATCAATTGATAAAAGCATTATCTCTTTGTTAAAATTAGTTTTGTATATATTTTTTTTAAATTCAAAGGATTAAATTGTACTGGCACAGTTTAGATAGAAAATAGAGGTTTACTATGATTTCTGTTAAAAGCTCTGTTATACGGATTTCTGTTGTAATAGGAAAAGGTATTACGGAAGGTGATTGTCAGATTGATCTTTAGCATGAACAAGCTTTCTTCAGCACCTATAAATAATAGAGCAGTATTGGAGTGTAGTCTTTGAAGCTTGGCTATTTAAGTTAGAGTAGGTCAACTGTGAAGTTCAAAATCAAACATTCTGTGGAACTATATGAAAAGGATTGAAATGACCTATAAGTACCGTGCTAGCAAAGCACAAATGCAAAGAGTGGTGTATTGCTGCTTGCTAGTGTACCATCTTAGAGAATGGATTGCAGTGAAATTGCAGTTCTACAATTGAAATATATTAATGAAGAGGGAGGGTTATATAAACTAATAGACTTGGAACCCATTGACTTAATTTTTTTTCAATTTAGTGTGAGCCCAACGTGTGTCTAAGTTTAAAGGTGGGTTGGGTTGTTTAAGAAGCTGCTCATATAGAACATTGACATGATTCTTACTCTAGCGTATTCGCTGGCTTATTTACCTTCTAAGCCTTTCATCAAGTGTTTAAGAGGTGGGTTGAATTAGGAATTAGATTATTCACACATGCATATTGACTTTATTAGAAGCATTTTTTAAAAATTTTTTTTTCTGATTTTATGCTTTGATTGTGTTTCTCATTTAGAATCGTATTTGCTTCCTTATTTTATGTGACTGAGGCTGGAGCAATTTTTGATACTCATGCTTATCTTCTTTATGGGAATTTTTTCTGGCTTCAGGCATAGAGAAGGAAATTGGAGCACTACAGCTAGAAGTAAGTAAAGGGTTTACACTGATGATTCATTTTTCAGTTTATATGTGTTAGATCTAATATGATTATTCATCATGTCAGGAAAAGAAGCTTGTTGCCGAGATTAAAAGAACTGCTAAAACTGGAAATGAGGTATATTTATACTTTTAATTTGAATACGCAAATGAGGTGACTTCATTTGCATTATTCCTATGAGAGACAAGTTATATTTCTCAATTCTTTTTCACGAGTCACCCTTAACTTTGTTGGGTAATCCTTCTTAGGGAGCTACTAAAATTCTGGCCCGGCAGCTGATCAGGCTGAGGCAGCAAATAGCTAACTTACAGGGTAGTCGAGCTCAAATGAGAGGCATAGCTACTCACACGCAGGTGCACTATTAGAACCTCTCCATCTTTCTTCGTTTATGATATCATCTGTTGATTTGGCTTGCAAATAGTGGATGTACGCATTCTTCTGTTACCAATGATTATTTCCCTTTGCAGGCTATGCACGCACATTCTTCAGTTGCTGTTGGCATGAAAGGAGCCAATAAGGCGATGGCAGCCATGAATAAGGTCTGTAACATGCAAATGTATAATGTTAGTTTGATTGACACCCACATTGGAATGCAAATATTATTTCATATATAACAAGATTAGGGCTAGACCCTGATAACAGGCTTTGAATTTAAATCTACTTTGTTATGTCTCTTTATCATGTCCAAGAAACTTACAAAATAACAGATAATTATGATTTCTTCAGTTCTTTTGTTCGTTGCTCTTTTTGATGAGGTGTATATAATATTTGCAGCAAATGGAACCTGCGAAGCAAGCCAAGGTTATACAGGAATTCCAGAAGCAATCAGCACAGATGGATATGACTGTAAGATCTTGCTTCTGTTTTAGAATATTTTTGTTAAGTGGAATTATGTTTATGTTTTGTTTTAGTTCTGTACCTGGGAAGCTAATTGGTTTAACATTCATTCTTGCAGACTGAAATGATGTCCGATGCCATTGATGATGCCTTGGACAATGATGAGGCTGAAGAGGAAACTGAAGAGCTGACAAATCAGGTAGGCTTCTTGTTAGTCCGAAAGTTTCCCAATGTAATGAAATGGGAAGTATTCTGTGATGGACTAGCTGTAACATTTCCGAACAAGGTTTAAATAGAAACAGCTTAGGAAGGGATGTTATCATGTTACTTGATGTCCCCTAGTCTTCGTTATATCCTAGAGGGTGCAATAATATACTATTGATCCAAAGATGGACTTCAAAATATTGGAAGGATGACCAATTTACCTAACACTATTTTTTCTTTTCCCAGGTGTTAGATGAAATTGGTGTTGATGTCGCCTCACAGGTTAGTATTGTAGTAGTTAATCCCATATATAGTTATTATTTATCTTTATACTTGCGTAATTGAACTGTACTTGTACTTTGACAGCTGTCAGCAGCACCAAAAGGTAAAATCGCTGGAAAAAAAACAGAAGATGCCAGCAGGTATTTTCATTATTATCCTTTTTCTTCTATCGTGTTCCCCCATCCCCCGATCACCTAATTTACTTGTCTGAAATGGTATTCAAAATTTCATTAGATTGAAGTAATTTCCCCACCTTCTGAAAAGTAAAGAAAAAACATGCAAAAATAGATTTTCAGATGTCCAATTTTTTTTGCTAATGTCTTAAAGCCCCCTTTGCAGTTGGGGCACTGACGAGCTTGAGAAGCGGTTGGCGGCTCTCAGAAATCCATGAGTTTTTGCAGTTTGGTCATCAAAACAGCGGAGCCCCCACTTTTTTTTTTTTAATTATCTTTTTAGCTTTAATCGAGTTGATCCACCTAACAACAGTTCGAACTCCTGTAAGATTGCCACTGTCAATATAATCCTGTTGATTGATTAATATTCCGCTGTCAATATATTCTATTTGATTGGATATTTCATCAAAAAGTGTAAATGTCACATTGCATGTGTAAGTCATGGCTGGCAACATGGCGAGTGACGTGAATGAACGAAAAGCAAACCTCAGCAACATCAAGCTGACCAGTAATCTGTAATCCTGCGCATGCATCTCTAGTTGAAATTTCAAAGTTTATATTGCAAAATGCCGTACTATCCCATCAATGGTTATATTAAATTAAGTAAAAGTTAGATCTTTTTTTTTTTATCTCATTATTAGTATGTCTTAATAAGTGATATGAACCACAACTAAAATCAGTTAATATTATACGAATATTGTGACTTAAGGTGTTTCGTACTTCCATTAAGGTGTGATGTTGTTTGATATAATGAAAGTTGTATATATTTTGGTTATTAACCTGAGACATTCCAAATTTGCATTCAAAATTTCGTCACAAATGATAAATGTTAATCATCAAGTAGTTGATAGATTTTCACAAGTTAGACGTATAAATACGTATTGAAAGTACGAATATTGTACGAAGAAATTGATTCTTGTTACTTGGATAGACAGTTGGCGGTTTCAGCCGTACATGTTATTGACTCTTTCTCTCATTCTTTTTGCGCCAAAGCAAGCGTCTTCGGTCTTCAAGCGTTGCATACTCATTCATTTTCTTCTAGAATCTCTGACTGAAGGCCAAAACACGCCGCCTTGTTCTTTCATTTCAATTTCTGAAGCAACATTGTAAAACGAGTCTTTTCGGAAAGTGCTTTCAAGGTCGTCGATCAGGTATATGCAATAATGCAGCTGCTTCAAGAACGTTAAATTTGAGTTTCTTTTTGGCCTTTCCAGTTCAAGAAGATTTTTTGCTAATAATGAGAAGTAGAAACTGAACCAAAAAGTGTTTTCAAGATTGAAGCTTTATAGTCAGAATTTGCTTTCACCTTGTTTGTTGTCTTCTTTTGTTAGATTAATCAAAACTTAAGTCTGAATGATTTAAACGTTGCGTTAAATGTTGCTGAGTTTGAAAGAATTGAAGAGATTTAGTATAATTTATTTTTCTGCTTTATGTTTCTTGATTTTCTTTATTCTGGCCAATGTTTTGTAGCTTTCTTAATCCCCAATTTATGTTGCTGTTTGATGTGAATGCAGATGGAAACAGGGAATGACAATGCAGAGGCAAGCAGCAGCAAATCATTTTACACGTTTCCTCCACTTCCGCCAATAATTCTGCCCAGATCCCCTCGCAATCAAGAAGAAGGAAACATCCCTCCTTTGTTTGATCCTCCATTGCAATTAGCTCTTCGAAATCACCATGAAATCATGCCGCAGGTTTGATTTACTTCTGCTGCTTTCTGATCAGTTGCTTCAAGTACTTAGCCTCTAAAACACATCGCTTCATAGTCTCGTTGGGAAGGGGATCATGCATGCTACTCATTAAGTGTTCATCGTCACGCGATCTCCTTTGATAGGCTACAAATTGGGATGTGATGTTTTGTTTCAAAAGATTATGTATTGGAAGAAATTGTTGTGCTATCTTTAGCTCTATTGTATTTTGAGTTGCCATGATATTGCGTTTGTAGTGTAGCAATTTCGTAGAAATTTTTCTAAGATTCAAATGAGTTAATCCTGGTGTGAGGCTATGTTTATTATACTTGTACTGCAGTTTTCACTTTTCATTGAAATCTATGCTCAAGATTAGATCCCTTGCCTATTCCTAGTTGGTTATCCAAAGAACTTAAACTTTGCTATATCTTATCGTGATGTTGAGGTTAATAGCAACTGAGATTTCATTATGTTCCAAATAGTGTTTGATATGCATAATAGTATTTGACATCAATATATGGCAAACAATAGGCGATTTAATATATTTGTTGATAATATATCTAACCAAAATCATTGTCCTGCTCTCCATCACAGTCGCTAAAGGAACAATATATTTTACAAATTAGCCACCTTTTCAATAATCCTCTTGGTGGATTTCGGATTAATGGTGAGAAGTTTATATCTGTAAATATCCCTTTCATATATTTTAAAGGAGAAGAAGGACGGCTCTCAAAAGGAGTTAATGGAATTATGCAGACGCAGAATTTAAATCAGTTATTACCAAGAAAGTATGCCAGTTACCATCCTTTTTCTCTGCTGCACTTTTTAGAAAGATAGACATCGAGAGTTCTGGGATAGTGACCAGGTATACACTTGTGCAATTTCTTCTCCCTTCTCCTCGACCTCAGCTTTTTCCTTTCTAAATAAAACAGAGATTTTGAGTTGTGAATTGCTATCCAGTCTTCATCTCTCTCTCTCCCTCATTCTTTTATCTAGTTGTTATTTATCCCTTCTTTAAATGCTGGATCTAAAGCCCATGTCTGCTAGAATCTGTCAGTTCTTTAACAGTAGTGATATATGATAATATGCATACAGTTTCCATATCTAATTGTGTGACAAATTGGATTTATTTATGAAGTCAGGTCATTAAGCTTTTGTTGATGGTAAAACATTCAAATATTCAAGTTTTATAATGTTAGTGCATGATTAGTTTGCTTGAATATTGATCCATTCAAGCATTATTGCTTTTCTCATCGATCATTATTGGACTCTGCTTAATTCTTTGCCCATATAAATGAATTCTCATGTATTCTCCATCACATAATATGTTTGTAGGGACAAATTTATTAGGTACTGGGTTGATGGAGATATGCTGACAATGGACACAGCCACTCAAATGTATAGAATTCTGAAGCAACCAGACCATGAATACCTTTCTCAGGTTTTTCTATTAGCCCTAAATTTTTGCTGAGAATTTGTAGTCTATTAATAATGGCTGTTGGCAATTTGCTTGTGATTTCACTTAATCTTTTCTTTCATTTTATTTTTTAACCTGTCCTTCAAGAACTTTTTGTTACAGGTTGATTTTAGCTTCTTTTTTTTTTTTTTTTGACTTGGCAATTGGACATTGGATACAGGTTGACTTCAAACCTATCCTTCATGAACTTTTGGAGACCCATCCTGGTTTGGAATTCTTAAAGGCCAAACCCAATTTTCAAGAGAGATATGGTGCGTGAATAATGGCAATGCATACCATCGAATTTTGGTATTAATCTAGTAAAGTTTTGTTACTTCTTCCATACGTTTTCATTTTACTTGAATTTACAGTTGGCAAAAGGATGCTTTGGATTGTTGATTGATATTTATGGCCATTAAACAAATGACTTGGATATCCTACCAATCATTCTTAATTTTTACATACAAATCAACCTGGAATTCAGTATAAATTACTACTGATAAGTGTACATAAACATCTGTGTACATGGCCCAGCTGAGACTGTGATATACAGAATTTTTTATCATATCAACAGAAGAGCAAATGGTCGTCTTTCACTCAGGGAGCTGAAGCGTGGAAATTTAATTCCTGCTATGCAACGTGTTGATGATGAAGAGGACACTGATGGAGTTCTCAGGTTGTCATCCTAATTGATCTTTTATATGACATATTTTATGGTAGACACCAGAAATAGTGACCGGAAAACTCCTCCATTGAATTTTTTGAGTTTGTAAAATTTTGATGGATTTATTTGGTCTCTTTCACACCATAGGTACTTCTCATACAAGCAGTTTTATGTTATATTTCGTAAATTTGGCGAAGTGGATGCGAATCACGATTTCTTGATCGACCAAGGAGACCTGCTGACCTATGCTGATGGTGCACTTACCTCTAGGATCGTTGCTAGGATATTTGAACAGGCTAGTTTGCGTCCAATAGTATCTTCCTATTTACATTCTGAGCATTCAAATTCTAATTTGAGCTATAGAAATGCATTTTTCTAGCAAGGGGTTCATCTGCTTGTGTTTATGCACCAAATTTCGTCTCAGGCTCCAAGGAAGTTTACATGTGAAGTTGCAGGACGCATGAATTATGAAGATTTTGTCTACTTCTTGATATCAGTGGAGGACAAATCATCGGAGCCTAGTGTTGAATATTGGTGTGCTTGTTTACTTGTGATGTACTCTGATGCATAATGCTTCGTTTCCGATGTGCGCAGTTGTTAATTTATTAGTTGATTTGTACAGGTTCAAATGTTTAGATTTGGATGGAAATGGAAAGCTTACACCTGGTGAAATGAGATATTTCTATGAGGACCATCCTGAAAAACCTGTGTCATTTGAGATTATATTATGTCAAATAATTGACATGATTGCACCAGAGGTATCTGGGGGGTCTTCTTCTGTTCACTTGTTTAACATAAGTCTACTTCCAATCTGACATGACTTTCAATGCAGAGGGAGGAGTATATCACACTGCGTGACTTGAAACGATCAGATCTCTCGAGAATTGTTTTTGACGTCCTTTCCAATCGTGAAAAGCTCCTAGCATTTGACGATCGGGTTCGGTTTCCACTTCCCCGTCGCCGGGTAATTAAATATTTCGCTCATTGTCCAAGCTATGCACAACTGTTATATTGGGCATTTGAATGCTCATTTGGTGTTTTACCTGCAGGGCCGCGAGCACCCAGATTTAATAGAGTGGCTTCGGTTTGTTGATAAAGAGTTTGAGAGTATGCTAATAGATGCGGAATTCATCTCAAGTTCAGAAGATGAACCAATGGGAGACTCGGGTGAACCGATTGAAGAAATGCATGCTTGAGGTCAAAAACGATTTTCCTAATTCTCTGATTCTCTTTTTATAATTTTCTCTTTCTGAAAATCATGCATAAAGTTTGCAGTTTGTGATTCTGAAAGCTGCTTTCATGATAATTCTTTCTGAAAAACGATTTTCATCTCAAGTGGGAGAGAGGACACCGGAGGACGCTTGAAGATACTACATGAATGAATGAACGTCACTAAAGTAGCTGCAGCCTCGTTGATATATTTTGAAGTTTGGTTGCGCAAGTTAAATTCAGTAGGCTAACGCTAAACACATACCTTGTTTTTTTCCTTTTCCACTCCCTTTGCAACAAAATTGAGTTGCTATGAAGTTCTCTAAGGGGGAGTTGCTCTCTGGATTCTGTACAGTGTTAGTGTAGAATAAATATTGATTGATTCAATATGATTAAAAAAAATTATTTTTACAATGTAATATAACAGTTTAAAATGTTACCAAAGTCGATCTTATTCTTTAATAAAGTGCAAGATCCCTTATATATATATATATATATATTCGATTTAGTCTAATATTTTAAAGTTCAGAAAAACATGAGAAAGTTATTAAACTATGAGGTTTTAATAGGTTTAAAACTTAGAACGTATGCACTGTATGGTTTATGTATTTTCTCAAATTTTTCTGCACTTCGAAATCTCAAGTTAGACCTGCAAGTTGTAGTTAATGCAGACCTAAAATAGTGGCCGTTGGATTAAATGGAGGGTTGAGATTCAATTTAATATATTATATTTTATTTGTAACCCAAGCAGTTTTATGACTCGAGAAATTTTACAATACATTTAAGGTATCATATAATGAATAAATGATGGTATGAAATATATGTATTTAATTTAAAAAATTAGTATTCAAGTGATATTTTTAAATTTAATTATTCATAGCCCGTGCGAGTTCCCATAAAAGCCTTTTAATATGGGTTGGAGAATTAAACTAATAGATGCTCAGATGAGAATTGAAATTACCTTATGGTGAAGATAAGATTAGATAAGATTCAGTGACAATCTTAATTTACGAAGAAGGTTGGGAGATAAGACTAACTTGAGGATTGAAGAAGGTTGGGAGATAAGATTAGCTTTAGGATTAAATACAGTTTTGAGAAGCTTGCTATACTTTTGTTAATAAGAACAAATAAATTTCTTCAATAGGAAGCCAGAAAGTTGTGTTTAGGATCAGTCAATTGCTTCGTCAACTAAATTATCATCACGATGGTTTTTTTTTTTTTTTGATATTTTTGGGGAAAAGACAGCATATAAGAATTTAATACAAAATGGGATGGATGATAGTGTTGTTGCTTATGAATTGGCCTTAGAAAAAAAAAAAAATTCTTTAGTCCAGCCATCCTCATAGTCACACTTACTTCAGATTGATAAATATTTCACTGCACTTGCACGTATAAACACTTAATAAAAATAATGCATTTATGTCTTAATAAACTAAAGAAATAAAATGTCTAACACTAAATTAAATTATTACTATTGTTATATATTAATTACAAAAAACTTTGTTCAACCCACATGGGTGGATTTAAAAGATGGTAGGAATATTGTGCTTCATAGAGTGGTTCAATGCTTCCATCTTCCAAATTATAAACTCCCATATCCTCGCCCCCGCCTCCGGTATTTTCCTCCTCATGCATGTACCAGTAACCCTCGCAAAAATCATCAGTAAAGTATATGCAATTGGGCTTACAATGAGGATTATTCGACACGTCTAAAGAAATTGAAGAATTATGACCCAAAAAGAGAGATCTATTACCTAAATGTTTGATCTCCTTCCATCTACTGGTACCTAAATTGATTTCAAAGACTTGAAATCCACGAGTTCCGTAACGTAAGACCTCATCATTGCCGTCATCATTGCCAGGATAAACAGACCTTAAGGTCACCCCGTCCCGTGAGACTACCCATAACACTCCATCCGAATCTGATTCCACCAAATACAAGCACTGATGTACGTGTCGACGCAATCCATTTGGTAATGGAGCAGAGACAGGGCGCCCAATATCACCATCGATGGCGAATATTTCACCGTAGCCTTGAATAGCATAGAACCGATCTTTGTGACAAACGACTTCCCAAAAACCGGCAGTCTCAGCGTTATTTATTCTTGTCCAAGCTTTGTCACCAGGCTTGGCACGGGCTAATCTCCAAGTGCTTCCGTAAGCGATCATAACTTCTTGTGAATCTGCTGACACAGCACATTTGGATATACTAAATGAAAATTCGACCATAGATTCATCTTCCCAATCTGGAATGGTGCCCGCGTTTGGAAGTTGGAGCTGGACACGTGAGAAGGGATGCAGAAGAGACACACTCAAATCTCGGTCAAATTTAATGAGCCAACCCCGCGAAGGATAGTACTTTGCGGAGTCAAAATCTGGCAACACAACATGTCTACTCATGCCTTTGGAAAGACTGAAGAAACAAGATACAAAATCTTGATCACGTTCTTCATGTTTCCGTGGTGGAAACATAAGCCAGGGAATTTGACTATACTTCCACCTGAAATTCTCCAGAACTGCAACAGATTTCCATGCTTTGCAGACCCCGGAAAAAGAAATAAAATCCTCGTACATATTTATTCGCCTTGCAATTTTTTCCAGAAGCTCGCAACCAAGTTCTGACCAATTGCAGCTGGCGGCCATGCTCATTGTTTCTTTTCTGTTTTTACACGCCGAAACGTTTAGGGTTCTTCTTCTATTTATAGCCAACCAAACGACCGACCCTACTGATCTCAAGTCGAATCCAAAGTGAATTCGGAATCGACTCACCGACTGACACGTGCGTCACTTGTTTCCAACTTCCCATAGGTTTCCGAATTCCAATTTGATTCTGGTATCTTATCATGAAAATGCATTCAGGCATGGCGGACGAGCTGGGCTGGGCCAGGCTTGGTCAGGCCGAAGCCCATGTTTCTAAAATCGGTTCAGATCCTAAAAAAAAAAAATCTATTCAAAGTTGGACGGAAGCAAAATTTTTTTGTTGACATATTTCAAGTGCATAAAAAGCACCGTCAACCCATAATATAACAACTGATTCAAAAAGGCTTTGCCACTTGTTCAATGAGATGACCGCCTGCACGAGTGATTGCAGGTTTCTCAACCAAAAAACATGCAATGAAAAACGAGACCCGTGGGGAAACACTTCAAGCTGGTGGTGAGAACCTGTCTGAGAACATGTGAGTAATAAGATTATTGGGCCGCAAAATTAAATTGAAGGATTTGGATTTTGGACAATGGTAAGTTTGGTTGGTGCAGCTGGTGCTTAATCATAAGTGATTAGTTAACTTAAAATGGATTTATCAATACATAAGTGATTAATTACTTAAAATAAAGATTGATGACAACAAATTAAATGATTAGTTAACTTAAAATAAATTTAGCAATACATAAGTGATTAGTTACTTAAAATTAAGATTGATGACAACAAAACGACTTACGGTATGTTTGGGGCAGCTGTTTCAACTTCTTTATTTTCATGATTTTTCATGGAAACAAAGGGGTTAGAGCAGTTCTCCCAAACGTACCCTTAATTAAAATTATTTACGTGATTTTAATGTTTAGATGGGAAAATCAAATAATGAAAAAAAATGAATGAAAAATTCTTTATTTTTAGATAATGAGTAGGTAAAGTTAAGAGCATTACCAAAAAAGCTCTTCAAATAAATTTTATTACTCATTTGCAGAATTACATCAATATTTAAGATTTTTAAAAATGTTTTAATTAAAATTCTTTAAATAAGAAATATTTTTCTTTTTAAATAAGAATTATTTTTATTTCTTTAATTCCATAGAGTGACTTTCTCACTTTTTAATTTATATTTTATTATTTTTATGAGAGAGAGAAAGAAATACTTCAATTATTATTTATTTTTCTTCTAAAAATATTTGTTTAATTAAAATAATATGAATTTATTTATATATGAAGAGTTTTTTTAGAGAATTCATATAAATAAATAAATAGATATTTGGAGAATAAAATTAGTATAGTGTTTTAGAGATGGTCTAAAAAATTATGTAAATTTTAATAAAAAAAAATATTTTATTGCAGCTGTTTAAAATTTTAACATGAGTAGAGGGTGGGCAATAACTCTGCTCAAATGACAAATGTGAAGGCCTAAATGGACCAATGTTACGCTATTTGTATCGAATGAAAGAGTGTAGTTGATGTTTTGGTATCCCAACGACATAAATTTCCTTTTGAGTAATCCTATAACAAATTTCCAGTATAATTTTACCCTTTTTGTTGATTAGTTATTGCAGGATGTGTTAATTTTTTAACGTATTACTTTTTTTTGAAATAATTTAACGTTTTTTGAACTAATTTAATTTATTAATTAAACAAGGAAAAATGTCGTGAGAAACCTATAAAGTAAGATAATTAGGAAGATGGTAACTAATTTAAAAAGCCCATCAGAATGGGGCAAAAAGCAGAGCGATGAATTTTTTTTTTTCTCTCCACTTCCTTTTACTGTCTCACCCTCATTATTGCCTCTGCACACTGGTCCACGTTTTACAAATTCCTCTCACTTTTAATTCTAGTGCAATCCCACCCCAACCGTCCAGTCCATGGCTATTCATCCAAGGGCCCCTATTATTTTTTATGCACGGTGCAGAAATTGCACCGTAGGCGGATCCTAAATAAACACTCTTTTTCTTTTCAAATGAAGCCAGTTCCCGCCTTTCACTACCAAAGAAAAACAGTTCCCTGACATTTACGCGCTGTGCGAGTGAGCATCGAACTTTTTAATTCGTGCTGTTGCTAGCTGGTTATTGAGAGAAATAAATTGAGATCTGCTCTGGTTTTTGTTTAGTTTCCGCGAAACGTACATTTTACTTTGAGAAAACAATAACACATTAAATCAAGAAACGAAAAAGAAAAGCGAAGAAACTGAAAAGAAAATGGCGATGGCTGGTTTGTACCGACAGATACTTCCTTCCCCTCCTGCAATCGATTTCGCTTCTCCAGAAGGAAAGGTATTCGCTTATTCATTATATTTTCAATTTTTTTTTTTGGCGGCCGATCAGTTTGAGGAATATCTAGGGTTTTATTTGATAGATGTGTTTCTAAATTTACTTTTCAGTTTCTTGTTTTGGTTCTAGTTCTATTTTAGTGAACATGATGAATGGTATGTTGCTGAAGTGATTGGAATGTATCGCAGTATATAATAAGGAGGGATATGATGAGTTTCTATATTTACTGTGTTTTGGCTTTAATTAAGGCCATTCAACTTTAACTTTTCTTGCGAGTGAAATAGATTATGAGGTGATAGTATGTCCTAGTACTCGATTTTTTTTCAAGAAACTAATTAAATTGCTTCGTGATCCCATTTTGTTTTCTTTTTTGGAAAGAAGCCTAATTCCTTGTTTGAACTATTTGTTTAAACATTTTGTATTATTGTAGCTTTTTTGGGTGATTTAAGCCAAATTTAACATCTGTATCATCATGTTCTGCAGCAACTTTGTCTTGAGGCCAGTCAAGATGGAAGTATTAATGGTTTTTTCAGGCTGATGTCTTACTTTTGGACACAATCAGAACCTTCTTTATGTGCATTAACGAGTCTTGCGATGGTTTTAAATGCCATTTCCATTGACCCTATAAAAGAATTGAAGGGTAATCTTCAAACTCTTTAACTAACCTGTTCACTTTTGCACATATTATATCATTATGTTATTTTAGTCTTCTTAGCCTTTTTCTGTGTGGAAGTTAATGATATTTTGTAGTTTCTTCATCATTTTGGCTTTTCTTTGAGGAAGTAGCTCTATAGAAGGACGTTAAATAGTCGTCAATGCTCCTTGTAGGACCATGGAGGTGGTTTGATGAGTCTATGATCGACTGTTGCGAACCTTTGGAAAAGGTTAAAGAGAGCGGAGGCATCTCATTTGAGAAGCTTGTATGTTTGGCTCACTGTGCGGGTGCAAATGTAGAAGTTTACCTAACAAATCAAAGCACCACTGATGATTTCCGGAAATGTATAGTGAGGCCCTATGCTTCTGAAGATTTTTATCTAATCTCATCATATCATAGAGGGACTTTTAAACAGGTAATTAACTACTTTAAAACAGCTGTTTTTCCTCTGATCTATATTTCACGATTTAGTACTTTTTTCACTAGTTGGTTGGTTGGTTTAGTTCTAATAGCCTTACATGGAATGCTTTATTCAAGTGTGGGCTTCATCAGAATCCTCAGACCTTAATTTAACCATTTAAACATGTTAATGGTGTGCTAACCATATTTTTTTCTTTGGTGCTCAGACGACTCTTATCTTATAGCATTGTAGTTAGTCTTTATTTATTTACTTTTGTTTGGCATTGAGGGGATATTCCATGCAGACTGGAACAGGCCATTTTTCACCTATTGGTGGCTACCACGCTGGAAGGGACATGGCACTAATCTTAGATGTTATGCGTTTCAAGTATCCACCACATTGGGTTCCAATTGCACTTCTTTGGGAAGCCATGGATAGTGTTGATGAAGCAACTGGACAACATAGGGGGTATGTGCTTGTATGCTTTTATACTCATTATCCTATCACATTGTCCCTGCTGGCAATGATATTGGACATGTGTGCTGGAAGCAGTCTATTGATCTTGGATGGTTCTTCTCCTGAAGAAACTTCTCTAAACTTGGCTTGCTATTGTTTATTTAATAATATTTAAATTGATGTTCACGATCTGTAATTAGTTGCTGACTTGCTGTTTTTCACATGAAGTAAATGTTATAAAACATTTCTTTTGATATCTATAGACATATTTCTCTATTCTGTACTTCCCATAATGATGAGTGGCACAGTTCTTTTTCTTTCTATGCTTACAAAAAGTGATTTTTTTTTTTCTTTGGAAACCTGCACCTGGTAAACAATAAGCAATTTGCAACATCTAGAATTCGCCAGAAGGTGTTTTTCATTTAATTGGTAAGGGGCCTGCTTTTGGTGGACTATATATCAAGTTAGGAGGCAAATCATACCATTCTTTTGTGAGGAATTTGATTGCAATGTTCTACCTACTGTTGACGGATGTTTTTACCACGTAGATTCCTTGGAATGAGACTTGAATTTTTGTTGTTGCTCATAAGGTAAAATTTCTTAAAGTTATCATAAACCTTAAAAGAAAGCAGCCATGGAGGGTTTTTGAAGAAGAATGCATTATGTAAAATCCAATAGTGCTGAATGCAACCAAATGAGTCCGAAAAAATTGATAAAGCTATTGTTATCCTATGAAGACCTTGAGATTGAGTGTCTTTTAAATACTTAGTCCGCGTTCCAGTATGATAGTCTAGGGGCTTGGACCAAATATTTTGAATTTACCAAGATATTTGTTATTCTGCATGTAATGGACTGTGTTGGGGACCCTCCATTTTATTTTTTATTTTTTTTCTCCTTTATAGTCGATTATGGTTTGGAAATTTTGTACAAGTTTATCTTCATTGTGGTTAAATCTTCTTTATTTAATCTATGGTTGATTTTAATCTTTGATTCTCTATTGATTTTGCAAGCTTGATGTTTCTCAGGTTCATGCTTGTGTCAAGGCCTCACAGAGAGCCTGGATTGCTCTATACATTGGTATAATTACCGAAAGTTTTAAGCTGCATGCACATGATCATTTTTAAGATTTTTAGTTTGTCCCTCGATCACTTTTCAATTTTCTTCTTCAATCTCATGTTTCCTTTCTCAAATTTACTTTTTCTTTTGTTTTGTTTCCATGGTCTTGATGCTGGCTTTATGTTGTTTGAAACATGAGAGCTGCTGCTTGTTAGAGGATGTCGGTTTATCAGATTTATAGTTTAGACCCATCAAATGTTTAGGAGGTAGAAGTCTGTTTAGCTGTTTTTTCATTTTTCAGAGGCTTTAAACATTTTCATTGGTAAACTATTGGCAGCTCCTTCTTCTCATGAATCAATTGGACTTTACAGCATGAAGAACTGATAATCTTAAAGTCCTAGTTTAGAGGAACTTTCATTTTGTTTGATCATGCTCTCAAAATGTCATCACATATATAGTAACTCGATATTTTACTCGGTGGAATTAAGTGCCAGAAAGTACAGGTCACATTATCTTCAAGCTGGAAAATTTTCAAAGGGACGCAAAATATAATAAGGAAACTGAGTTATTTTTGATGTCTTAAGTTTGGTGAACTTACTTTCTTGGAACCATTTGTCTGTGGAGTTGATGCATCCTGGCTGGGTTGAAGTTCTCTCTCATACTCACCTATTTACTCGTATCAGAAGGTTCTGATCACTGTTATCTTGATTAAGGATGTATTAATTTTGAACATTTTGCAGAGCTGTAAGCATGAGAGTTGGGTTGGTATTGCAAAGTATTTAGTGGATGATGTTCCTAATCTTGTGAAGTCAAAGGATTTTAAGGATTTTGAGGAAGTTCTCACTGTTGTTTTCACATCATTCCCATCAAAAATTGAAGAATTCAAGTGGGTTGCAGAAGTTCGGAGACGAGAGGATGGTTATTGTAGTCTAAGCCAGGAGGAAAAAGGAAGGCTTGTGCTCAAGGTGTTTTGGAGCTTCACCTTTGCCCCTTTTCTCTTAATGAGTGAATCACTAATTCTGCTGTTTAATACACTTCATCCAAAGGTTTAAAGCCCTCGTTTTTTCATGCAGGAAGAGGTATTAAAGCAAGTGCAAGAAACTGGCCTTTTTAAACATGTTGTGGCATTTTTAAGTTCAAATTCTCGCTTCAGAAACACGTCAGTTTCAGGTCATAAGGATGATCTGCCTGATATTGCTGCAAATTTGTGTTGCCAAGGGGCTGAAATTTTGGCTGGAAAGTTTTGTTCCTCAGGGAGGTTTAGTTGCCAAGAAACCTGCGTGACATGCTTGAAAGCAAATGGTGAGAAGCTGATTACATTGGTATCTGGGACAGTGGTGGAGAGTAGCATTGAGCAAGGGGTTGATGTGCTGGTTCCTTCTTCCCAAATTGGAGTCTGTGGCTGTGGCCCAAGTACTAGCGTTGGGATGTACCCAGCTGGAAATGATGTTTTAACAGTTCTTGTACTAGTATTGCCGACAGAAACATGGTCTGGTGTCAAGGATGAGAAGCTTTCACGAGAAATTCATGGCCTTGTTTCAACAGAAAATCTTCCTACTTTGCTTCAAGAAGAGGTAAATGCATTATTATTTTTTTATCTTTTTCTTTTTATCTTTTTAAAAATATTTCTCTCAATTCATTTGCCTCCACTTCAAAAAGTTACTCTACATATTCAGTTAGTTCTATTCTGGTATTTATATAAAAGAAGAGTGGAGGGAACTTGTTAATCTGCATTGTCAAGTATGTTACAAGAGCCTTGAAAGTGATATTGTCTTGTACTTCACATTCAAAATGTATTTAATGTTTTTAAAAGTATACACATTGTGGGAACATAAAGGAACTCTCATCTTTGTTATAAGAAATGTTGGATTGGTGCAATAAGTTGATCATTTTTGGCATTGTCTGGAAGAAGAGAGGCAAGTAAATGGGAAATTTATGCATCTGAACCTGCCATTTCACGCGTTTTGTTGGGTGTCTGTTCGACTATATTGGTTAAAATAATTCCCACTTCTATCTTTTGATGCATTGCTATGCATGCTGGTTCATCTGTATTCTTATTTCGGCTGCGAACTCAAATTCTCAGATATAACCAAGATTTCTAATTGTCAAATATGGATTTTTGCAGGTTTTGCACCTACGACATCAGCTCCACGTCCTAAAGAGATGCCAAGAGGATAAGGTAAATGAGGATCTTGGTGCACCAAGTATTTAGCGGAGATCTTTTATCTAAATTTTACTCTAGTTATCATTATTTTCCAAAAGAATGGATTATATCTTTGTGCTCCAAATATGTGAAATCTTAGAAATGCACTCCACAAAGGCCAATTATTTCCCTTCTTTAGGTTACTTCTGGAGAAGCAAAATTGTGTCTCCCAAGGGTTGAATTGCTCACAATCTAATCCCTGCCCCAATCAAGAGGAAAAATGTAACTGCCTGAGCCCCCCCTTTATTGACTTTTCGCTTCATCCATCATCCTTTTTTGAGTTCAGTGAAGCAGTAAATAGCACCCTTTTGTCAAATCATGCTGAAATTTCACCGAAACATAGATCACAGTTATGGTTAAGGGAAATACTAACTTCGTTTGCAAGTAAATAATAATCAATAATTGCTATAACCCCCTCTGAAATTTAGTATATATCATCTAATAAGCATTATGAAAATACTTTTACGAGAGGCAAATGGTGGTGAAGAGAAGTTATTTAAATCTGTGTTTAGTCATTCTCACCTTCTTACTCTGCCCCTTGGTAGAGGATGGTTTCTTCCAGTTTGATTTTACATATATGCATCCTTAGTTTTTTAATGTAATATATTACCCACAATAAAAAGAAATGTTACTTGTGGTGATAGTTCACCATTATTTTCTTAAGTGTTACTTATTGACAATTTATAACTTTCATTGTTCAATACGGTGAAAACGTGTAGCTGCAAACATCTAAGAATCATTGTGCATCATCAGCTGCTACTCAACCATCCTTCACCAAAAGTGCTACATTAAATTGGAATCCTATTACCCAACCCATTATGCAGCATTCAAACGATGGATCATCATTTGTGCCTGAATCTGGAGTTTCATCATGTATTCATGGATCTGAATTTGAAGCAGTGGATGAAAGCTTGGCACTAAATGAAGGTCAAGTTTTTTGTGTTTACTTTAAAAATTTGTTGCATATAGTAAGGTAGTAAGACTTGTAATATAATAATATAGAAGTTAATCACTGGCTTTTTGCTGGCTGTGTCAATATTTCATCTCACAAGACTGAATGCTAGTAACTACTGATTTTGCAGGGAAGCCTTTTTTTGGCCTTTTTGAGAACCATTAATGGTCTCTCATTGTATCTACAGATGTGAATTCCAATACTGTAGTTCATTGATACATGCTACTATCAAGATCTTATGCCTAGATTTGTGCTAGGGATGTGATTCTTGGCATGGATCATCTAGTATTTTGATGTGATCCTATGTTCAAAAGAGTTTCTTGTGTTTTCTATGACTGAAAAATCACTGAAGCTTGCTTATTTTCATCTTGTGATTGTCTTATACGTTTAAGGCAGAAACGGTTAACTTGTCGCAATTCAATGAAATGTTGTTAAGCAGTTTGATATTGTTGCTTAGGAGTGTCATATTGATTATTGATTTTTCATCCTTTCAGCTGAAATGAAATCTGCCTGCGTGGGAAACTTTGGCAGAATCAAGCCTGATAGTGTGTTTGTTAGAAACCAGAAGGTAACTTTCTTTTATTCACTTCTGATTTAGTGTATTTATCTGATATTGGATGATACTGAATTAGAAATTATTGGATACAGGACGTTGTCAGTGTTTCTTATGCTTTTGTTGAGTTTGAAGACGAGTCTGGTGTTCAAAATGATATCCAGGTTTGATTTTAAGCGTTGGAAGATTGATTTTATCTGTTATTATTATTATTATTATTATTCTTTTTCCCAGTTAATGTGTTGGATGACATGCATGTCACTTTAGCCTTTTGCGGGCCCAATTGGATCGTTTTAGATCATAGCGTTACATTCTACTCTTAATTTTACCATAGTTGATCATGCACTTTGTGTTATTGATATCTTGTAATGCTTTCCAAGCTGTTTTACCATGTTGAGAATTCTAAAAGTTGATCCTACATTTTGTGTTATTGATATCTTGTAAAATACATGGAACCTCAACTATGCATACTCATTCTTACTTTCTTTCTCTGCTGCTTGCAAATGGATGGCTTCTTCCAGTTTAAATTCAATATGTATGGGCTCTCATTTTTTTAATCTACTAATTTAATGCGGATTAGATTATCTCACTATAGGTACTGAGTTAGAGGATTATTGGTGCTGTATTTTTTTTTTCCAATATAATCTTTGAGATTTTTCTGTCTAGAAATCAGATTTGCTATCATTTGTATAATTCAATTGATGAAAGTTTGTCCTATTTCACATAATTCTTATTTTTGTTGCAGATGGAACCAGAGGCTGAGGCATATAGCTGTCGGTGGCAAGTTCAAGCACACAATATATGCAAGGCTGCTGTAATGGAACTCTTTACAATAACAATAAGGGAGGGCCTGTGGGATAAACAGGAGAATCCATCCATGGTTGTCTCTGGAGAATTAGTGAAGAAGTTCCAGTCGGCGCCTTCACCAGGCATGATAATGGAACTATCTGTTGGGAGAAATGAATTTGAGTTCAGTCCTGCCCATTTGATATCCAATATTACTAATTTGGTAAGGTTTTATTATACCTTGAATATAAATGCAATTTACTTCACAATTCGTTGCAATATAAATGCACCACCAAAACTGATAATGCTTTTTTTGCAGGAAAAATGGATTGTATGTTTTCTAACATTGTCTCCAGTGGGTATCATGTGAGTGTGGATGGGCTAGAGGACTTCACCAGCTTTGCACCGGAATTGGAGCATATACAGATGGTAATTTCTTTACTTATCAAGAAAATTTACGGCAACTCTTATTGTGTTGTCTAATAATTGGTTCCCTGTGTTGTAGCTGGATGTAGAATTTCAAATCCCTATGCCGTTCACACAAAGAAGAAGCTGCATCTTTATGAGGTTCCACACAGAAGTTAATCCTAGTGTGTGGGCAGTAGTTGACATCGGAATTGATTACTTACCTGTTTCCCCTTCACACACATTGAAGTTTCTGGTGAGGAGGCCATCAGGGTTGATCGTTAAGCAACAGTATGCTGGTAGCTGCACGGTTAGTGATGTCAATGCCATGAGATAGATCACTAAATTCATTATGTTAATATTATTTTTCTTTTGCATCCTATTTTTCTCCACAACTTTTGACAACTACAGGTTATCTGGATTGAGAATGTTGAGGCCTGCAAGAGTCAATCCAATGTTTTCCAAAATTTAAACGTTAAATCAGCATTTGATGCAAACTGTTGGCTGACTGCGATCGAGTGGACGAATTCGGATAAAAACTATAGCTTATTTGAAAGAAAACCAGAAAGTCATTTACCTAGAGGTAATTTTTCTAATTTTCTAAGTTAGGCTCTGATTTAGGCTGCGTGTGTTAAATTAAAATAATAATCTGAATTTTTAATTTTGGTGCAGATGAACTTCATCGACTTGCAAAATTATTGAAGGTAAACTTTATCAGGAGTATCAGTGACACTCACGATGGAAGGAAATGGAAACATTTCACAAGCAATGAACTGAAGATATTCTGGGCTAGAAATACATCGCTTGGCGTTTTTAATTGTTTGGCTACTTTTAATCTTATGGAAAAACCTTATGCGGTGTTTAAAAAAGTGTCAGATTTGAATTTGGCAATTCAGGTAATTTCTGAAATTGCCAATTTAAGAAATCTTGGTTTACCTAGTTTAAATTTGGTTTTTTATGTTCATTGTTTTCTTGAATTTATGTATGTAATTTTGTTTGATGCAGTGGGAGAATTTGCAGATCATAACAAGGCCGCAACTTGAAATCAAACTGGCATCAGCTGATAAAATTAACGGCATGAAGTCTTCAGCAAGGTAGTTATTAGATAACTGTAGCTTAATTGAGTTAGTTACTATCATTGCTGTGCCATGAGAGCATAGTAGCTGTGAGATTGTTGTTGTGGTAGAGTTTGACATGTTTAGTGATGAGTATGCACATGCTGCTTTGTTGATTTGGACTTTGTGATGAGAATCAAATATTGCCGTCACTTTTTTCAGGACCATTGGCGTTTGGTCAGTGTAACTTCAGGTGATGGATATTGTTACGTTGTCACATCAATGCCAGTGAGCCAAGAAGCATTTCAGTCCAGGTGCTGGTCTGACAAAAATCCATCAGGCTTTGCAATTTTACCTTGCTTGTCAGGTCGAGTCGACCACCCTGGTGGTTCTACTGTGGTTATCTCTTTAAGTGCCAAATGCAATGATAAAGGTCTTAAAGTCTTGCCACATTTCCTTAGGCGCTTGGTTAGGATCATTAAGGTATATATTATCAAAACTGAATTCTTCGTTTATTCTGTTTATAGGGAATTGTGGTAATGATGTTTTAATTCTGTTTGTTCATCATTGTAAAAGCCACCCGATGCCAAATCAGCAGAATCAGCAAGTTCCGGTAAACCAGGGACAGTTACCTGAGAATGGTGATCCAGACTGTTGGACATGCAATGAAAATCTACGTAGTGCGTACAGACTTCTCTCTCTCTCTTTATAATGTGATTACGGCTTAACTTTGCTGGATTAGCAGCAGCTTTTGTACAGACACTGCATGATAGATTTAAGACTGCTCCCCTCATTTGTTTTTAGTGATATCCACCCTAAATAGTTGGTAGAAACATTTATGAACATATATTTTTGGAGAAACGATATACTGCCAGAGATTAAATGGATATACATCGATGTGCTGTGATATAAAATGTTCTTTCTATAGATCATCGTTTCAGATCATCATGCTAAGTTATGTATTACATCAACCCATGAGTTGCACCTCATAACTGAAGTGTTGTTTAATTGAATGCTCGTCTTGAGTTATTAACTCGTGGGTCGAATGTAAGTAATATTTATTCTCTCTCTATATATATATATACAGACACACACGTGCACACACCCGTACGTGAGTGTCCAAAGATTAAGTAGACATAACATCGGCTCAATTCTTGTTCCTAATGTCATCATTTCATACAATGACAAAAAAAATATAAGAGAAATAAAATAATAGCCAGCTAGTTTAAATAATTAATGGAAACTGAAGGTGAAAGTATAAAACGGATCACTAATTTGTATATATAACTACAACGATCGACAGTTCAGCTATAAAACATGAGGAGAGAGGATGCTCTCCGTGTAGGGCACGGTTTCGCACCAATCGCAGTTGGGACGATAAATCTTCTCAAGAGTCCTTTCTTTGAGATTGCAGCTTACAAATGCCCTCCATTTACTCATCATTATGACTTCGTCGCCGCCACCAGTACCTGTTGCTGCGCAAAGAGTGACCAGAGTCCCATGATAGCGAACCATTATATCATTATCAATTTTAGTTAATCTTTCCCAGGAGGAATGCACACCATATTGTTTCATCACCCATAACTCAAAATCAGTAGTCCTATCTCCACAATTTAAACAGCAGATGTTTAAACTGAGGCATCCTCCTACAACTCCCAAGCTGACCGAACTGGGGTGGCAGGCTTCACCAACACGACGAAATTTCTCCTCTGCTAAATCAAAAGCAATAATCACAAGATCTTGTAAACCAAAACGAAAGCCGCTGACAAGCCAATGGAGAGCTCCATTAAAAAGGCAACCTTTTGCTGGGGACTCAGTGCCGTAAAATAATTTGACACCAATGTTGTACTGAACGTCTCTCCAGGAGAAAGCTTTCATTGAGAAAACCTTTAACAGAACTCTGTGACAAGCGATAGCTAAAACCTTGTAATCATCGGTGGATGAATCATAACCAAAACCATACAAATATGGGGACCCCAATGAAATATCAGGATCGGGTAATTTTTTGTATACTCGAGTGGAGGGGTTATATATGAAAAAATCCTTGGACCCAAGAAGAGCCATGCAAACCAAGCCGTTGCATGAACCTATAATAACATTGGGTCTTGATTGAAATGGAAAATTGAAGTTAAGATCAGTAATGCATCTTGACAAACAGTCAAACGACTGAAGACGATCAGGTGATATTGTTAACAAAAGGACTCTTTAATGAGTAGTGTTGTTATTGTTGATTTCTCCCTGTCTCTTCTGTAGGTATAGAGCAAACTTGGGGTCGGATATCAGAGAGTACCACTCCTTGGATACGCACTTGAAACGCAGCAACGACTTGATAGGCAATCTACAAAGTATCTCTGCTACTAGGATGTCTTTGGGAATACTCCACATTATATTCTTTGTTACCTAGCTACTGATCAGATGATATATGTAATCGGAAGACAACTATAAATTGTATAATATACTACATTGGCGAAACGAAAAAATAATAAGAATACTAATCAGAAGTACTCCTTATTTCCATCAGGATTTGTATAACTAATATATTCCTAATCGTCTTCAAATTAGTTTGCCATAAGAAAAATAATAATAATAATTAGAAAAAAAGGTATGCTCTCCTATTTCCATACTATATCAAGATTTTTACATATTAGATATAGACCAAACTAAACAAGGATATATACTCTTTCCTAATCTTTTCCGAATTTGCCACTACTTCTGTTTAACTATAATCTGAGGCATGTAATATGTAGCCAGGGTTTCGAGATTGCATTGGTTAACGCTTTCTTGTAGAATTAGCAAATTTCTAAAGAAGTTGTACGAGGAATGTCATTCTCAACCAGAAACCAACTACTCATTAATTGAGTACTGGTACCCTTGTTTTGCTTATGTTCTTTTGTTTTTCTTTAATCTTTATACTTTGAGCTTTATCTAGTTCAAGGTCTGATGCACGTAACTTATTTGGTTGTTTTTACAGGTTCAGGTGTTTAGTTAGATATGGATGAAAATGGACAGCTTACGCCAAATGAAATGAAAACCAGATGCTTTTCGAGGATGTGCTACCACCAGATGTTTGACATGATTGCACCAGAGGTCCACTGAATAATCAAGTATCTTCACAAATAATAAATGTACTTGTAGAGACGTCATCTTTCTTGAAGAGTCAAGAGGATATCCCACTAAGTAACTTCAAACGATCGAAACTCGGCCAGCGTCAGAAACTCCTTCTTCACTGGCTAATAAAATTGGTTTGCTCATTTTCTAGTTATGCAAAACTGCCAAATTGACGTATTTGAATTAGGCTTACAGTGTCACACAAAACAGCCTTATTGCCGATGGCATTTTTGGCCTTTATGATCAGAACCCGGATCCGGATATGACAGAATGGGATCTCTACGTGGAGAAAGAGTTTGTTTCAATTGACGACGATGATAAGAGTTCAGAAGATGAGGATTGAGATCAACCACTTCAGAATCTGATGGAAGTGAGCGGCCGAAGAAAGAAGAAAGATATATGTTGCATCTGCATGAATGAAATTCTTCAACCTCATTCATAAATAATTTTAAAGATTGGTCACCTAACTTGATGTGCAAGTTATTTCAATAGGTTAAAGTCACTTTATTTATTTATTCAATTATATTGCAACAAAATTGGAATGCTATAAATTTTACTGGGGTTTCAGAAAGTTAAAAAAAATGAAAAGCCCGCGTAAATGTAGCTATCCAATTGGTTATGTCAGTTACTACTTACGACCCAGATGCTCGCACAATAGCTCCATGCTGTGGCCCATGGGCCCAGCAGTCTCAGGCCCTAAAAATTAAATCCCAAAAAAAAAAAAAAAAAAAAGGGTTCGGAAGGCAGCACCTAAAACGAAGATAGAGGAAAGGCAGTAAAACCCTAAGAAGCGGGAGGGAGGGTTTTAGGGTTTAAGCAAGTTGGATATTGATTCTGTAAATACAAATCAAGTCTGGGAAAATGGAGATAAGTTTAGGAAGCTTACCGTTTGGTCTGGATTTTCATCCGTCGGATCAGCTCGTCGCCGCCGCCCTCATCACCGGCGACCTTCACTTGTAACCTATTTCTTTACTTGCAAATTTACTTTCAGTAAAATTAGATTTTAAATTATGAAAATTATTAATAAGTATCACTACTTTTATCATAGGTACCGTTATAATGCGGATACACCGCCACAAAAGTATGCCTCAGGCTTCAATTTTCAAACATTCGTCTCTTATTTATTTCCCTTTAAAAAAAAAAAAACAAATAAATATTGATGATAAATAGGTTGCTGGATCTTCATGCTCACGAAGAGTCTTGTAGAGCTGTCCGATTCATCAACGGTGGACAAGGTGATTTTATTTTGCTAATTTGTAGTTATGTGGTTTCATTTATTTATGTTTTTTGGTGATTAAAATCTTAATTTTTTTATTTTTCTACCATTGACTTGTGCAGCAATGCTGACGGGTTCAACTGACCGTTCAATTCTGGCCACGGATGTGGAGACCGGAGCCACTATTGCTCGTCTTGAGGATTCTCATGAGTAAGTGACCGTATTTATTTTTGAAGGTCTTTTGTTTTCTCAAATGATTGGTCATTAATGGTTCAAGAAATGTGGTTCCGATAGTCTGATATGTTATCTATTTGCAGGGATGCTATTTATAGCTTGATCAATGTGACAGAGTCAACTGTTGCCTCTGGTGATGATCAAGGCTGTATTAAGGTGGTTTCCTTCCCCAGTAACTGCTATGAAACTTTCTACTTCCCATTTCTTTCTCTTTGAGAGATGTATCAAAGTTTGGGAAAGTATTGTCATAAGTTAGTGTCAAGCAAATAAATTTCCTGCAAACAAAGTCCAATCAGCTAATTACATGATTGAAGTCTACTTCCAATGACGTTTGGTTTTGGCCAGTGGCTTTTGGCTAATGGGCATTGAGGTTCTTTAATTATCTTTTTGCTTTTGTGATCTTTTGATGAATGTAAAATCATTTCTATTTACATTTTGTCATTAAATGATATCTAAAGAGTTTATTGTCTTTATTTGTCAATATTAACATGTGTTTTGTTTATCTGTCTTTTTTTTTTTTTTTTGAGGATATTTAATCGCTGTGGTGAATCCGTTTGAATTATTAATTTACTTTCAAGGGTTCGATTTTTCACTCAATCCACTTATCTTTTTGCTTGATTTTTACTTCATTGGAGGTATGGGATACCAGACAACGTACTCGCTGCAATTCTTTTGATGCTCATGAGGAATATGTTTCAGATATGACTTTTGCAGCTGATGCAATGAAACTGCTGGGAACAAGGTACTTATTGCTGTTACTCTTTAAGTATTCTGCTTTTTTTTTTTTTCCTTTCAATTTGAAAAGGTCTTCAGACTTGTTCCTTTTCAGCTAGACATGCTACGCTTAAATAATTTGCTTCTTCAAAGCGTTTCCTTCTTCTGGGTTGATGTTTGACTGATATTTTAACATGTTCTCAATTTTGCATTGTCCAGTGGAGATGGGACTCTATCTGTTTGCAATCTTCGTAAAAATACAGTAAGCTTTTACTTTCCTTGATAATATATACTTTAAGATTGCTTGATATACCAGTGATGAAAAATTTTTGAAATTCAATCAGAATTTTCACTTAACAGTGTTTTCAATGTTAATGACAGGTCCAAATGCGGTCTGAGTTCTCTGAAGAAGAGCTAACGTCAGTTGTTTTGATGAAGGTTGATTTATTTATCCTTTAAATGGTGGAATTTTTTGAAGCTTAGAGCTGTATCAGAGCATGAACTTGTTCCAATGACATCTTTACTATCAAATCTGGAAATTTATCAACAATGGCCATATTTGGTGTCTATCAGCATAGATTTTTACACAGCTGGCAGTTCCTTGCCTCTCTTTCTCTACCTTCACCAAGAAAAATTTATGTTTTACTGGGAGTGCAATGATTTTAATCCATAAAAAGGATACTATGAACACTGGCATATCAAAAATGATGGATTTTATATTCCTGCTGGTGTTTGACCGACCATCCCTTCTCTTGGGGGGCCTTGCCCACTTCGCTGGGAAAAATAAGGGGATAGTAAGTCACCTTCTTAAAAGATGCATTTACCTTTACAGAGAAAATAATTTACTTCCTGGAATATCACTGATTGAACACTTAATAGTAAGTTGTTTTCTATCTAGTTTTGCTGAATCATTCATTTACTGTATTCTGACATTCTTCATAAATGTGATATTGTGGGCAGAATGGTCGCAAAGTTGTCTGCGGGTCACAGAGTGGAACTGTATTGTTGTATTCTTGGGGATATTTCAAGGATTGCAGGTTTTCAAATTATCTCTCTCTTTCGTCTCTTTCACTTCTTCCCTCCCTCTTTCTATCTCTCTCTTTCTCTCTTTTCTTGCAAAGATAAACACATGAATGTTAATATCCTTGTTGGATAAAATATTTGCTTATATTTGCAGTGATCGTTTTGTTGGATTATCTCCAAATTCTGTTGATGCATTATTAAAGGTGAATCGGTTTCCAATTTCTCGATTTTGGTAACATCAATCAAGTTTAAAATAATCTAGCAGTTTGCTTTATTCTAACAATGTGCATTTCTTATATAAGCTTGATGAAGATAGGGTAATTACTGGATCTGAGAATGGCCTCATCAGGTAATAACTCATGCTTGACAAGAAAACTATTTGATCTTAAATGTTGGATCATGAGTTTCTTATTCTTAATATTTCTGATTTTGCTTGATTTACTTTTATTCATTTAGCCTGGTAGGCATATTACCAAACAGAATCATTCAGCCAATTGCAGAGCACTCGGAATATCCAATTGAGAGCCTTGGTATTGCATCCGTCCTTCGCTTTATAAATAGTGTTTCTTATCTTTGAAGGTTAAACCTCTCCAATTTTTACTAAAAGTTCTGGATCTTTAACAGTAGCTTGTTTAACATGCAACTTTGTTTGGTTTTCTAGCTTTATCTCATGATAGAAAGTTTCTTGGCAGTATATCACATGATTTGATGTTGAAGGTGTGTGGCATCTCTCTCTCTCTCTCTCTCCATGCACACACACAACACATTTTATATGGTAAATTATGGGTAAATCATGTTAGATGGATATGGAGACAGCAGAGAAACAGTATACTAGTTGGCCAATTTGATATCTGTGATTAGATCGGTGTAATAAAATCTATTTTGTTATGAAAGTTTGGTAGCGCTGTTTGTACTGATTGAATGTTTCTTTTAAGGCCAATTTTGTTATCATGTGCTGAAGAGATAGTTTTAGTATTGTTGCAGGTCAAAATAAGTTGCAAATTTAGAAATAAAACTTAATGATTAAGCGATATGTGCTTTATATTTTTCTTTTGTGCATTACTTGGCAGTCTAATTTTTCATTGTATTTATGTTCCTTCCATACTTTGTTATCTTCATTATAACGTGACAAGTTGAAATTGCTGTTACTTGCCTGCAGCTCTGGGATTTGGACGATATATTAAAAGGTTCAGGAAATAATTTAAGTCAAGCAGATGAGGCAGATAGCGACAGTGATGACATGGATGTGGATAAAAAAGGTATGTTAGATTTTTTGGGAATGGTCATAAACATGTGGTGATTCTTGGCCTTGCAATTATTGTTATATATATATTTTTTCATATACATCCCTTCAGCCTTAGCATATGTTCTGGACAAGTTGATGCACTGACGGATTATCTGCTGCTCTGCACCAATTATGATACGATACTTGGAGGGCATTTATATATGTCATGTATTTGACTTTGATTTTTTTATCCTCCCAGCGACACAGAGTAAAAGTGCAAGTAAAGGACATGCTGGTAGCAGTTCGAATAATTTTTTTGCAGATTTATAGATGGCAGTGGCACACTTCCTTCTGCACATATGGTGACTGTTACACTGCCTGTCTTGTATCCTTATACTGCACCCAGTCGCCCTCAATGAGTGATACCGTTTATTGAGAACATATCCAAGGATTCTTCCAGTTCATCATCCCAGTGGCCAAGCAATGGTATCCCCCCATTTCAGGTGGGCTTTCCTTGGAAAGATTGTGGATTTCAGTTTTGATAAGTAGTAGAGTACACACCTTTTCTTTCTTGACCTTTTTTGCCTGTGGTGGGACTGGAAACGGAATGAATTGTGGTGAAATGCTGTATTTGTTTGTTTGTTTATGTTTTGGTTTGAAACAAATCATTTCCAATAACTTGCCCCAGATTCGCAAGAGGGATATAGAGGATAATACATTTTCTCTTTGTTCTCGAATACTGTACTCGTCATTTGGTTACTTTTTTTTTTTTTGGGTGATTCTGCCTTCTTTTAGAAAAGCAAAAAAAAGAAAAAATCTATTGCTCAAGGTAGTCGATCAAAGTTCTCTACAAGTATGTGGTTGCGGCAGATTAAATCTTGACCAAATACAAGCAATATTACATGCGTACAAGGCCTTTTAAAAGAGTATATTTAATTAGCGTTTGATTAAGAAAGAATCTTTATCCATTTTGAACCGCCACGGCCGCATGGAATGATTTAAACTCGGTTAACATATTCAAATGTAGGGTTCAATGAGCCATTTATAATCACGAGTTAGTTGATACAGGAGTGAAGACTGAGGACTGTATCTTTGGCGAACACAGTTCGTTGTACAAAATTCTCAGATATTAAGCCAAGGTGACAGCACACTAAAGGTTACCCAACAACAAAATTAGAGATCAGATTATAACAGAAAGGGCATCACGAAAATATATAAAAATTGTGTCCAAATAAAAATTAACCAAAAATTGCCAAGCTGATGTTTCCTCTTATCAATCAATACATTAATAGAATCAAATTGAAGCTGTAAAAACTAAAACGAAAAAATAGGAACACGAGAGATTCTATGCTGCATTCTCCTTCTTGAGTTTTGCAAGCTCCTGTCGAACAAGTCCACCCTTCTGCAATTTATAACGGTGGCATATAAGAAACTTGTAAAAGTAAAAAAAAAAATGATATAAGTTCATAGGTATTTATCTGTTTATCAACCCACTTGCTAATTATAAAGGGCAGATAAACAGCAGTTGAACTTGGTTTATGCACCCACATCAAATCATTTGATTGAAGATTTTGAATAGCGTGTGCTGAGGCACTAAATTGCATTTGTAGGCAAAAATAGTTTTAATAAAGGATGGAGGCAAAATGTAGAAGATCAATGATTCCTATTTGGAATGCCAGTTTGCCTAATTTGATTCCGGATGTGAAATAGGAAGACAGAATTGCATACCTTGATCTTTGCCAACATGAGCTTGAACCTATCAAAATCATTCAGTGCCGCTCTCCTTTTCTGGACAATCAGCTTCCTGCCCCAGGAGCTGTTTTCCCATTTGTTCTTCACATCAGCCTTCTCAATGGCTTCAATCAAAGACTTCTTCCGGGGAACTCGATTGATGTCAATCTTAATATCCGTGAGAGAAAGCCTCTTGAAGTTAGTTTGGCTCCTCACCATATCAGGGGCATCAACAAGAGCCTATACAGCATTACAAAAAATAATGATAATAATTGCATACACTAAAAAATAAATGAAATAGTTCAAAATTCAAACAAATCCAAGCTAAAATCACTCGTTACAAAAGCACATCAACTTTCTAATTTGCTATTTTTGTACAGAAAAAATAAGGGGTACCCAGTTATTATCAACTAAACCAAAATATTCAAAAATCCTGTGACAAATTTATAAGATTCAACCCAGATAAAGCATAAGTGCAAAGTGAATAAAAGTACCCTGTTTTGATCAAGGACATCGACGATGACCACAAGCTTCCCATAGTCCTTGCCGTAATTAACCAGAGCAACTCGTCCTATCTCCACGTACCTCTTGAAAGGCTACACTCAAAAGTCATGAATTTACGATTATCAACTACTTGTAATAAAAATAAAAAAAAAAAAAAACTGCGAGAGATACAAGTTAATTAATCACTGTGTTGGTTAATTCATGACCTAAGAAGGACCCATTAGGGGTTAAGTGGTTACCATTTTCGAAGATATTCGAGGCTCTGTTGGAGCAGCCAAGAGATGAATGAGTGAGGCAAACGGCTTCGATTTAGGGTTTTTCAGTTTATCAATGCGATTGTCTACGGGCAGATCTCAGTGTTTATTCTGTGTGTTCAAATTCAACTGGTCGGATGTTAATTGTCTGTGCTTACTAACAATAATAAATATCTAAGTCTCAATTTAAATTCTAACTAGCGTAATATTTATTTATTAAATAATAATTAATTAATTTTATTAATTATAAAATTTATCTAATAAAAAATAAATAATACATAATATTAAAATTTAAATATTAATATCTCTAATATTATTATTTTATATTTTATGACAATATCATATTTGTTTATCGCTGCATTCAATAATAACTTTTTCTACAAATTTTTTTTTAAAATTACAATTATTTTCCTTTTTTTTAAATGTATATACTTTTTAAAAAATTATTTTTTATTTTATTTAAAAGATAGTCTAAATAAATTTAGTTTAAGTCTCCATTTAAAAAAAAAATTAAAAATCTCTCAGATAATTTCACAGGTCACAGCACTCAACAAATTATCAATAAAAATAAATTAAATTCACACGCAAAAATTAGAAAGCCCAAAACAAGTAGTCTTTTACCTGCGCAAAGTCAACATCATCAGAATTGTTGTATTTACTATCATAGGCCTCGTAGTGCCCATAGCAACATCACACTATTTAAAAAAACAATTACATAATAATTAAAAAAAAAGTTTAGATCTAATTTTTTTTAAATATTTAGAAATAATCTATCATCTTGAATAGTTCTCTTACAATAAAATTATTATGTCATAGTAATAACATATTCATTTACGAGATTAACATCAAAATCAAATTGAATCACACCATCTTCAATCTCCATGTCACTATAAATTGTAGTTTATTTAAAGAGGGAAAAAAAATGATGACAGCATATATACGAAATTGCCACCTTGGCCAAGTGAAAATATCCGAACAATGAGTTAAAGGTGTGAAGGCGAGAGAGAGAGAGAGAGAGAGAGGATATTTATATTGTGTATTTGAAGGATAGGTGGTGTTATTTACCGTTTTAGGGAATGTGTCTGTTGGTGGAATAAAGAAATATTCAAGTTCAAGCGTCCCCTTCGCTTCCCATCTCTCTCCTTAAACATTAACTAACTCTCTAAACTTTCCTCTTTCTCTCTGCAATCTTTCGTCAACTTTCAACAAGACCGCCATGGAATATTTCTTATAGCAGCAGCATCCCCCTCTCTAATACATTGGGTACGTTTGTTTGTTTTTTCTTCTTTTTTAATGAAAAACGCGCAATGGGTTTTTGAGTTTTGTTGAAAAGAGATTGGATTTGATTGCAAGATTTGATCTTTTTTTCTTTCTCCTTTTTTTTTTTTATTGGGGTGTGGCAGGTTTGGTTTTGTTTGATGGGTGCCTACTGAGTGGGTTGCAGAGAGAATGGCGGGCATTCTTTTTCACAAATATGGAGGGGAGGATCTGGATTCTTACTATCCAGTTCGACCCGAATGCCAAGCTGATGTCCCCAAGGTCCGTTTTAAAGCCCGGGTAGGTATTTTGTACCATTGCCTTCATCCCATGTACCTGTTTCTTGTTTTTGTTTTAGCTACGCTTTGTATTTGGAGGCATTGTATTTCATTGGCTGTGCAGTTATGATTTTAGTTATGCAGTTTTATTATGGTCTGTGCTCAGGTTGGTGCATAGATGGATGTGTAATTGTTAAACTTGTTGTCTTTTACAGGCTGGGAAAACACTTAGTGCAAGAAGGTGGCATGCTGCATTCTCTGAAGATGGTCATTTGGATATAGCCAAAGTGCTTAGACGGATCCAAAGAGGGGTAAGATTCTTCTACTTTTAGCCATGTTGTTTTATTGGGTGCACTAAATCCATAATCTGGACATTAGAGCAGTCAAAGAACAATTAATGTTATTACCAGTGACTCTAGCTAATTTGGAAGCTTACTTCTGGCGTTAGATTGATCCAGAATTGGCAAAAGTCATAATGATGTCACTTGCTGATTTTGTTTATATTCACTTTGTCGGTTTGTAGGATAATTCTTTTTGTGCAATGAATCGTAAAAGTTGTTGTATGACTAATACAGAATTTTAACTTCTTACTTGGCTTGTATGGTAGGGTATCCATCCTTCAATCAAGGGGTTAGTTTGGGAGTTCTTGTTGGGTTGCTATGATCCAAACAGCACCTTTGAAGAACGGAATCAAATCAGGCAACAAAGGAGGTAATGTCTTCTGCTAAATGGTAACTCATAAATCTGTTTAAACAATTTGGGGAAGAAAATGAATGCTCTGGGATATACTTGGGTTTTCTCTCAACTCTGAGCTGGGCTTGGAAACTGATTATGATTGGACAGTCTGATTGATAGAGACAATTATTTCCTGGATCAAATATTTTGATAAAATTTTTGACATACATAATATTAACATCCTAAATATATTTATACAAATATATGTTATCATGGTACACTAGATCATTGATTGGTTTTTTTGCGAGAAACGTTTTCTAATGGGTTCCTCACAAAGCTCTTTAACCAGTTCCTCAAGGACAGGAATAGCTAATCCGCAAGGAAAGGACAAGAAAGAAAGATTGTTCCTCAAGTTTATGTTAATCGATTGGGTAGTCATGAGGAGTCGCAAACAAAAAATTGCCGCTTCTATGGTTGCTATGCTCTAAAAAAAAAGAAAGAGTCAGAAGCCTGTCACGGGCTAACCTCCTTAACACAAACACAACAGGGCATGGATACAATTACACATAAAAAATTCATGCATGTATATTCTTTTTCAGTCATCATGCTGAACCATTTCGTCCATTAATTATTTGCCTTTCATCTGTTCAGACTTTGGTTATAATTTTGTGAGCATATCCCTGCAATGACAAATAGTGGCTATACATGTTCCCAGTATGCCCTTGTGTTGATTTTATGCCAGTGGTAGCGAGTTTCTCCTTTGCTATTTTTTCTCTTTCTTTACTGAACATAGTGGCTTAATATCTTACACCAATCATTTTAGGCAGCAGTATGCGGCATGGAAAACTGAATGTCAAAACATAGTTCCCATTATTGGTAGTGGGAAGTTCATTACAGCAGCTATTGTAACTGACGATGGTCAATCATTACAAGATTCAAACAGAGATCTGCAAGATCTGGGCTGGCATGTAAATACTGCTATTTCGGATAAGAAAGTGCTTCAATGGATGCTCGGCTTGCACCAAATTGGTACATATGTGGTGTATAATTTCATTCTCTACCGAATTTGTATTCCTTTTTATTTTTTGCCTTTTAAAGTAGCATTTCAACTTTTGACTGCTTGCACTCCATCAAAGTGGTCAGTCGATGTTCTTTCATTAACAAAGTGGAAACAGGCAGTTTAAAGTGAATGATACCCTAGTACGTCCTATTTATAGTTATCAATATTTGTATACTTGGGCATACGAGTGTCACTAGTTCTTACTGCATCTGTATTTCATGCCTTAAAGGGGATACCTTATGCCAATTAAGCTGTGCTCAGGTTATCAGGGCGTTTCTATCTGAAAGCCTGTCTATCACTGCAAAATGCTAAGGCACAAATTTTGTTACTATGTGGGAGTGACTATTAGTTTCCCAACTCTCAAATCTACTTGATCTTGATTTTATTGTGTCTTCTATTGACTTATAAAAGCACTTAACGGAGAAAGGACAATTTGGTTTGTAGGTTTGGATGTTGTTCGAACAGATCGATCTCTTGTCTTTTATGAGAGTGAATCTAATCAGGCAAAACTTTGGGATGTTCTTGCAATTTATTCATGGGTGGATAATGATATTGGTTATGTTCAAGGTGAATTAGCAGAAGCCGTATAATTTACCGCAAAACTGTAATAATATTTTTTTCTGATGGTTATTTTGGTACTCTTCTATGTGCAGGAATGAATGATATATGCTCACCTATGATAATCCTTCTTGAAAATGAAGCAGATGCCTTTTGGTGTTTTGAACATGCAATGCGAAGACTGGTATGGATAAATTTGATCACTTTTTTGTTATAAAAATTGTTGTGCAATTGATTCTAGCATGAAATGAAGCAGATGCCTTTCAGTGTTTTGAGCATGCAATGCCTCTTTATGGTTATTATTCGTGATTTTCAGTTTCTGCTGCTTTTGTCTTGAATAACAGAGAGAAAACTTTAGGACCAATACAGGTATGATAGGGGTGCAATCGCAGTTGAGCACACTCTCACAAATTATTAAAACAATTGATCCTAAGCTACATCAACATCTTGGTATGAGCTTCTGTCTGCTCTCTCTTGTCTCTTTTAAACATTTATGTTTTATTTGCTGTAATTGCTTGGTTTAATTGAACTTATTATTTTAGTTTTTACAATACTCAGCTGATATAAACCATCCAGGAAGGTAACCAAAAGAATCAAATATATAGGCTTTTCCGTAAGGAAAAAAAAAAAATTCTTTGAAATTTTGGCAAAAATAGTCGCTAACCTCGCTTCTTACAATGTAGCTTTTGTGCAGCACATATGAAGTGAATGAAATCTATTGGGGGACTGATCAGATATGGTAACATGATGCCACCATCTTAAGCTAAAATTACAGAAATGAGCATTTAAGTCCAGCTACAGAGAAGATGATAGCAAAAATTAGAAGATGTTGAAATTAAGACAATGAAAGATCAGGTTCTAGGCTTAGAGTTCAAAGAAGATTAGCTCACAAATGCTAAGGCCACCATGAATAAAGCCTTGATTCATTTTTATTGGCAGAGCTTTTGATTGATCTTGAGAACATGAAACCCTGTTTTTCTCTATGTCTCCTTTCTTCTTGCCTTTCTTTCTCTGTATTCTTCTTTCTGAACTTTGACTGATGTGTCTCGAACCACTATTTTTCTCTCTATGTTTCTTTTTTTCCTAATCATTCTTTCGATTTCGTGTCCTACATCATAAGTTCCATTTCTTTCATTTGGCAGAGGACCTAGATGGAGGAGAGTATTTGTTTGCATTTCGCATGCTGATGGTCCTTTTCCGAAGAGAATTTTCGTTTGTGGATGCATTGTATCTTTGGGAGGTAAGGAGAAAGTGTTTTACTTTCTTGAATTTCTCCAAGAATTTGGTTCTACATTGATAATTGAAAGCTCTATTCTCCAGGGCATTTGTTGGATTCTCTATTTTCAGTTTTTATTATCATTAGCTTCTTTTAAGACATAAGATAGATTGGTTTCAGCTGATGTGGGCAATGGAGTACAACCCGAATATCTTCTCATTTTATGAGTCAAATTCAAGTACAAGTGACAGACATCAAGTAAATGACAAGCAGCTAAAGCAGTGTGGCAAATTTGAGAGAAAAAATGTGAAGACTGGACAGCCTGATAAAACCAGTGCACTTTCTGTTTTCCTTGTTGCAAGTGTTCTTGAGACCAAGAATAAGAAACTTTTAAGGGAAGCGAAGGGTCTAGATGATGTTGTCAAGGTTTCCCTCTCTCTCCTTTCTCTGCATATGCATAGTTCTTCTGCAGGCATAAATCTTCAGCAGTAATCTAATTAAGGAACTTTCTCTTTCCAGATTTTAGCAGACATAACTGGAAATTTGGATGCTAAAAAAGCATGTAATGAAGCGTTGAAGATTCAAAAAAAGTATCTGAGCAAGGTACTTTTCATCTTTTCCTTATCTGATTAGTCATACATAATCCCACTCTCTGTCAAGACACATAAATTAAAGAATGCTTGTGGATGCAGACCAAGAAGTAAATGTGGCAGGAGAGTATTAATCTGCAAACCAGTTTTTGTACCCTAATGTTTGGTGGCATTGGGTAGCAACGCGATTTGTTGAGGTTTCTATGTGTTCTGATGGATATCCTGTCTCTGTTGCTCTGAGTAAATGATAGTGTTTGCATTCATGATTTGTGATATGAGCTGTGTCTACAGCATAACAAGCTTTGGTTGTCTGTGATAGGCTTTATGGTTTTGTTCATTGTAACACTCGTAATCGTTCCAATTCATGTAAATCAATAGGATCCTATACATAAATAGAGCACAATCCCCATTTAATTCAAGAATCAAATTTGCTTGAAGGTGGTGGTGGTGGTGATGCTGCCGGCAGTGATTTCTTCATGGCAATAACACCTTGTATGAACAGCATGATCCTACCAACATCTTTGCCATATATTATACAGCTGATATTGAGTTCTTTTTATATTCAATAAGTCATATCTTATTTAACTTCTTTGGTTAACATGATTCTTGTAGCCCACTCATTCTGTTTTATGATTTGCTCACTGCATGTTTTACTTTACAAGAGAATGAATTCCTTAAGGTTGATGCCAAATCTTATTTGTGAACATGTTTTACTTCACAGCAATGAATTCCCCGATTGGGTTGGTGCCAAATCTCTTCTGAAAATGTTCTTTTACTCTTCAAGAGAATGAATTCCCAATTGGATTATTGTCAGATATAGTCTATGATATTTTCATAAATTGCTTTTGCAATACAAGCAAGGTTTCTGATGGTTTGGCAGTGTTTGGGAGATTAATCTAATGTAAGAAAATAGTCTGATGAAATTCTGATGCAGAGATGTCACAGAACCCAAAGAAAAAAAAAGTACAATGAAATGAACCTTGAGTAAGGGGTTTATGATCAAATAGTATCGGGGACGGGAAACTGAAGCATGAGCTTTTTACAACGGATGTTCTGCAATGGGTTGTCACACCCTTTGCAAGGTTTGCATTGAAGAGCACCGTACAAGTCCTGCCCAAAAAAAATTGAGAGAAGTTAAATTAATACTTTAGTTTTCAGAATGAAAAATGATTACAAAAAACATCATATGTACACAAACTGCGCAAATAACTATTAACTCTAAAAAGAAGACATTAATTTAAATTCTCATACCTGGCATTTCGTGAATGAATTCAGTTGTCTGGATTAAAGACAAATGAAATCCATTTCGACACAAGGTAAATCGGATATCAATGGCCAATATTGTCCTTTCTCCTTCTTGCACCTTTCTTTCATCAAAGGACATGCAATGATTTGTAGTCGCAAAAGTGAGGTAGGCAGGCCATTCTCTGGAAAGTATTCTAGCTTTGGGCAGTTACGGAGTCGAAGAGATTGCAATGAAGTGAGGTTTTCAATTGAGGATAGGCATAGCAGATTTGGAAAATTATCAATCCACAGGAAGGTTAACGAGGCAGGAAGTGCCATTCTTGTATCCTCTGGAGGAAATGCCACCACATCCCCGCTTCCTCCATGAAGTCTAAGTTCTCTAAGAGAGTTGAATCTGTGCAATCCCAACTCAAAGAATGGCTTGTGGATTGTCAGATAATCAATACCAAGTGCAGAAACTTTTGTGGGAAAGCAATCAGCAGCGAATGATCCTAAGCTTGGACAATCTTGTATTAGTAATATTTCCAGAGAGAAATGGTGCAGGCTGTTGGGTAAGGCCTTCAGTTTCTCACACCCACTTATGTCGAGCATAGTCAGTTTCTTAGACGATAACCCTCCTTCAGGAAAGGAAACAAGATTTGGACATCCATATATTGTAAGTTGTCGAAGATGGCAGGCCTTATGCAAGTTACCAGGTAAAACTTTAAGAATTGGACAGCCCCAAATGTAAATAGTTTCGAGAGATGAGTTGCTGTCTAATCCTTCTGCTATCGACTCCAACTCCGAGCATTTATAAATATAAAGGTCCTTGAGAGCCTTGGGCAGAGCACCTTTCGTCGACAAGACAAGAAGCTTTGAGCAATTTTTAACCTTAATATCCTGAAGTGTGGCAGGAAGCTCATTTAGTGCAAATAAGGATGTGAGAGATGGACAATCTTCAATGTGTAAGCGCTCAAGAAGACAGGTGTAACTGCTGCTGGCACTGGAGATGTCTCCATCCTTCTTCATTCCCGAAATTTGATCTTTGTCTATCAAAGTCCTAAGGTCATGGCAACTTTGGACGTGCAGCAGCTTAAGACTAGGGGGTAACTGAACTGTGGCAATGTATGTCAAAGAATTACAGTCAACAACATTTAAACTTTCAAGAGGTGTATTAGCATTGTGCATCATCGCCTCAGGCAAAGATTTCAGTGAATGACATTCTGAGATTATTAACTGTCTGAGGGAACTAAGGCTGAGCAACGCTTGTGGTAGCTTCACTAGGCTCGGGCAGCTGCGGAATTCCAGATAATGAAGTCTGCTTGGCAATCCTTGCTGTTGTTCGTCTGCTTCTTCTGCTGCCACCAAAGAAAGAAGTTGCGGACAATTTCCAATCTCCAATTTGTGAAGTGAGCTAATATCTTGCAGTAATCCACTTCCAGTTTGCCATAAATAAGTTACTTTTGTATTGCAAATCACCAATTCCTCTAAAATTGGTAACTCTAGCTTAAGTAGCCCTGTCAAAAACACCTGATTTGGAACATTACTAGAGACCATTGAATTCGATGAGCTGAGATCTGTACTTCCCCACACCACTTTTTTACATCCTTTGATTTCTAACTTGCAAAGAGTTGGAGTACTTGGAACTGACACTAGCAACTGTTCACATTCTTGAATGACAAGTGTCTTCAATGAAGGAAGGTGTTCCGGCAACCTTCCAAGCAATTTAGAACATCTTACGAGAAAAAGTTCTCGAAGTTGAGGAAAAACTTCAACCTCTTGACTAGGTTGATGAGGAATCCAATCTTCCCACTCTGGCATATCCCCAAAAAAAAGAGTCTCCAATGATGGAAAAGACAATGTGCCAGTATTTCCGTAGAACTGCAAACCCACACTCTTTACTAAAGTCATTCCAATTATAGAAAGATGTTTCAGAGCAGGTAGTTGCCCAATCGATGGCAAGGAAGTGCACATTGCACAATTTTCAAATCTGAGGAGCTCTAAATTTGAGAAGATAGAATCTCCGAACCAAATTGGAAAATTAGTACCACCATAGCCCCTGATAGCAAGCTGTTTCAAATTTTCATGAGGTCTCAGCATATCAAGCACATGTTTCTCAGTTTCGGGCTCCCTTGAACTGCCACTACTGTTAGTCCATTCCAGAAATAATACATCAAGATTCCTTTTTCCATTCAACTCAGCATATCTGGCATCACCACTATCTTTTACGTTCTCCAGCCTTGAAATCTTAAGCTTCCCTTGAAGATTCTCCAAGAATTTCAACTCTCGTAATTGAGAGCCAGTGTTCTTCCCCACAACAAAATAAGGTAGTGTTTGGAGACAAGACAAGTTACCAATTCTCAAAGGCATCCCCTCCAATAATGGTACATTATAATTATTGAGGTGACGGAGCTTGATCAGATTTCCCATGTCTGCGCACAATTTCTTTAATCGACAACAGCTTTCTAATAGAAGTGTATGCAAATTGTAAAGTGTGTTAACTGATTCAGGCAAAGTTTCAATGAGAGTTTCAGAGAGGTCAAGATGTCGTAAATGCTTCAAATCACCAACTGTATTTGATATCTTGCAGATGTTATACTCACGCAAACATAGAACCCTTAAGCATTGCAGTTTCAACAACATATGAACAACGCTATCAGATAAAAAATGCCTGCTAAATGTCCATTGCACTGATAAAAAGGTTCGCAAATGTTTGCAATCAGAGATAGCCTCAAACCTTCTAATGTGGTCAAAATGGCCAATGGGGTATGAGAAATGACGCAGATTTTTAGAGAATTCTTGTTGCTTGTTACCCTCCAAATTATCCTCCAATCTAAAATATGACTCTGATGCAGCCCATTGAGCAAGATCAGTAATGAGATCATGCATTACAAACCGTGAATCCATGTATGATTTCTGGAAGAATGACCTCGAATGTAGCTCTTTGAAATAAGCACGGCCTAACTCTTCCATTTTCATCTCACTTGTATCAGGTTCTAACAATCCCTCAGCCATCCATACTAGGACCACGTCATTCTCAAGAAAGTGAGAGTCCTTTGTGAGCAACGAACAGTATGCAAAGCATTGTTTCAAATGTGCAGGAAGATAGTAGTAACTTACTTTGAGTGCTCGCATAATATCACCTCCTTCTTCAGGTAAATTCCATATCTTGTTATTCAACACATTTCTCCAATCAAAGGGGTCAGACTTACCACGTAATAGCCCGCCAAGAGTTTTCGCAGCAAGAGGCAAACCGTTGCACTTTTTCAATATCTCCTCACCAATTTCTTTCAAGTGTTGATGCTTGCTGAAATCTTTGGTCCCCAAGGAGTGCTGAGTAAATACAAGCCGACAATCATCATCAAGCAACTTCTTCAATTCATAAGCTGAAACAGACCCCATCATTGATGCAACACTTTGATTTCGAGTTGTGACAATGATCTTACTTCCTGATGCGCCAGCTACAAATGGAAGTCTCAGGTTAGTCCAATCGCCATAATTCTCATTCCACATGTCATCCAAAACAAGCAAAAACTTCTTTCTCAACAATCCATCTTTTAGTTTCACCTGAAGCGAATTTAGATCATCATCAGCATCCGTATGCATACAAATCGACCTAAGAATGGCTTTTGTGATCTTAATAGCATCAAAATCATCAGAAACACAAGCCCAGGCTTTAAGATCAAAATGGGATTCCACCATTTGATCATTATAAACAAGCTGGGCAAGAGTTGTTTTGCCCAATCCTCCCATGCCAACAATAGGAATAACAAAGAATCCACCATCACAGTCAGCATTCAGATCATCATTCAATAACAATTCAAGAATTGCCTTCTTATCATCATCTCTGCCATGTACTTCAGCTTCATTCACCAAAGAAGTTGTGGGTAATCTTTCTTTAATAGCTTTCTTTAACCTCCCTCTTGAAGTTGAATTTTCCTTCAAGTCCAGCTGTTCTTTCTCTGTCACAATATCTTGCAATCTGCTCGATATCTCATCGATCTTGGATCTCATACTGGAGTTGAACGTCAAAGATCGTGGAGTCCAATTGGTGCAGCAAGTGGGAATGAGTTTACGTAACATGCTTGTGTTGGTTTCATGATGAGGTTTTTCTTCTAACAATTGCCTCCGCAAAGCTTCAGTCGAAAACTCATCTAAAATGTCTTCAACATCGTAAGCCAAATTCTTGAGCTCCACAAGCCAAAGCCTCACTGACTGCTTTGTCATCCGCTTCTCCTCGGCATCATCAAGCACTGCATGAATCTTGAACAGTATTCTCTCCCACTTCTTCAGATCAGCTTGGATTTGCTCTTGCCGTGCAAACTGCAGCAGGTCAGTTGACATCAACTTTTTGGACAGCATTTCAACTGAGGCTACTAGAATCGCCTCTCCTATGATGGACATTATTTTTTTATGGGTTGGAACAGGCAACGGGGATTATGTAACCAAAAAAAAAAGAACCGAGCTGAAGTGGTACAGATTTTCTGTGAGAAATTTGCAGAAAAGTAACTAAAATATCAATTTTTTTTGCTTTTTTATTCGCTATATTTCTTTTCGTGAAAGCTCTTTGGACGCCACCAGTGATAAGTCTATGACGGCTGTTTCAGTGGACGCGGGCCAACCACGTCGAGTCATTTGACTTTTTCTCTTCTATCATTTGCATTAGTAAGAGAATATGCATTCACGTCCCTCAAGGTTTGAAAGTATTACTGTTTAAGACAAACATTTCCGAAAATTGCTTACCAGGATAAAAACTCCAGAAAAACAGTAAATGAATTTACCTACGAAGATTCTTAAACATGTCGGAGCGGAAATTTGGGATGAAAAAAGTAAAGAATCAAGGCGTGCGAGAATACTGCTCTTTAGACTAAATTTCGCGCCTCAGAGAGATAATATTTTTGTACAAGACTAATATAGTAATTTGATCTACGAGATACAATGACTATTGTCACATCGTTGCAACATTAGATTAAAAATAAAAAGACAACCATAAAAAAGAGGTTAAGTTTACACAAGATTAAAAAAAAATTAAAAATATAAGGAAAAACCGTAAAAAGAGAGAGATAATATTTAGGTGCAAGAAAAATATTACAATACAGGATTAAAAGTAAAAGGATAAAACCATAAAAAAAGAAAGATAATATATTTGATCTGCACACATGCTATGAGAAGGTTTCGTGTGCTTGAGCCTCCTCTTAATGAGCTTGTTACTATATTAAGATTGGTCTTTATTAATAAATCAACTTGGACTCTATTGCCTAAGTAATGTGAGATATTGATATTTTAAAATATCAATACAATTTCTAACAAAACATACAGTTCATCTCAGTTAAACTGTAGTTTGTGTGTAAGTATATCACTCGTAAGAATCATGCAAATCTAATATCTAATTTATTCACGTCTGTGTCAACAAATTTTTTAATGGTGTCTTAACAATTTTCTCCACATTTTTCACAATACTCAGTTTCAATTACTCATTTTGCCTTGTCGTTAAGGGACATCAACATTATGATTGCCATGCCACTTGTTAATACAAATTTTTGGTCTCTCCTCCCTTGAGCAGGCTTTCCTGAAGTTGTAATATTTTTTAGCCTGCGTTCAAAGAAAAAATATCAGAGATCGCCGTGTATTTTTTCTGCGAAAACCCTTTAACGCTCAAGTATAATTGGGTTCACTTTTAGAAAATTCTCTCTAATTGAAACGAAGAAAAACACTAGAAGAACACTCACTCCCTTTTCTTTTCCTTTTTCCTCAATAAAATCCAACCTCATTCTCCTTTTTTCTGAGGTATTTATTTGGGTCTTCCGATCATCGCCATTACTCTCGTAACGCATGTTTTCCATTTATCACGCACCCATCCGTTTCGGGACGGTTACTTGGTCTCTATAATGAGAATTGATTGTGCGTGGGAGTTAATTCCCTCATTCTCGGAGAGAGCCGTTCAACCGTCTCCCACTATGGGCTTGGATTGCTACACTTTGGTTTAGCTTGATGACTAATTTATACCTATTCTTGGTGTTGCCTATAACATGATGGGAGCTCGCTTGGCTGCCGTAGACATTCTTACTCTTCCTAGCTTAGCTCGAGCAGACTGTGAGCGCCTGGTCTCAGCTAACCTGACATCGAGTTAGAGTGCCTTTGTACTAACGACTAGTGCTTTTGTTTTGGCTATCATAACCTCAAGTAGGCGTGCTTTTTATTTCTCAAACACCAGTTCTCCAGTTTCTAGTCTCGAGAGTGAAATGTGATGAGACTATAAATTATCTGTTCGAGCAGGCTCGAGGCATCCCCTATTTTTCTCTTTTCTATCCCGCCCTTACGTGTCTCACCCCTTCAGTCATTTCATATTTAATGTGAATGACGTGGGTTGCTCTGGGTTACTCGTTTGAATTCAATGAGGCGGTTTCCTGTGTAGACGCGTTCCCTTGTGTAACGTGCCGTCTGTTGGAGTGACTCTTTTGCCTCTTTTATAAATCCCTAAGTTTATCTCTTTCTTATTTCTTTGTCGATTGCTCAAAGTTAAACTCTCGCTGCCTACAAGAAATTCTCTTTCTAGTTGCAATTATCGCGATTAACGCCCATCGAATCATTCTCAAATATAAATTCCTCGACTTCTTCCTCTTGTCCTTTGTTATTTTTTGTTTTGGGATTCTTTGTTGTCGCGGTTTAAATTCTTGAGATCTGTCAGAAGTGTGTTGTGGGGAAGTCATTAGTTTGTAGAGAAATGTCTACCACTCAAAAACGCAGAAGAGTATCCCCTAAGAAATCCTCTTCTTCTAGTGATTCTCAAACTGACAAAAAATTTGTGGTAAAAAGCTTTAGTCCCGGTCAAACTGCTGTTATTACTAATGATGTTGTTGCGGACGACATCTTTAAGGAATGCAGGCCAAACAAAAGATAAAAGGCGGTTCATAGGTCAGAGACTAAATTGTTTGCCATTGACCACATAAGGTATGAGACCACTTAGCAGGATTTAGATAGACTTAGGGAAATTTACTGCATTCCTGGTAGTGTTAACCTCCGTCTTCCCAGTAAAAACAGCACTCCTAGCCGCCCTCCTCGAGAGTATGTCATCATGTACCTCGAGTGCTTTAAATAGGATGTTAAGTTACCTTTACAACCTTATTTTGCTCAAATTATCTTCCAACTGCGTCTAGTTCAGGGAAATCCAATCCTAACAAGTGGAGGGTTTTGTCTGGCCTATTCATTTTATGGAATTGGTGTAACATGGATGAACCCGTGGTAGATGAAATAAAAAAATTTGTATCAATTAAAAAGCATACCAAAAGATGTATGCCGGTATTATTTCACATCTAGCTCAAAGGATAAAAAAAACATATTACCAATCTCCCCACATCTAGTGGTAATTGGAAAAGTAAATTCTTTTTCTTCGGGAGAGTTTGGGGGCGAGCAGCTTCTGCATCAAGAGAAGTTCCCAAAATTCCTTCTCGCTTTTGCACTCTAGGTCATTTGTTGCTCATTATGCCTTCTTATTTGGTCCTTTTTCCTTATCCCTTATTATTATTATTTTTTAATCTTTACAGTATCTTGGAGTGTATCGTATAAGATCAGAGGAGAACTGAAGCTGCATGTGGACACTGCTTTGGACAACGCTTGCTCGTACAAAGAATTGCTAACACACTATAATCTAGTCTAGTTCGGCTTAGCGTGTGAGAAAGAAAAAATGAGCAACATCCTCACCCAATTGAAAAAGTACCTTAACACTATTGACAGTCCGAGCAGCTCCTCTGCTCCATCGAAGAAACTAAGGGTTGACCTTACTGCTTCCCCTATCAGAATTATTCCTCCATTTTTAGAAGGCGGGAAAGTGATAGAGAAAGCTTCTTCGAAGGACTTCGCTGCTATTGTCCCCATTAGGTCCCAGTCAACGCATCCGAAAGAGCCAGCTAATTTTACTGAACCTTATGTCAAGAAGTTTACGAAGCATATGCTGGAAAACTTTATTGCTGAGTTGGAAACCTTCAGTCTTAATTATTTACCCAACTCCTTCCAACGTTCTGTATGCCAGGCTACTGCTGCTTCCACAACTTTTAAGTCAAGAATTCTTAACTACGAGAAGAGACTTAAAGCTGAAAATCAGAGCTTAAAAAAGATCTGGAGCAAGAGAATGAAGAATCAGCAAGGCTTCGAAATGATATCTCCACATTTAAGAAGAAGGCTGTCATGGCTGACTTTAAGGTGTTCCAACTCAAGAAAAAATTATCCATAATCAGAGACGAGCTTTTGAATACCAAGAAAGACCTTAACGTTCAAAAATTCTCCTTTGAAAGGACTATGGAAACTGAAACTTCGCAACTCCAAAGTAAACTAGACTCCATGGACAAGTAGTTTGCTAATGAGTACAATAATGGGCTGAAGTTATACTATGAGTACATCATGTCTGTCCTGAGCAAAGAATACCCCTAGTTGGATATGACTAAACTCGAGGCTGGTGTATATGCCTATATGAGCGAGCAGGTTGCCAAGAGTCAGTAGCCGAGAGATCAAACTCCAAACGTGGAAGCTGCTACTATAGAATCTGAAGAAGTTGCTCCCTCTGCCGAGGAGGATCCTCAAGTTGCTCGTTCTACTCAAATTACGGATTAAGCTGCTGACTAGTCTACCCAAGCTCCTTAATTTCCATTGTAAATTTTCACTTTGACATTGTAAACTTTGGCTATTATTGCCTTGAATAAAAAGAAAGGAGAATTTTTTTTTTTTTTTTACTTTCGCTTTCTCTTACGACTTTTAGTTTATTCTGTATTCTTATGAGCTCAAAAAAGCTTTCGGTAAGTTTCAAGTTTTGTCCTGCTAAACTCTCGGACTTTAACTTATTTTAGCTGCCTTGCTTGTTTCTAAAAATATGATCCGCTCAAACGAACTCTTACCAACTTTGGCTACCTATCTTGTCATGAATAGGTGGCTTTTAGACTATTGATTTTGACCACTTTTAGAGTCTTAACTTGCTCAAGTTGATTCTGGCTTTATTTAGCTCTTTTTTTCGCCTTGAATAGACTTTGAAACTTCTGGCCTTAACTTAATTTGGGAGTTTATTTTGCTCAAGGCATCTTCGACTTTTCTTAGCTCCTTATCTCCTCTCGAGCAGGCTTTCAAACTTCTGGCCTTAGCTTATTTTGGGAACTTATTTTGCTCAAGCCATCTTTGGCTTTGCTTGGCTCTTTGTCTCGAATCGAGTAGGCTTTCAGAGTTCTGGCCTTAGCTTATTTTGGGAGCTTATTTTGCTCAAGCCATCTTCGGCTTTGCTTGGCTGTTTGTCTCGCCTCGAGTAGGCTTTGAGACTTCTGGACTTAGCAAATTTTTTTTTTTTTAGTTTGACTTGCTCGAATTAAGTTAATTCTGAAAGCATTCGTCCTCACTTTTTATTTATGAACAACATATTACATGCTCCAAATTAAAGAAAGTTGAATACATTAATATTGCTTCATAAGAAAACTTACTGGAAATACTTTCTCAAGTGTTCTGCATTCCATGGTCTCCTAAATTCCCGTCTATCGGGGTAAGCTAACTTGTATGCTCCCAGACCTGCCACCTGCGTGACCATGTACGAACCTTCCCAATTTGAGGCTAGTATCCCCGAATTGAGATCCTTGGTACTCTGGTTGACCTTTTTTAACACCTAATCTCATACTTTAAACCTACGGATGTGCACGTTTTGATTGTAATAGCTGGTAATCTGCTATGTTTCTTGATGATCTTTTCTTCATCTCTTCTAATAAGTCTAAATTCCCGCAAATCTGCTCGTTGTTCTGCTCTTCGTTGAAATACTCTGTTCGGTGAGTGCCCACCCCTATTTCTACTAGGACCACAACTTCATGTTCAAATGCTACGGCAAATGGTATTTCTCTTGTGGTTGTCTTATGCATGGTTCTGTAAGCCCACAATACATCGGGTAACTCATTAAACCACTTTCCCTTTTTGCTCTCATAAATTGGTTTTTAAAAGTCGTTTTATAATTTTGTTTGCAACCTCCACTTGCCCGTTTGCCTGCGAATGTGATGGCGAGCAGAATTTTAACTCTATTCCCATATTTACACAGAAGTCCCTGAATTTGTTGTTGCCAAACTGCTTTCCATTATCTGTAATCAAAGCATGAGGATTCCGTATCTGCATATCACATTTCTCCAGATGAAATCGGTTGTCTTGCTCTTTATTATCCTGCTTAAAGCCTCTACCTCGACCCTCTTCGTAAAATAATCAAGCGCAACCACTGCGTGTATTGCAGATGCTCGTCTTTTTGGTAGGGGTCCGATCAGATCAATTCTCCATTGAGCGAATGGCCATGGCAAGTTCATCACTGTAAGGTTCTCTGGTGGTTGAGTTAGGAAATTGGCGATGTCCTTACAACTCTTACAATTCCTGGTCTGCTCTTATGCGTCTTGATGCATTTTAGGCCAGAAATACCCTTACCTCAAGACTTTTAAGGCTAAAGACCTGGCACTATAGTGGGTTCCACAAATCCCCTCATATACTTCTCTGAACAAATAGTCTGCTTCTTCTTCATTCAAGTAGCGTAGTATTGGCGAGGTGTATCATCATCGATATAGTATCCCATCAATCAGCGTGTATCTTTCTGCCTGGCACTACGGTTTTCTTGCTTACTTCTTGTCACCAGGCACTATCCCTTTCCCAATGTATGAAACAATCGGATTCATCCAAGTACCACTCGAGGTTACACTCATTACCTCCACTTGTTGCTCAATGCTCGAGCTGGTTTTAATCTCTATAAGAATCAATTTGGGCATCTTAGGATCTAATACAGCAGCCATTCATGCTATCATATCCACCCGAAAATTTTCTGCTCTCGATATCTATTCTACCTCTACAGCCCCAATCAATTCCCTCGTTTTGCCAACCTTCACCTCTTCTGCCTTAACTATTAATGCAAGTTTTAACCCCGCGATGATGGCCTCATACTCAGCCTCATTGTTGGTAGCTTTGAACTCGAGTTTTACTGTATATGGAATTTCTGCACCTTTAAGGCTAAGTAACACCACTTTTGCTCTAGTTCTTTGGTCCCCATATGATCCATCTGCCGTGACAACCCAGACCTTCCCCGAAACATGTTCTCTTATTGCTCACTCGATGTCAACACTCATATTCAGTTCTGTGCATTCGGCTACAAAATCTGCTAGATTTTATGCTTTAATTACTGTCTGAGGTTGGTAACTAATATCAAACTCACTGATCTCTATCGACCATTTCACCAGCTGTCCAGAGGTCTCGGGCTTGTGCAAGATTTGTCTAAGTTATGGGCTTGTCAATACCATTATCGAGTGTGCTTGGAAATAAGGCCCCAACTTTCAAGCAGTTGTTACCAAGGTGAGTGCCCATTTCTCCACCTGCGGATATCGAGTCTCCGCCTCCAGCAGGGCTATACTCATGTAGCACACCTAGTGTCGAACCCCTAAATCTTCTCTCATTAAGACCGAGCTCGTATCCCATTGTGATACTGCCAAATACAAGTACAGGATTTCTTTTGCCCGTGGTGTTGACAGCAGCGGTGCCTTTGACAAATAATTCTTCAATTGCTGAAACGTTGCCTCACACTCTAGTTTGCCTGTAAAACTCTACATGTCCTTCAAAGTGCATGGGGACTTTATTTATACTATTACCCTTATCTTCTCGAGGTTGGCTTTAATCCCCCTGTAACTGACCATAAAGCCCAAAACTTTTCAGAACCTACTCTAAAAGCACACTTCTTTGGATTGAGCTTCATTCGGTATTCTCTCAAAAGAGCGAAAAGTCTCTTACAGATGCTTGACATGCTTGTCAGCATCTTTAGACTTGGTAATCATGTCGTCCACATAAACTTTCATTGTACGTCCAATCAGAGCTTTAAAAATATTGTACATCAACTTCTAATACATCGCCCCTGTATTTTTTAAGCCGAAGAGCATAACCTTACAGTAGAATAAGCTTAGATTGGTGATAAAAGTTGTGCATTCTTCTTCCTGCCCAAATATGGGAATTTGGTTGTAACCAAAAAATGCATCCATGAAGCTGAGTAGGCCATATCCTGCCATGGAATCAACCAACTGGTCTCTTTTCGGTAGTGGAAAGCTGTCTTTGGGGCAGACTTTGTTCAAGTCCGTGAAATCCACATACATTCTCCACTTATCATTTGCCTTCGTAACCAATACCACGTTCGAGATCCACTCGGGGTAATTGACTTCCTTTATGAATCTTACTTTTAGTAGTTTCTCCACCTCGCTATTCATGACGTTATATCTTTCTTGGTTGAAGCACCTCTTCTTATGCCTCACTAGCATTACCTTTTTATTCACTGCTAACTTGTGGCATGCCACCCTCGGATCAATCCCTGGCATGTTATCATAGGACCAGGCGAACACATCCACATATGCTCGCAAGCTCTCGATCAGGCTCTTGTTAATCTTAACTTTCTTCTCCTGGTTGTTTGATCTTATTAGGACCTCCTCTAGCTTCTAGGCAGGCTCTTATCTTCCCTTCCTTAAATCTTCCTTGACATTTAACGACGTCACCTACATTACCTCTTTTGTCGTTGTTGCGTAGCAACTGGTCGCGATCTCCTTTTATAACCACCACCATACCATTTATTTGGTATTTCAACTCCAAGTGATGCGTCGACATTACCGATTGAATGATTCGCATGAACGGCCTCCCCAAAATTATCTGGTAAGAGCTAACTTCATCCACAACTACGAAGTCAAGCATCATATTCTTCTCGAAGGGTCTCAGGCTTATAGTTACTAGCAGATTCACAATTCCCAAAGGAGTCAACCTTCCTCCACCAAATCCCTTTATAAAGGTACTTGTGTACTCGAGTCTTATGTCTGCTATCCCCATCTCATCCGGGGTGGACTTAAAGAGTATGTCCACCGAGTTTCCTAAGTGCATCAAAATACTGTTGAACTCTCTATTTGCAACATTTGCCTTTACAACTAAACATCTTCATGGGGATATAGAACCCCCTCTTTATCTTTCTCCGTCCATATGATCGGGACCTGCCTGGTCCTTGCCCTTTTTGTTGTCGGCATATTGAGCAGGACTTCTCGATTAGTAGATGCATATATGCTATAATATTTTTGGCTTTGTTCGAATCCCCTGCCATCGTTAGCCCTCGTGCGAACACTCTCACAACATGCAGTTCTCAGTCCATACCACTAATCTGGTCATCTTTTGCATGCTGCCGATACACCACCGACTGTCCACCGTCGATAAACTCATCCAAGTACCAATTTCTCACCAAATCCTCTACCTGGTTCTTTAAATCGCGGCACTGAGATGTTGAATACCCATGATCATTGTGGAATCTACAGAATCTGCTCTTGTCCCCTCTATTAGCTAGCTTGGACATTGGTGTTGGAGAGCATAACAGACCTCGTTCTTCCACGACATGAAGTATCTCCTCTAGTGATATTTTTAGAGGAGCATACTGCCTATAGGTGGGACTCTGGTCAATTATTTGCATAGTCCTGTCCCTAGGAAAGTTGCCCGTAGGTGGGGGTGGAGGACAGACAACTCTGTCATGGCTCTGAGTGTGCTGGTTCACAGGGACGTTACGGGACGGGTTACCGCTAAGTTGATGGAAATCCATTTGGTCTCTGCTCGGTGACCTGCGGAACGGAATGCTACCAGTCCAAGGTTGGTACATCCTTTGGTAATTGTGGTAAGGAGCAGCTTAGTTTTCTGCCACTCTGGAAGTTGATGACCCATGGGTTGGCCCAACTAATCTCCTTCCTTTCTGGATTCTTCTTTCCTTACGTTTTATTCCGTCAATCTGCTCACTTCTCAACTTGGCCGCTTTCTCCTCTTCAATTATTATGTCCTTCTTTATCTGCTCATATGCATCAGAATATGAACGAACCAGAGGACTGGGCAGATTGTACCATGGTTTTCCCATTTTCACTTATTTTTTCAACTCTCTCAATGCTTGGGGATGATTGAATGCCCTAAGATCAAGGACCGCTCGGTGATACCATTTGACAAACTCTCAAAGGGACTCTTCCTCTCTCTACTTGATCTAGACTAGCTCCATCATATCGTCTTCAGGAGCTACTGTCCCACGAAACTGCTCTGCAAATTCTGTACAGATTTGCTCAAAGCTTTGGATGTTTCCTCGTGGCAGCTTGCGATACCACTCTCGTGCTCGCCCCTCCAAGGTAAGTAAGAAGGCTCTACATCTATGCATTGCCGTCAGGCCTTGTACTTCGGTTATATCGTTGAAGCGTTCGATATGTGCCAACGAATCACTTTTCCCTAAAATTTTAAGTCAAGAAAGCAAAAATCTCTAGGAATTGTGGTACTCATGATCTCCACTGAGAGTGGGGACTCATTGTCTAATATGATCCTTCAACTCGGGGCTTTCTCATGTTCTCGAATGTCATCAATGACCTAGGCCAACCTACAGAATTCTCTCTCCAATTCTTCTGCACAAGAGGGATTCTATGCTGTAACTTGCACAGGTTATTGCTCTATGTTCCTAGGTGCTGCAAAGTACCACTTTTCCTATTTCTATTTAGGAGGGGGTTGAAGCGAGAAATGGCTTGATGAACTATTCCGTTCACCACGCACTAGGCCCCATTCACTTGCTTATTATAGAGGTTGTAAGTTCACTTAACTCTCTCTCCTCTAAGATTGCATCCACCCTTCTAGCCATACTCTGCACCATCTGCCTCTGGGCTCCAATTCTAACATATTGCCCAACGGGAGCGGCCTTGCGACTAGATTCAGGAATGTCACAGCTCACTCTCCTCTGTCCGTCCCTAAGCTCCTGAAGGATGGACGTCAATATCTTTATATGTTTCTCCATCATGTCCATCATATCTTGCACTACTCTATCCCGGGTTTCGTTAGCCACCTCCTTCAGAGTCATCAACTCTTCAAGACTGGCTTCTCTTGGATCATTGCCTCCTATTGTCATATTGTTTCTTTAGCTTGTAACAAAACTTAGCTTTTCATTCGTTCCCCACAGACGGCGCCAAAATGTTGATACAAATTTCTGGTTGCTTCTCCCTCGATCAAGCTTTCCAGCTAACTCTTGGTTTTCTCTATCCACTGAAGTTATGATGCCTTCTAGCCTGCGTTCATAGAAAAAGTGTCCGAGATCGCCGGGTATTTTTCAGCGAAGACCCTTCTACCCTCAAGTCAGTAATTGGGTTCACTTTTAGAAAATTCTCTCCAATTGAAAGGAAAAAAACACTAGAAGAACACTCACTCCCTTTTCTTTTTCTTTTTCTTCAAAAAAATCCAACATCATTCTCTCTTTTTTTGAGGTATTTATTTGGATCTTCCGATCCTCGCCATTACTCTCGTAACGCACGTTCTTCACTTCTCACTCACTCGTCCATTTTGGGACGGTTACTTGTTCTCCATAATGAGAATTGATTGTGCGTGTGAGTTATTCCCCCATTCTCGGAGAGAGCCGTTCAACCATTTCACACTATGGGCTTGGATTGTTACGCTTTAGTTTGGCTTGAGAACTAGTTTATACCTATTCTTAGTGTCGCCTATAATATGATGGGAGCTCGCTTGACTATCATAGACATTCCTGCTCTTCCTAACTTAGCTCAAGCAGACTGCGAGCACCTGAACTAACTTGACATCGAGCTAGAGTGCCTTTATACTAGCGACTAGTACTTCCGTTTTAACTAGCATAACTTCGAGCATACGTACTGTTTATTTCTCAAACACTACTTATACATTAGTTGTTGTGTGCATATTCAATTTAACAATGTGGTATGTATCATTTATTCTTTAGTTGAGTAGTAAGCACCTTACAGGACAATTATAGAGTGGGACAGGTAGTCTCTTATGAGAATGGTGTATTTGCTTGGTAGTCTCTGTAAACACAAAGCGAAAAACTAGTTTATTCACATTTACCCCCAAGGCCGTAGTCGGTTCTAGATTCGTAGCGACTCGGGTTCGAGTCTTGGGGGTGGAGAGGGGGTAAAAACTCTTTGGGCTTGCCCACCCCCCCCTTTAAAAGAAAAAAAAAAAAAACTAGTTTATTCACATTTAATATGTTAATGTTAATAAATGCAGAATAAAAATTTATTTGAAATTGGCCAGGGTGTAGGTTCAAACACATGGCGAATATAATTTGATCCAGTTGGCCCGGAGCTTCACTTTCTGTTACTTGTACCAAAAACAAACCGCATATTCCTCTACCTTTGTCACTGAAGGTATTATGATTCTTGCTAAATTTATCAAGAATTTATATAAAATAAGCAAATCTTTGACCATGTACAACTAGTAATGAACAGATGCGGCTAGTATGTTTAGAAAATCAGGCGACGCTTTCCTTTTATAATATGATCATCATCCGAGCAACAATGAGGACTATTTGTCACACATAATATAGGGAGTGACAAATAATTAAATTGCAAAAAGCTACCAATAGAATTTGCCATTGAAAGACAGCCTATCATGAGAGAAACAAAGACCTGTTAAAACTTCCCTAAATATAGAGAATATCTCTCTCATCATTAATTTCAAATACCTAAAATTCCGACGAGCATTTGGTTTTGGGTCCATGTTTTATTGGCCATTAAATTAACGAAAGTTTTGCTTTAAACAGCATTTGCCTCGCCAGTTCATCCCTTTTCTCATCATCGCCACCCAAACGACACATTTGTCAAAAACAGTTACATGTTTTTGAACCAATTTTTCTTTTTTTCCCTCTTTTTTTTTCCTTTCTAATTCCTTTCATCAATCAATCTGAAAGAAGAGACATCACAAACTCTTCAGAATTGGAGTTTAATTAATTTTTCTTCCCACTAAAAAATAAACACATAATAATAAAAATACAAACTAAATTCTGCATAGGTTGCGTGAGCTTCTGAAATATTGGCTTGCATGGCAACAAGTCTTTTTTTCAGAGGTCCAAAATTTTTCAAACCTACTTTGAGTTTTATTTTATACAACAGTTTCATTATCAATAACTTTGCCTCTTTTTTCTTTTTTTTTGTTTTCTTTGTTTCAGAAAGCATGTATTCTTTTAATTCCATCTCCAACTAAAGCTACTCGAGGATAGTTTTCTTTTTCATAAACTAAAGCAAACACATTTGACGGTATAAAATGTCGAACAATAAGATGAAGGGCCTTCTAAAAGGCCTAAGATACATTTCTCATATATTTGGTAAGTTTTTTTTTTTCTTCTTCTTCTTACTATATAAGCAATTAAATTATATACGACTTTTTTCTTGAGATTGCGGAGATAATTTTCATTATTGTTGCAGAAAATGAAAAAGAGCCTGAAATGCAGATTGGTTTCCCCACAGATGTAAAGCATGTAGCCCACATAGGATGGGACGGTCCTTCTGTAAATTCCCCCAGCTGGGTATATTTTAGAATTTTATTTACTCTTCTCGCAAAAACTGTTTATAATGAATGAGTTGATCACAAGCCTCACAGAGACCATATTGTAAAAACTTGTGCAGATGAATGAGTTTAAAGAATCAGAGCTTGGGGGAGATATCAAGGATGATGCCTCAATCAAATCTGAAGGTATGATGCTTGGTTTCTCAAATTATTGATTTGAAAATAAAAACGAGGCACCTTAATACAATACCTATGTTTGCACAATTTCATAATGAACATGCTCTGGCCCTGAGTTTGAGTCATGTTCTGTTTTGTTTGTGCAGATTCAAGCAGCAGAAGAAGTGCAAGAGACCCTGAATTGCCAAAATCAACAAGACGCCATGCGTCAACAGGTTCCTCGGCTGATACAGAAAGGTCAGAAAAAGGTAGATCAAGAAGGTCAAAACAATCAAACAAAGACTTGTCTGAATCTACCAGATCCAAAGGTGCGAACGAAGAGGGAGGGGGCGGCCCTGACATCCCCAAGAAATCCCGGCGTAAGAAATCCAAGGACTCCGCGGATGGATCATCAAGATCATCTAGAACATCAAGGAGGGGACAATCATCAAAGTCAGATACAGCTTCTGAATGCGGATCGGTATCCAAAAGCAATAACATTAACAATAAAGGTTCTCAAACTTCAGGTGTAAACCCTTCAGAGGGTGGTGAAGTGAAGGAACATACAGGAATTTCTTGAGAAATTGGTGCATTTTTAACCGTTACATTGGTAGCTAGAATCTTTTGCTTAGTTGAGACCAAACAAACAAAGCAGAAAAGAAAAAAAAAATATTTTTTTTTTTTACTCACACCACTGAGACTTGTATGATCAATCCATGGTACATATTAATTGTTGAACTAATTATAAAATTTCTTAGAAATGAGAATTTTCTTGTGGGGGGCCTTATCACTTCGGCAGTTATTTTGTGTGTCCATTAGATGTCTCTCTGGCTCTGCTAGAAGATAGTGTTAAATGTCAATGAATTTTTGTCTGATGATCAATGCTTTGCCTCAACCACACGCCAAAGAAAGCACAAAGTTGCAATAAATTAGCTATCTACTAATTACCAAGAAACAGAATTTGCATAATTATGGGACCAACTTGATCTCAAAATTCTTCAGGTTAATTAAACAAACATCATATACAAATACAATAAGCAAAATATATGCACTCGATAAAACCCTGCTGTCCAAGTTAGACTAAGTATATCCTGTTAACTTAATCTCTGTTTACCTTCTAACCTTGAGCCATTAATATCACTATCAAGCAAAGAAAACTAGAAAGCCAAGAAACATGAGCATATAAGAAGCAACCATTAGCCCTGAAGGATGAGCAGCAGCAGCATTGAACAGAGCAGCATTGGGATTTTCTGGTTTCTTACACAGCTTCAACTGTCCAATACTGCCACTTCCATTCTTGCCAATGCTGAATTTTTCATCAACACACAAATCTGGGTTGCCTTTCAACTTCAGTTTCTCTCCAACTTTAGTGCTAAACTTGGCAGAAAATGGGACGCTGCCACTTAGATTGTTGTTTTCCAAATTGATTTCAGCCACAAATTCTAGAACACCGAATTCCTCAGGCACGTTCCCTTGAAGCTTGTTGTTATCCAGACCCAAATAGCTCAACTTCTTCAAGTGAATGCCCATAGAAGCTGGAATTTTACCAACAAGTCCTGTCCCAGATAATCCAATTCCCACAATACCCCCGAGACTTTCCCAAATTTCCGGAATCTCCCCTCCAAGTAAATTCCCACTCAAATACACTTCTTTCAACTTGTCCATCACAGCTAAGAACGTTGGCACACCAAAGTTACCAAAACGGTTAAAGCTCAAATCCATAAACTCCAGACTTTTCAAGTGACCAAAACTCTCAGGGATTTTACCAGAAAAGACATTGGAACTCAAATCAAGCTTTAACAAGTTGGTGAGGTTACCCATTTCTTTGGGGACATTTCCGTCAAAGCGATTTTGACTTATGTCAAAAATCCTCAGTTTCTTCAACTTGTCCAAACGGAACGAAACCCCGCCACTTAGTTTGTTCCTGGAAAGCGTTATCTCTTCAAGACCAACCAGGTCACCAACTTTATCCGGGATGCCACCATAAACGCCATTTCCGGTCAAAACTAACCTCCTCAGATTGGTAAAATTACCGATAATGCCACCCAGAGGGCCAACGAAAGATGGGTTGTCTATAAACACGAGCTCCTCAAGACTTGACCCGAAACTCGCTGGAATGTTATCGGGCACCGGAACTTGTTTCTCGGTGAAGCATTTGTAGAAAAAGAGCTTGCGCAAGTACTTAAAGGAATTGAATATAAGTGGGTTCAGAGTGGAGTTTGCGTTACATGGTGGGTTTGGCGAGTAGTCCGAAACGTACCCGAAACTCAGTTCAGTTATGTGAACGGTTTCTGTTTGAAATGAAACGGTGTCGTCGGTGGAGATAGTGAAGTAGTCACAGATTACGCCGTGTGGGGGAGAGGAGCAGAGGTCGTCGGGGAATAGTGAACGCCAGTCGATGGTTGGGTTAACTGAGTCGAGGACTTGATAGACCGAGTCTTGTTCCAGCGAGCTGAGAAGGGGTTGTTGGTTTGAAATGACGAAAAAGAACAGTAGGGTTGTGAAGAAAACGAGAGTAAACGTTGAGGAAGATGAAAGGGCCATTTTGATGTGAGAATGGAGATTGAATAGTCAGAGGCTTTTTGTAGGCATGAGTTAGGAAACAAAGAGGATTCTCTTTTCTGTGGGAGAGAGAAAGGTAACTAATATTATGAAAGGCGATGACTGAGGCTGCGAGGTTGTTGGGTCATGGACTTACTTTTGCCCTGCTGCGCAATTGTTATGGTTTTCGTTTGCTTCTGTTCTAGGAAATTACTGAAATGGCCTTGTCCTGGACGCGTGGACCAGACAAAGGGTTGTTTATATACATAGCATTATAGCTAAGAGGATGGAGAATGGACCCTTGGCTAGTTAAAGGCAACAGTGACTGGGACCCAAAAAATTCCTGTTGGGTTTCTGTTTGGGTGTCCAAATGTACAGATAAAAATAATGCGTCATGTGCCAACAAATGCACGGACCATGGTCTAATCTAGCTAGCTTTCTATTACTTATTTATATGTCGTATGTATTCAAAATTAATTCTCTAAGGTGTTTTTTTTTTTACTGTTTCACCATAGGCATTATTTTAAAAGAATTATTATTTTTAAGGTAATTTTTAAAAGAATTTGGTTATTCAGAAATCAGAAGTTAATCATATGATTTTTTAAAAAAAATAACCCTGGAAAAAAAATTGATAATAATAAATTTTTATCCTTTTTTTTTTTAAATTTCTTAGTGTCAATTGTCAATCAGGTCGATTTTAGATTTGATTGATACATATGAAGAAAGCAAAGCACATCAAAAGAATCTATAAGGGCATGATGGACTTTTAACAGAAGGCCGTACAGCTTCGCAATTCGCATGAAAATAACACAACTGCGGAAGCCAGAACCAATGATCAGACTGCCAGAAGTACTACTTAAGGCCAAAGTTAAAAACCAAGAATTAAACCTCGAACACTTCCGAACAAAAACCTACCGACAAACGGCTAGGATAACTTCACCGTTCCTCGAAACCAATTCGAGTTATAACATTTAAAAAGGTTCGGTTTGGTCTTGGCTTTCTTCGGTAACAGTGTAAGGTAAAAAAGATTGAAAATGAGCAGCCGACACCAACCTGCGAAGGGATGCAAGCTGCGGAAGCCGACAGTGACGCGCCGCAGACGCCGACTTACGGTCTGAGGTTTTACAGTGTCCGCAGAGAAAGCGACGCTTAACAGAACAAGAACAGGGCGTTTCGTGTGGGGTTACGTGTCGGACAGCAAATGGTTGCAGGGTGGGTGACACGTAGGGAGTGGGTACAGTCGTTTAGGCAAGAAGAAATGACAGAGAGCATGGGAATTTTATTTTTCTGCAAGAGGTCGTAGTGGGCTCCACCAACAGTCTTCTTTATTCCAAAAGTTACCCGTTTTGTGTGCTTTTGATTTCTTTTGCTGCTGGCTTGTAGAGGAAGCAACTAGGCTACACTGCTAGTAAAACGAGACCAATAAGGACGGCGATAATAAAGAAAAAGAATGTAATAATATTTTTTAAAACCAATAATGTTAATGTGTAGTAAATGTGGGAAAGCCCTTTTTATAAAGAAATGAAAAATTATATTGGCGTTAGTAAATAATTGGATTGTGACAACGAAGTAAGGTTAATGACGGCGGGGGCGAAATAAATGAAGAATAGAATTTCTGCAAACATAAACGAAGAAGGAATATTTTCTTTTTGTAAAGAAATAAATTAAACATTAAATTAGGTGGTAGGGATATATTAATACGGAGAATGGAATTTTGTTAATGCCACTTGTACTTAAAATAGAAATAGAGGCATTGATATGCTTAATCACGTGTTTTTCGTGAGGTCGTGAAGTCGATTAAAAATGTTTAACTAAATATGGAATTGAGAATTTAGTTACATGATTTTGCTTTTTTATTTTTATTTTTTGAAATTGAACAAATAACTTAATATTATAAAATTAAATTTTGATCCAATATTATGAGAATATAGCGACGTGTTTTCTTTTGAATTGTATAACCAAGTTCTTTCCCCATCTAATTTTCTTATTTCCTATTCTTTATTATTAACCATAAGTCCATAATAGTCTATTCCATATACTAAGAGTAGGTAAATAATTCGATAAAATCTAATTTAGAAACATCATATTAGATTGGATTATTAATCCAACCCAAGTAAATGTATTATAGTCAATCCGATCATATTGTAATCGGATCGAATGAAACCCGATTCGATCCAAAAATTCAGATTAACTTTAAAAAAATTAAACAAATAAAAGTAAAATGAAATTAAAAGTATGTTTGGGATTGAAGTATTGTGTTTTAAAAACTACAGTTACTGTAAAAAAAATATGTAATTATAAAATAAAAATTAATAATATGTAATAAATATAATTTTTAAATAATAATTTTGATAAAATTATTAAAGACATAATATATTTTACATCATATAAATGAAAAATCATATTAACATAACGTATAAATTACATCAATTAGTGTTTATCAAACACTTTAGTATTATAACTTAAAAATTATAATTATTCAAATTCAATCTAAAACGTACCCTAAAACACATGTACCCAGCCACACATAAACACACACGTAGCCACAAATCACATCTTTTCAATTCTCACTCTCTTCACAGCCTCACGGACCTCATCCTCACATCACAACTTCATGGTTTCACACAACACATCCCCAAAGCCAAAAGCAAATTAGCAACCGGCAACAAACGCAGAGCAGACGCAAACGAAGTGTAGCCGCACACACAGCCATCGAACCTGCAATAGGATTTGCTACTCCGTAACTCGCGACCGAAACTACTGCTACTGGATCAGCTGCTCCAACATCCACCATCACCAAGTTCCTCCAAGACCCGGCAACTCGAATTTTGAAATTTGAAGTTTTAATGGTACATAGTAATAATATATTATATATTATATTAATTGTTAATTGTTAACTACGTGTATTGTTAAATGTTAATAATAAAAATAGGAAAATTCTTGCATCGAAAAATTTAGAGATTGAATTTTTTTTCAATTTTTATGAATAGATTAAGTAGATTAAACATTAAAATTCAATATTCTGTTATATATGCATAGTAGCTGCACCGACCTGAATTGGTCCAATTCAACGCGAATTCAAACTCAATTCAATCAAAATTTAATCTGAATATTTGATTTGAATATAAATTCAGATTATATTCGAATAAATTCTTTTCTAACCCAATCAACCCAAAACTCGATCGGGTTGATCCAAAACAAATCCAAACCAGAAAATGCCCAACCCTACTATATACTTTTTATCCTAAGAGTCTATTTTCTAACTCTTTGATACCCATAACCTCTCTAAGCCAATTATTTTTTGCACTGAAAAAAAAAAAAAAAAAGGTTCATATAGCTTAGTTATGGCTTGTACATATAACAATGAGTAATGTAAAACATATAAAAGAATAGAAGTGACTCAATTTTAAACACAGTTTTAGAACAAATTTTAAGTTCTTAGATTAAAGAATAACATAGGGTCAATATTTGATGAAACGAAGATGATATGAATTAATATATGTTTAATTTAATATTTTATGTCTCTCCACTCTTCTCACTTCTCAGTATTTATTACTGCAACAACGTGACATAACCACCAAAATCATAGTTTTATTTTACTTTGAAACAAATCTAAGAGACTAGTTTCACTTGAATAAGTGTTGATTGATGTTATTTTTAAGAAGGAAGAAGCTAGTAATTTGTATTTTTTTAATAAACTCTGTAGCCATTAAATTTTAGTTTCAATGACTATCTTAAAAAATGAAAGATAAAAAATCCATATTTTGTAGATCATAATTTTATTAATGGAAAAAATATTTTTCATCCTTAAGGTTTGATATAATAGCTCATTTCATCTTTAATGTTTAAATAATTATTCATTTCATTCTTATTTTTAAAACAATAGCTTAAAATATCATTATGTAAATTTACTAAATAATTTTTTGAGGGTAAAATAGAATTTTCAATTAAGGATAGACAAACTATTTTAAAACAAAACTTTTAAACATAATTATATAGTATCTAATTTTCTTTATAGATTTAAAATTTAAAGATAACTTAATGAATAAACAATAATAACACTATATAATATTTGAAATATACATTTATGAAAATTTTAAAAAAATATATATTTCACATAAAATGATTTTTTTTGTCCTTTATCTTGTCACATACTTTCATATAATCATTATAAATAAATAAGTAGTCAATCGATAATGTTATTTTACCAAAAACAAATACAAACTCCTTTATTTACTTAAAAAATACATACTAAAGATATAAAAACACATATTTAAAATAATACATAATAAAAGACATAGTGTATGATTATTTATCTGTTAATTTATCCCTTATTTTAATATAAATAGTGATCATTGATTGGAAAATTATTGTTATTATATAAAAATTTTAGTTGACTTGATTAAAAAAAATTAATTAACACACACACACATAGATTGATAAATTATTGTAAGAATGTAAATGATTGAATTATATATAATGTTAAATAAAATTTGTTTACATATTTATAAACACGTATATAAAATATTTTTTATTGTGTATATGTAATAATTGATGAATAAATAAAATTTTTATATTACTAATTTAATTTTTTATTTTGTTATCTTATAATAATAATAATAATAATAATAATAATCTCTTTAAAGTTAATAATTTTTATTTCATAATTAATAAGGATAATTTTGAATTTTTATAATATAAGTAAAGATATATATGAAATTATATTAAGTATAAAATTGATTATTAAAATTAGATTTTAAAAAATTTATTATTTCTTACTTTTCAAAATATACTGTAGAATGAAATTATTTTACTAAAAATAATTTTTTTACAAAATTTACTAAACCCTAAATATAAGTTTTAAACAATCTCAAATAGCTAGGGGTGGGCAAAATGGGTTTGGATTGGCTTGATATAAAATTTCAAACTAATCCAAACTTATCGATTTGGAGTTGTCTCAAGCCGATCCAGCTCCAAAAAATTTTCAAACCGAACCGATCTAATCGGTTTAGATCGGTTTGGTTTATTGGTTTGAGATAATAATAACAAAATAATAATAATAAAATTCTCGAAATTTCATTTCTCAAGTTAAACTGAAAAATTTAATAAGAACTTCTAGCAATTCTCTAATAATTACAAGTTATACAACAAAGTAATTATGTTATATAATTTCCCACGAGTGACTTTATTTTAATGAAAAATTTGAGGATCTACTAATCTAAACACAAATGTTGATTTAATTAAGCTTATTAGATCTGTATAATTTTATTTTCATTCACAAAATAAAAATGAAAGAGCATTTGATTTGAGTTGCTGAACAAGGCATGCAACAGAAATAAAAAATTAAAAAGATAAGTAGTTGATACATTGATAAAAAAATAAAATTAAAATATGGTTATCTTTTTTATTATCTCATGTCAGCCGATGGCTATTATGCCACTACATTATTGTTGAGTGCCGCATGAAATTGAATTTTATTTTTTGGAAAATTGAACGGAGAGTATAAGCTATAAAAAGTAATAGAAAAATGAAATAGAAGAAAAATCACAGCTACTCTCTTCATTAATGAAGATTTGTCCTAATGAAAAACATTGATTTTGAAACATGAGCAGTTGGTTGCCCTGAGATAAAGAGGCGAAAGCAGAAAAAGATTAAAGTTTGGATGATGATAAATATGGTTTAAAAAAATGGGTAATGATAACATGCAAGCAAGAGCACATACTCACAGAAAGAAATTAAATGAAACGCTGCCGCATCATTAATTAAAATAAAAATTAAACAATCGGGTTGGATCGGTTTTGGTCAGTTTGGGATGCACCCAAACCGAAAACCGATCCAGCAGCAATCGGTTTGGACCAAACAAAATCGAAACTACAATTTTAATGATACAAACTGACCTAACTGGTCAGTTTGGATGGGTTCGGTTAAATTGCGCCCATTGAAACAGCCCTTCATCAGCCACTGTCTTAATTTCACTCATCCACCAAACTTTACTTTTACCTATTTTTAGTGTATATATAACCAAAACGATTTTAATAGTTGGACTACCCTTGATTCTTTTTGCCTTACAGATGAGGGACGAGCATGAAATACTACTATTCATAGGCCAAGTATCATGGGCACCTTGATTGAATAATCGTTGGTGGGTCGCAGCTTACCTTGGCAATATCAGACATCTTATAGCAAGTAGATCGATACAGAATATAAGAAAGAGAAGGCAACAGGGGGAAGAGATAAATTAGAGAGCAAATCGCATTGAGATAGGAGAGAGATTAAGACCATAAAATATTAATTAGAGGAGAAAGGATTTTATTTATTAATTCATGTCATCCATTTAAATATTGATCCTTTATTATTCTTTAATTCAAAAGTTTAAAATTTTTGTTTAAAAATTATGTTACTTGAATCTATCCCATAAGAATATATATAATATTAATTTTTTAAGAACAATTTGAAAATAAAATCATAAGATAAAAATATTGTTCAATCAGGATAGTACACAAATAAAATTCATTGAAATTGAAGGAAATAACTTGAAAAAGTCTCGTTGGGAGTGGATTCTATTAATAAATTTTGAAAATATTATTTCGATGTTAATAATTAGCTGTGATTTAACATTGAACTTTTAGTATTAAAAAAAAAAGAAAATTCTTTTACCATGTGTGAAGTAGAGCAGTTAACCTAAAAATACACCCTAAGAAAAGGGTTTGAAACTTAATGGACTGTATATCCCAATTAGTCAGCCTTTATACTATATTTTGGTCAGGAGCTTGTAACAACATCATGTTTTCAAGCATTCAAGCTTTGTAATAGTTTCTATCTGTTGTTATCACAAGGCAAGTAATATAAAGGCTGGAAAGAGCAGCTCCTATGATATAATTGTTTCATGATGATTATAAACGGAATCAGAGAAGTAAGTGTTTGGGTAATATCAGACAAGCCCCTCGAAGCTTTTCCAGCTCGAGTAAAACACCCGAGGACAGCCTAGCCCGAGCAGTCCATCTGGTCAAAGCTGGTCAAGGTCGAGAGTTCGGCACTCCTTAGCCAGCTCGAGGTCGTCCTCCAGGTCGAAGTTGGTCAAGGTCGAGAGCTAAGCACTCCATCGCCTGCTCGAGGTCGTCCCTCAGGTCAAAGCTGGTCAAGGTCGAGAGATAAGCACTCCTTCGCATGCTCGAGGTCGTCCCTCGTGTCAAAGTCGGTTAAGGTCGTGAACCGAAGCACATCTTTTCTCGCTCGCAGAGATCCACGAGCACGTTGGGCAAGACCCGACCCGAGGCAACTCGACCCGTTTTCTGGAATCCCAAGACACCATTTAATGTCCGACCGAGGTCCCACATGGTGTGGTGGTGATCATCATTGCTCGGTGGCTCAGACATGCCTCAAGGTGTCATGATTCCTAGCAGCACTTGCTCGACATGGTGATCCGCCACGTGAATCGAGTTAAGGGACGTACGCTCATCCCTAGGGAATATTCCGCTAATCCCTACTGTCGGAGGGACTTAGATACCACTAACATGGGAGTAGACAGACTGGAAATGGAAAGAGCGGGAAAAATGGAGTACAAAAGGAAATGAAGGGAACGTTATAAGGGTTGGCAATTTTCATTTACAAAGGATCCGTAAGCTCAAACAGTGTTCTTCATTTTCTAATTTCTCTTATCCGAACTTTCCGAAAAACACCATACTTATCCAAAAGGGCGAAATAATACCCTTTCATCTTTCCGGTCTCCTCACTAGGGAGATACCAAAAGACAAACCCGATCATCGACTTGAGCGTCGGAGGGTTTCGCCGAACACGCCGGTGACCTTAACCCGGTTTCACGTGAGTACAGGTCCGGAGATCTCCGATTCGAAGAAGATAGAGAGCGAGCGAAGGAGGTAATCCCGCTCGAGATTGAGCTTATCGCGAGCAGAAGGATCGAAGCATCTGTTTGAAACCGTGACGGAAGGTTCAAACAAGATCGCTCGAGTGTTTGGAGGCACTGTTTGAAGGTTCGAGACACTCTTGAGGCACGAGGAAAAACTGCAACAACAGTAAGGATGAATTTTTATCTCTATATAAACACTTCTAATCTGATTCTAAATAACAATTCTTCTGTGTTCTCTATTTCTCTTTCGATTTGCGGTGTCTCAGAGCGAATTCATTTTTTATACGCCGGCTAGAATGTTTACGACAGTCGTTTAGTATCAAATCCTACAGATCGCCTGTCATAAATACGACCTTTACAGCTTTTTCCCAGAGTAAAACTGCAATGTATGTCGTTTACATTAAAATATTTTAGACGTTATGTCGTTACTCTTTTTAGATCTAATATAAAACTCACGCTGTCGGTCATCCCTTGGAGCTCATGTTCACACTTTCAACGGCGATCGGCTTCCTGTCTTCATCAAAGCGAATAAATAAATAATTAGTTAATTTTTACACTTTTTTAAAATTTACGCGCGGTTCGGTTCGTACTTTTTAATATTTGATTCTTTGCCTGGTAAGTGATGCGATGTCGTTTTATTATCAGTTTTTTTGACTTTTTGAATTCTCAGAGGCAGAGCCCTAGTTCAGAGAAATATAAGTGACGTGTGGTTTTGTTTAAATTCCGCGAAACGTACGTATTTTGTACTTTGCTGCGAATCCACAGAGAAAATAACAACACGTTGATCGCAGAAAGTTAAAAAGAAAATGGCGATGGCTGGTTTGTATCGACGTATGCTTCCTTCCCCTCCTGCAATTGATTTCGCTTCCTCTGAAGGAAAGGTATTTGCTTATACTCACTTGGTTTTCTATTCTATTTTTGGCTGTTTTTTTCTTCCAACCATTTTGTTTATGGTTTTAAGTTTATAATATGTTTTTAGTTAATGTAAATTACATGTTTTGTTTCTATTTCTGTTTTTCCTTTTAAGATTTTATTTCATTTTTGCATTGTTAGTAAAATTACAGAATTGATTGAAATGTATTGCCATATATATGGAGGAATGGGATGACTCTTTACTGTCAACTTTCACTGTCATATTTACCTGTATATAAGGCCATTCAACTTTTATATCTTTTGCAAGTAATTGAGACTGCAAGGTAATATTATCTCCAGGACTTGATTTTAGCCAATGTAAATAAAGAAATTTGCTTAATGGTGCCCCATCTTCAATAGGAAAAATAATCTAATCATTTTTCGAGTTAATGCATTAGTTGTTTGTGTTTTGAATGATTTAAGCTATTTCTAAGATCTGCCACATTTATGGCTTGGAATTGCAGCAACTTTTCCTTGAGGCCATTCAAGGCGGAACAATGGAAGGTTTCTATAGGCTAATTTCTTATTTTCAGACACAATCAGAGCCCGCATATTGTGGATTGGCCAGCCTTTCCATGGTCTTGAATGCACTTGCTATTGACCCTGGAAGAAAATGGAAGGGTAATCTTTAAACTCTTTTGCATGCAGTAATGTGGGTGGCTTTCTGTGAATTGCAAATTTAATCTATCTTGTATATATGTTCGGTTTTATGATCCCTGCCTTGTTAATCTTTAACATTGTGCTTGCCCCTAACCTTCATAGATCTTGTAACTGCAGTTGCCGGCAGGCAGGCAAGTGCATGTTTGCACTTGTTATTTGGTGCTTCACAAGTTTTTCTTGGCTTAAGAAACAAAAAAGTTTTAATGAATTGTGGTTTGTCTATGATTTTCATGGTTAACTTTTCTTTTACATAATTGCTTGTGGTGTCCATTCTTGTTTTCATCGATTTATTTTATTTGATTCTTATTTGTTTGCAATTTGTTGGATATGTAGCATTACTTGTTGGATCTGACTACTTTTTTGAGGCCTATTGGATGTACGAAAGCACTGAGAACACTTACAGGAAGTCATTTTTGCACATATTTTATCTTTATGGTTTTTTTAGTCTTTCTAGGTCCTTAGTGTGTGTAGAAGCCACTGAAGTACTGATTGTTCGTAGTTTGTGCATCATTTTGGTTACTCTGAGGTTGTAGTTCCTTAGAAGGATATCAAATATTCATTGATGCTCCTTGTAGGACCATGGAGGTGGTTTGATGAATCTATGCTCGACTGTTGTGAACCCTTGGAAAAGGTCAAAGAGAAAGGTATCTCATTTGGTAAGCTTGTTTGTTTGGCTCACTGTGCTGGCGCAAAGGTGGAAGCTTTCCGAACAAATCAAAGCACCATTGATGATTTCCGGAAGTATATAATACGGTTTTCAGCTTCTGAAGATTGTCATGTGATCTCATCATATCATAGAGGAACTTTTAAACAGGTACAACTTTGAATTAGTTGGTTTTTCCCTCATCTATATTTTGACACTAATACTTTTTTTTAACTAGTTGGTTGGTTCTTATGGCCTTACATGGAATATTTATCGTCAATGTTTATATTTAAAGAGTGTTTATTTGGTTGCAATTCACAGATTTGATGCTTCAAAGACTGTTATGATATCTTTTTTTATTATGTAGGCATTTTGAACAACCAAAATAATTTGAATACCTTACTCTAAAGGGAGTTTCCACTTGAATGTATTTGTATCTACCTTGTGATTGGGAAAATCATGGGACTGCTTAATTGCATCTGATGGCAGTCCATGTTGCATAATTAAAATATTTGATTTTTATGAATTGTTATAGCTCGGTCGTTGGTCTTAAAAGGTTTACACAACCTCAAAGTCTGTTGTCGAAAGATTTGATGCGGTTGTAAGATTTAGAGGGAGTTTCTCTGTTTCTTCTATTCTCATGTTTGAAAAGTATTCTATTATATTCAAACAGAAGGATGTAATATGAATTAGGCATCCTCTAGATTAGTTTCGTCACGTGTCTTGATTGTTCATTCTGACTAATGATTTATCGCTGCCATTACTTTTAAACAAGTGTTTTTCAATGTACTGCATTAAAAGGCCGTTGTTTAAATTGTGTTGTTCATCCTTTTTACACGTGTTAAAGAATTGATAGGTGTCAACATCCTTTTTGTTTTTATTTATTTATTTATGTTTTGTATTGTGGGGATATTCTGCTCAGACTGGAACAGGCCATTTTTCACCCATTGGTGGTTATCACGCTGGAAGGGACATGGCACTAATTTTAGATGTTGCACGTTTTAAGTATCCTCCACACTGGGTTCCACTTACGCTTCTTTGGGAAGCCATGGATAGTATTGATGACGCAACTGGACAACGTAGGGGGTACGTGCTTGTATGCTTCTTGTACTTGTTATCCTATCACATAATCCCTGCTGGCAGTGATATTGTACATGCTGGAAGCAGTTTTTGGATGTTTCTTCTCCTGAGGAAACTTCTCTGAACTTGGCTTGCTATTAGTTATTTAATGATAATGATATTTAAATAGATGGTCAGATTGATCATTAGTTTCTATCATGCAGTATTTTTACATGAAGTAAATGTTTTACAACGTTACTTTTAATACCAGTAGACATATGTCTTTGTTCTGGACATGCTTACCAAGACGTTGAATGGCACCGGTTCCTTTTCATTTAATGCCTACAGAAATAGAAATTTGTTTCTTTGGAAACCTGTACCTGGTAAACGATGAGCAATTGGAAATATCTAGGATCCACCATAAGATGTTTTTCATTAAATCAGTAAGGGGCCTGCCTTTGGTGGCCTGGATATCAAGTTAGGTGGCAGAAAGTATCATTGTTTTGCAAAAAAATTGATGGCGATGATCTGCTGACTGCTGAAGGAATTCTACCATGTAGATTCATTGAAGATGACTTATATTTGGGTACTGCTCGTTGGGTCAAATTTCTTAAAGTTATCATAAACCTTAAAAGATAGCTGCAATGGAGGATTTATGAAGAAGAATTATAAAAAAAAATGCAGTTTTAAATGCATCCAAATGAGTTATAAGGAATGATAAAGCAATTGTTACCCTGTCCAGAAAGAGTGTCTTTAACTGGTTAGGCTGCTGTCAAGTTTGATAATCTGGGGACTTCCACAAAAAATTTTGAATTTACCAAGATTCTTGTTATTTTTTTTTTTCACATGCAATGGACTTTATCGGAGACTCTTCATTCTACTACTTTCTCCTATAGCATAGTCCATTTATCGTTTTAGAAATTGTATACAAGTTTATCCTTTTTACAGTTAAATCTGCTTTATCTAATCTACAGCTGCATTTTAATCTTTAATTCTCCATTGACTTTTAAAGTTTGATGTTTCTCAGGTTCATGCTAGTGTCCAGGCCTCACAGAGAGCCCGGACTGCTCTATACATTGGTATGATCACTTAAAAATTTAAGCTGTGTGCACAATGACATCAGACATTTTTCTGCTTTTACAATGGATGAATCATTCTTAATTTTTATTTAGTTTGTCCTGTTCAGTTTTCAATTTTCTCCTCCTATTTCATGTTTCTGTTCTCAAATTTTATTATTTTTCTTTTGTTTTGTTTCTGTGGTCTTGATACTGGCTCTATTTTGTTTGAAATGTGAGAGCTACTACTTAGATTTATAGTTTAGACCTATCAAATATGTATGAGGTAAACGACTGTTTGGAGGCTTTAAGCATTTTCATCTGTAAAATATATGCAGCTTCTTTTTCTCATGAATAGACTAGACCATACTGTATGGATGAACCTTCATTTCCTTGCTGATCATCCTGAGAAGTCCTAGCTTGGATGAACCTTCATTTCGTTGTTGATCATCACAGATGTAGTTCTTGATATTTTTACTCAGTGGAAGTGATTACTCTAAAGTGCAGATCATATGATCTTTAAGCTGACAAATTTTATTAATGATGCAAAATATAATAAGGAAATTGAGTTATTAATTCTGCTGGAGTGGATGCGTCATGGCTGGATTTGATTTTGTTCTCATGTTCACCTTGTTTACTAAAACATATTGAATCTATTTCTTAAGTTTCTGATCACTGTATACTGATTAAAGATATAATTAACTTATTGCAGAGCTGCAAGCATGAGAATTGGGTTGGCGTTGCAAAGTATTTAGTGGATGAAGTTCCTAATCTTCTGAAGTCAAAGGATTTTAAGGATTTTGAGGAAGTCCTCACAGTTCTTTTCACATCACTTCCATCAAATTTTGGAGAGTTCATCAAGTGGGTTGCAGAAGTTCGGAGACGAGAGGATGGTGATCATAGTCTAAGCCAAGAGGAGAAAGGAAGGCTTGCTCTCAAGGTGTTTTTGAGCTTCACCTTCACTCTTTTTCACTTTTCTCTTGACGAGTGAAACACTATTCTGCTTTTTAATATGCTTCATCCAAAGATAAAGACCCAGCGTTTTGTCATGCAGGAAGAGGTGTTAGGACAAGTGCAGGAAACTGGCCTTTTTAAACATGTTTTGGCATTTTTATCTTCAGTAAATTCTTGCTGCAGAAGCATGTCTGGTTTAGTTCACAAAGCTGAACTGCCTGACATTGCTGCAAAAGTGTGTTGCCAAGGGGCTGGAATTTTGGCTGGAAAGTTTGATTCCTCAGAAAGGTTTTATTGCCGGGAAACCTGTGTGAAATGCTTAAAAGCAAACGGTGATAAGCCAGTTACATTGGTGTCTGGGACAGTTGTGAATGGTAGCATAGAGGAAGGGGTTGATGTGCTGGTTCCTTCATCCCAAATCGGAAGCTGTGGCTGTGGCCCAAGTGATTGCATTGGGATGTACCCAGCTGGAAATGATATTTTAACAGTTCTCGTATTGGCCTTGCCTAAAGAAACATGGTCTGGTATCAAGGATGAGAAACTTTCACAAGAAATTCTTGGCCTTGTTTCAACAGAAAATCTTCCTACTTTGCTTCAAGAAGAGGTAAATACATTATTTTTTTTTTTTCAAAAAAGAAATTGTCTCTATTCTTTTGTGATTTGCCTCTGTTTCAAAAATTTGACCGTGGATATTAGTGGTATTGTAATTGCTTAAAAGATGCTTGTCAATCTGCTTTGCCAAGTATTTTAAGCCTTAAAGAGTATTAACATTGTGGTATCAGATGGGAACTTTCATCTGTCAGACGGGTGCAATAAGTTGATTACTGTTGCATTGTCTGGAATGAGAGGGGCAAGTAAATGGGAAATTTGATTGTTTGAACTCGCTGTTTCATGCAATTATTGGTCTGTCGTATTTATATTGTGTAAAATAACATCCCACTTCAGTATCTTCTTTTGCTGCTATGCGGCATCTAATTCCCTAATATCCACATGCAAGATTTTTCATTGTGAAATATGTGTTTTGGCAGGTTTTGCACCTGAGACGCCAACTTCACATTCTCAAGAGATGCCAAGAGAGTAAGGTAGATGAAGATCTAGCTGCACCTAGCATTTAGTCCCCTCTTATATCTAAATTTACTGTAGTAACTGTTGTTTTGCCATCAAAGAAGGCATTTTATCTTGTGGTCTGAATATGTGAAAATATTAGATATGCACTGCACGAAGGCCAATTATTTCCTTTCTTTAGGTTATTCCTTGAGAAGCAAATGGTGTCTCCCCAGGGCCTTGGTCTATGACGGAAAGGCATTTTCCAGAGATCAAAGCCTCACCATGACGGGGTAAGAGGCATCCTTCAGAGATCACAATCCCATAATACAGAGGCTAGAGTTGTGTTCTGAAGATTAACTGTGCTGTTCACTAGAGTTGTATTCTGAAGATTAACTGTGTTGTTTAGAGCGGAACAATAGGCTGGATATTAGTGAGAGTGAAACCCGAAGGATCGAGACCCGAACTAAAAAAAATTTCCAGCAACGGATAAAGACGTTGTTTATGGCTGCATGTCACAGTTTTTTTTTTAATAAAAAAAATTAGATACTTATTATTCTACGAAATAAGTAAAAAAAAAGCTATCTAAGTGTTGTGGAAAATCTTTCACCCACACAAAACACTCACTACAACTAAAAATAAATTTAGCCAAAAAGCATAAGTTATTTGGTTGTAATTTCTAGATACATGGCAAATATTGAAATCTTCCTTTAATAATATGACTAATCCAAAAGTACTTCGCCGACAATCTCTCTTCTGATTTAAAATCGTGGTCTAACATAGATTCCTCCTGTTCCGATTATGAAATAGATGAAATAAATTAAAAAAATGGATATTTGTTTAAGAATGAAATCTTATTGGAACTGTCCATATCCAGTTCATCTTTCGGAATTATATCACATCTCGAATCAGATGAAACAAGATGAATTGAGACAGTATTTTGTAAATATATAATTATCTTGAGTATATTAACTATTTTTTTATTTTCCGATCGCCTGAAAGGGACAAAAGAAACATCTTCTTCTTTCTTCAACAATTTTTGATCTCTATTGGACTTCTCAGTAAGATTCGAACCTAGATGAAGTTCAACAATTATAAGTCAGCAAAGTACTTTTGGATTAGTTATATTATTAAAGTCTGCGGCTGCATATGTTATTCGGATCTCCTTAAATTACAATTTTAAATAACTTATATTTTTAGAGAATATTTAAAATCGAGGTTGGGTAGTTTTAATTTTTAAGTTACAACATTAAAATATTTGGTGAATACTAACTGTTATAATTTAGAAGTTATATTAATATAATTTATTAATTGTATGAAAAAATATATATTATATCTTTAATAATTTTATTAAAATTATATTTATTATATATTATTAATTTTTATTTTATAATTATAATTTTTTTACAACAATTATAACTTTTAAAATTAACACCTCAATTATAATTTTATTATCATATTATTAATTTTTATATAATTTTTCAAGCATAATAAATTACTTAAATTATAACTCAACCAAACTTTTTTTTTTTTTTTAAAAAGAAGGTTAACTACAGCATTTGGACAATTGACTTGTTTCAGGACGCGAATAAATGGAAAAAGTCAAAAGGCAACAAGGTAAGGGCTTATTCATCGTTTCATGCCCTTCACATCGATTGTCCGTTGACTCCATCCATGAAGCTGTCAAGCAACATTTAACTGAATGGTTTTGCAAGCCTTGCCCAGAAAATAAAGTAAAATTAAAAATCAAAAAAGAAAGATGGCAGTGGCAGGAGTTTACAGAAGAGTTCTTCCCTCTCCTCCTGCAATTGAGTTCGCTTCTCCTCAAGGCAAGGTAATTACCATTATCAATTACTTGCCCGCCCTCTCTCTGTTGCATGCATTTAATTCAACTAAAAACTTCCAATTCTTTTTTCTTTTTTGGTTGGCAGAAATTGTTCGCAGAAGCACTTGAAGGAGGGACCATGGAAGTATTTTTTAAATTGATATCATATTACCAGACTCAGTCAGAGCCAGCATACTGCGGTCTTGCCAGCCTCGCTGTCGTCTTGAATGCCCTCGCTATTGATCCTGGAAGAACCTGGAAAGGTATTTATTATGTAACTCGTTTATACATTTCAACTTTGGCTACTTAATTGAGCCCAGTAAAAGAAAGTTTTAGATATTTTGGAATTAATTTGCAGGGCCTTGGAGATGGTTTGATGATACGATGTTAGATTGCTGTGAGCCTTTAATCAAGATTAAGGATGAGGGAATTACATTCGGTAAAGTTTCGTGTTTGGCTTTTTGTAATGGAGCTAATGTCGAAGCTTTTAGGACAAATGAAAGCTCCATTGATGATTTTCGCAGACATGTTATTTCCTCTGCTTCTTCAGATGATTGCCATGTCATCACCTCGTATCATAGAGGAGTTTTTAAGCAGGTGTAATTCAAATTTATAGCTTATTCTTATTGGCATTATGTATTCGATCTTTATGTTAAAATTTGCAATTTGGTTCTTTGTGATATTTCGTGATCTCAATACTGAAGATACAAAAGTTTCTTCTACTTAATTATACTAAGAGTCATTTGAAAAGTTTGCTGTCTTGTCTGATTGCAGACTGGAACTGGTCATTTTTCACCAATTGGAGGCTATCACGCTGTAAAGGATATGGTTCTTATTTTGGATGTTGCTCGTTTCAAATATCCACCACATTGGGTTCCTCTTACACTTCTTTGGGAGGCCATGGATACTATTGATAATGCAACAGGACATCGTAGGGGGTAATCTTTTCTGCTCTTAAGTTTTCCATATTGTATCATAGTATCATTTGTCCAGTGAGCCAGCCGTTGAATAGTCTTATTCTATTGTAATTAGGTTTCCAGCTTTTGCGTTCTCTAAAGACGCCATGGTATTATGCAGATTTGACTCGCATATATTCTTGACTATTCTTTTATTCTGTTTTCAGATTCATGACTGTCTCAAGGCTTCCCAAAGCATCATCCATTCTCTATACTGTGGTACTGTTCTTATTCTCTAGCTTGACCATGGAAATTTCTTTTATCATGTTTTCTTTTCCCTCCATATGGACCACCGTTGCATGTAAGCATGGTTCAAATATAGCTAATCATATTTGACCAATGTAGAGAACCTGAGGACATGAATCATTGTTAAATTGTTCTCATGTATATGCATATGCACTTTTCTTAAAGGCAATTCTCGGGCTGAAAAGGTAAGTAAGATGTTGAACTAAATGTAATGGAGGGTAAAATAAAACAGTTGATCATTAAGCTACAGGATGAAAAATGTTGTTTGCTTTTCATGGTGCCATTTACTGATACTACTATTTTCTTGAGTGTACTTTTTTCTTGCTTTTGATGGGAAGATATTCTAATTTGCTCTCTGATCATTATTGACTGTCTTCAGAGCTGTAGACATGAGGGCTGGAACAAGGTTGCAAAGTACTTAACTGAAGATGTTCCCCTTCGGTTAGAATCTGATGGTGTGAAGGGTGTTGAGAATTTACTATCTGTTGTATTTAAATCAACACCTGCTGACTTAAAAGAGTTCATTAAGTGGGTAGCAGAGGTTCGGAGACAAGAGGATGGGAATATGATCTGAAGTGAAGAAGAGAAAGCAAGGCTGGTTATGAAGGTTTTCTCTAGCTTTTTCTTGTTCTTGGTTCCCTCTCCTTTGCCTTCTCCCTTCCCTATGAGCCTGTTTTTATTTTTTCCACTTGAACATGGTGAATTTTCATGTCATTTCAGTGATTTTCTTCTGTTTCTTATTATTTATTTCATAGACAAGCAACTGATGTAGAATTCTGATCTTGATGTTTTAAAGTTTGGCATTTCAGGAAGAGGTACTGAAACAAATACGAGAAACTGAACTTTTCAAGCATGTGGCCAAGTGGTTGGCTTCTGAAATTTCACTGTGCAAAGGTCTCACCTCTTGGGGCTTGAAAGAGACATTACCTGAACTAGCTGCAGATATTTGTTGCCAGGGAGCAGAACTCTTCATGGGAAAACTCAGTTCATCAGAAGGAACATGTTGTAGGCAAACCAATGTGACACTTCTAAAATCCAACAATGAAAAGCCTTTGACAGTGGTTTCAGGGACTATAACTACAGATGGCATAGAAAAAGGGATTGAAACACTGGTTCCTTTCTCTGTAACTGAGCCGAGTAATTTGTGTGATTTTGATCAAAGTAATTGCAAAGGGATGCATCCTTCTACGGCAGACGTTCTGACAGTACTTTTGTTGGCCCTGCCACAACATACATGGTCTAGCATTAAAGAAGGTGAACTACGCATGCAATTCAATCATCTTGCATCAGTTGACAATCTCCCCTCTCTGCTTCAACAGGAGGTAATACATTTTTCTCCTTAGTTATTCGTCAGTTGTCCAATCTCTTTCTCTGTTTGCAGTGTTCTCTTTTATATTCTATGGAAAAGATTTTCTTTTTCTATGTTTACAGTCGTTCTTTTAGTTGAATATTATCACCGAAGTTATTAATTTTGTGAAGTTTTGTTTCCAACCTATCTGTTTCAGTTCTAACCTGCTACTAACTTGTAAAATGGATTGCCCTACCGGTCAATCACTAGGAGACATTGCAAAATGAGACTTCAATAAACAAAATCATTGAAAATCAAAAGCAATAAAACCAACTGATTTTTTGAGACACAAAAGAAATATATAGAAAATGTGATAATTGTAAGATTATTATGAATTTTATTCAATAGGTTAAATCTTCATAAGTTTATGTTGACATGTGCAAAGATTATATTCTCTGCCAAATGTGCGACTGTTTACCAAATTGCATGTACAACTCTTAACAGAAAGAAAGATTTTCTAAGTTTTGTACTTGAGGAAGTAATTTTTCATTCTTAGCACTACTTTGGTGGTAGCTAATAATCAACTCAGTCAGGTTAATACCAATTAACCTGTATTGATTTTGAAATTTTGGCTAAATTGGGTTCAGTGGAGTTACTGAGATATGTTACATCAGATTTAGTAGTTGAATAAAGCAACCTGGTTGGTCAATGCTTTAAATCCCACTTCCCTATCTGATGCACATGATTTTTTTGATTAGTAGTTTCATTAGACTTGTTCTGCATTCGAGTTTTCTGATTGCCTACACAGACAACTTAATAATTTATTAGAATATCAGCATTGTCAATAATTCAGTCAAATATACTACAGCTTACTCTTACTTGAAGGTTCCTGAGTGTATTTTTCATGGCTATTACAGGTCCAGCATTTGCGCAGGCAGCTCCATTTCTTAATGACCGATCTCAGTGCTCCTTCACCTTCTCGTTAATTTCTTCTTGGTGAAGGTAATATTCCAATCTTTGGCATTCATGGGGGTGATAGAAACCATGAGATTTGAATGAAAACAAATGGTAAATTATTTTTGACTATGGAGGTAGATATAATTAAGTGAAGAGCTCGAGTATTAAAAACTTCTTATTTTATGAAAGAATACTCAGCCTGACTAACAAAATAATTAATATGTATTCTTTCTTTCTTTCTTGCTTCTTATCCCAGACTACTGAAATTCAATGGAATAAGTAATTACTATATAGAAAAATGCTTCCTTTTTGAGCTTGCCTGCTTGTTTGGTAGAAGTATACTTTTATAGTTAACTATTTTTAATTTTGGATATTTATTCATCCTTCAAAATTTGGAAGCTTAATATTACAACCATCACAAATTATATCATTATATGTCAATTTATATAAAAATTTGTGATTGTAACTATCATTACTTAAAATTATATATATTTTCTCTCTGTAAGCCCACATAGTTAATCACTTAAAGATACTTCGTAATATATTATCAAATTTTTTAATGATAAAGATATGAAGCAAGATCATTGATTGATTGGGAGCAATCAATCTAAGAACTTAAGGGTTTACTTTACCTTACATAATTTATAAGATAACACAACCCCAAAAAACACTTTTTGACTTTGGCCTCTTTTGGGAGGAGTGATTCGTTTCTCTACAGCACACGGCGCTAAAATTAATCCATCGACTCCGAGGAAACAAAAATGAATTCGCACAGTGCGCACAGCTTTGAGCTTGCATTGGTTAATTAAAATTTGAAGCGCACACCGACAAAACTCATGTGCAAGGAGGAAGGTAACTCAAAAGTCAAAAACCCTGAGCACCAATATAGGGTAAAATCTCTTGATGGTGTTGTTTTATATTGGAATAGCTTCTGCGTAGTTATAAAAAAATTCAACCTCAATTTAGACTAATTAATATTAAAAATAAATTCTACGTTATAATAAATTATAAATTTTTTATTTTTTTTTAAGTAACTTACCTTTACATTATAATAATTATTTGTATATTATAAAAATATGTATGATGTAACATCATAGTTTACCATATAATAAAATATATTTTTAAAGTTGTTTGAGATAATAATTTATTCTTTGGAATTGTTACGAAATCTTAAAACTTGCAATTAGATAACAACAATTCATTAGTATGACCACCTTCTTGTTGAAGCTAAAATCTTTCTAGCTTCTCAAAGTTGTTTAGAGCTTTAGGCATGAAACTTTTTGTATTTCGGTACTATCGTCTTCATGATCGTGTCCTTCTCATCTTGTCTAATTGCAGCAATGATCTCTTCTTCAATTAAAGCATACATGACTTGTTGCTCATTTGGATGACTGAGGAAGATATTAAATATCCATTTGATCATCCACTTCAGTTGAAATACATATGTTCTATTAATTTATTTACTTTTATATTATCTGCACTAAGGATAACTAAGTCAAAATAAAGTTTTTTCAACTAAAATTCTACTAAGTTATAACTTTTTTGTCATATTAAAAGTAAGTTGATCCCTAACCATAGAAAGGTTTTTACAATATGTACACAACAAACAATGTTATAAAATGCTAATTTCAGGTCATTATAAAAAGAGGGATTCCACTTTTTACTAATAACCTTCTGAGGTTAAAGGACAATGGAATAATATGAAATCTATAGGGGAGAAAGTGATAAAAGATTATTTTCTTTGAGGGGGAAAAAAGATAGTCTTCCGTATGAAGATAGAGAAGAGAACCTAAAGGATTTCACGGCTTGACATAAATTAATTTATGGCCAGGTTATTTTAAATTTTTTACTTAAAATTTTGTATTATTAATATGATGCAATCTAATAGCATAATTAAATACTATTTTACACTTGTACATAATTTGGCTATTTAAATTCCCATGAAAGCCCGACATTGATTTTCCCAATACTCCTTTGCCTGCTTGACCCTCTCCGCTCTTTCCATCTGAAGCCGCTTCTCCCAATACTCTCGGCAACTGTTTATATCACAACCATTAATTTAATTACATAAATTTGAAGCAACAGCATAACACTGAAGCCTGAAGGCAACGCCCACAGAAGAAAAGTTTACAAACCTTTGCTGAAATTTCTTACAAGTTTAAGAATATATAGCCACCATATACAAGAGAGATTGGGAGAGTTGTTGCAAAAATAAACACTTACCTGAATACTTCTCTTGCAAATTAAGATCATGTACAAGAGATATTTTCCGTACATGTGTAGGTGACTTATCTCCAATTAAAAATGATTGATGTATCATCAATGTATATAAAAACAAACCTTCGACTTAATAGAATACTGAGCTCTGTCAAGTGTACGGCTCCTTGGTATACTCCTGCCTGCAATCAATTAATACGATTTAGAGAAAGAGATTTTTTTTTTAATTTAAATTAATACGGTCTATAAATATATTACAATCTAGAGTTTTTTTTATAAGAAATAAAATGAACCGTACGTGGGGTTCAAACTCACGCCCTCAAATTGAGTTTTAATTACTTGTTTTTTTTTCTATTAATTTGAATTGTTAATGACTAAATAAATATAAGAGATTTTTTTTCATGACAAATTGTCTCTGATAGCGTATTTAGATCAAAATTCAACAAATGGAACAAAAAAGTCAGTTCAAGAAAACTACTAATATTATTAAAGAAAAATTACCTGTCGACATAGAGGGCATTTTTCTTTAGGATCTACTAACTTGAATCCATCAACAATCGAGATTGAGGCAGCAGAGCAAGCACAAATTTTGCACAATATATGACCACATGTCAGAGAAACCGGATCGAACACGGTCTCCTGTTACCATAATAAAATTTTGCTGACCCTCCCTTTAAATATATATATATATATATAAGGCCATACAAGCCCATTAAATTAAAATTTTCGGTTCTTTTATCTTCAGAGCATCTGTACATAAAAGGACATGTTTAGTGCTTTGTATAATCAACAGTACCACGCTACTTTTTTTTTTTTTTGGGGTTTCAAATTACACAATACACTACCGATATATATTACAATTAGCAGTCGTCAAAAGCTTAACATATGATGGGTTTGCTTGAGATATAGCACCCAACAATACAGTTGCAACGGTACTAATGTGATGTATATTTTTGATTGCCAGAGATGCTCAGCAATTGCTTTTAACAAATCCCTTTTGTTATATATTTTATTTACTAGGAACTAAGAAAACAATTAATTAATTAATTACTTACCAAGCATACAGGACAAGTCAACTCAATATCGTGCTCGATGGAATCAAAGAGCTCACATGATAGTGATAATTTGCTGCCGTCAAATGTTATCCTGTAGCCTTCAGATGATACGGCCGCCATGGTGCTTGAATTGACCTTGGTTTCTCTCAAATTGATGTGCAGAGCCACAAGCTCACGCAGCCATGGTGACTGCAGGATTTCAATTTGCATACCTTGAGCATGCGATTTGAAGGCCGGCCCTTGCTTACAGCAGTGATGAATCTACATTACATTACATATATATAATTAAATGATCTACTTCAATATTGAATAAGAAATAGGGGATTTATGACAAGTAATTAAACTATAATATATAATTAATCAACCGACGGTTAATACTGACTTTATCATATTTCTTGAGTATTTTCTGAACCATAATGGCGTTGATTAGTGCATAGACAACTAATTCTTTGCCTTCTTCAATCAAGCTGGAAACATGGGTGCCCTGCCCTTGCATTTTCCCTTTAATCCAGAAAAAGTACTTCTTCAAACCAGCAGCCTGATGAAGCTTAATCAATTTCTTTGCACGCTCATTGAAGTAGCCTACTACAGCCGACATGTCATTCACAAGCGAAGGGAAGAAGGCTTCATCGCACACTATACATTGATAATTTGATATGAATTCATTTAAACATGTATACAAGAAAGATTTGAAAATAAAAATTTCCAAGGAAATGAAATAAACAAATTAATATATATACTCTCGAGAAACTAGTGTATGAAATTAAATTTTAAAAAAGACAGAAGTAAAATTAATAGGTGATCGTATATAATCATGAATGAGCAGAAATTGAAACAATAATCAAGTAAATTTCAACAACAATAGACTATGAATTAGATTGTGTATTTCTAATAAACTAAGATCAAAGCACATATTATTGACCCAGCTCCTATTTATTATATTGCACAATCGGATTGTTAATTTAATGTTTGTGAGAGTTAAATATGCACGTATGTACCAGGACAGTGATTGTGGCAGGTGGTAATTTTAATTTGAACAACTCCATCGGCACTGGAATTAGATTGAGGGTCTTTCTGAGATTGGAAAGCCAGCCTGCACTTCTTCAATATCTTCTTTAGCTTCTTGCAAGCAACCTTAGGCAGTTGCTGCTCTTTCTGTTGCATGTACTCTTCATATTTCTTGCAGAACTTCATGGCCTATCAAGGCAGACTGAAAGAAGTAAGAAGACAGCTGGACGACCTCGATCTTGGATAATTAATGCTACCACCATGACCTGAGGTTTAAGCTTTAATAAATGAATGAATACATATAATTAAGTAAAAAAAAAATTGTCAACTTACGTATGAAAATGACTTCTTTATTTTTTTTACATGAAGTCGTCGATTAATGACAAAGATTTCGCGGCTTGAGCTTGAGGGAAGTCAACTTCCAGTGGTAACTTGCTGGCCACAGCACTTGGAGAAGTAAAATAAAAATTATATTATTTAGGATTAGAAATATATAATTTTGTGAGTATAAAAAATTGAAATATAGCCGCAAAGTAAAGTTAAATTATAGCACGCACAATAACTAAATAGAAACTGTAAACAGCATAAAATAATAGAAAATCCAAGGCCTGTACTGGACAATTTTCTTAAAATAAAATAAATTATACCACCTACTATTATGTGCTTTATAATTGGGCAGCGTATGTTTCCCAGGATACAACAGGTCACCGAATTGTTTCCGGCGAACTTCCGAAGTGCATGAACTCACTGGCTAAGGGAGGGAAATCATATTGGGTTTGTGTGTGAAGTTGTTGTTGCCTCTTGAAATATCGTCCATAACTAATTGCATTCAAATATGTAATGGTCACTTTCAATTATGAATTTAAATTAACAACTTAATCAGCCAATTAATATATTTGTAATTGCTGTATTGATAATTTTTTTTCAGATTTGGAATTTTTATTAAAAAATTATAATATAAATATAAAAAATAATTATAAATCAATTTAACTTAAAAATAAAAATATATATATAAATCAACTAGTAACTGAAAGAAAAAAAAAATTATCAACTAATTTGATTTTCTTTAATTTTCTACGTTTAAAGTTTAAAAATAAAAAAATATAATAAATGTATTACAATATCATATCCCAATGATGAAAATGGTTTCCTGATAGGAGAAAGCTACATGTTATTTATAATAAATGTATTACTGTTATTGTTTATTCATTAAGTTATTTATGCAGAAAGCTACATGTTATTTAATTGTGTTTAAAAGTTTTATTTTAAAATAATTTATTTACTCTTAATGGAAAAATCATATTTTGCCCCTCAATAAATTATATAATAAGCTAATGGTGAATTAATCGGAAGGGTATTTTAAGTTATTGTTTAAAAAATAAGGATTAAATAAGTTCTTATTTAAAAAATAATGATGAAATTGACTATTACGTCAAATTTCAAGATTGAAAAATATTTTTTCTCTTATAAATAATCTCATTTGGTTTTCAGTATTAAATCAACGAAATATTTGAAAAGAATATAGGCTTCAGCTTCATTTTCCTACTGACTTGAAGTTAATGTCTTTGACAAAAACAATTAACTAATTAAATAAATGCGTATATGAAAGTTTCTATTTTTCTCTCGTATACTGGCAAATGCTGGTGGCAAATAAAATAACTACGTGCAACAGCAATAGATATTTTAACATGCGTACAATAATACATGATTTTTAAGGGATAAATATGATAATTTACACTTCGAGCAGGGGTAGAATTTGAGGAAGCAATTATTTGATTTGCAACAATTGGATTTGGGAGGAGAAATTCTATGGTACATCAAGGTTCTATATCGTAATTTGGTGTGGAATTACCAACTAGTAATAATTGGACATGTGGCTATTAATTTTAATTCTAAAAATTAATTTATTAAAAATTTAAAACGTCTTTTCCCTCTCCTTTTATCCTATTTCCTTCATTTTGAATATTTTTTTTCCTATTCTCTTTCCTCTCTCGCGTATTTCCAAAACCATAAATTATTTCACATTCAATCAGACGTAATTATTTAAAATGATAACTCTAAATTAATTTATTTTATCTGATGAATATAATAATTAAATCTGATGTGTATTCTTTTTCTTTTCAAAGTAGGATTTAAAAAGAAAATTAATAATTATATAATTAAGGGTAAAATATGTACATATTATATGCAAATAAAAATGAAAAAGTGCATGTATTAATGTGTGATCTGTTCGTTTCTTAAGAAAATTTGATATTGAAAGAAAAAGAAATACGACTGTTTGTTAAGTTAGTAGAGAAGTTTACCCGGCGAAGAAGGGAAGGGTTGGAGAAGAGATGCAGCTGATCGTGACGGTCATATTTGTTTATGTAGCTAATTAAATCTTCCCACAGAATCACAAGAAGTTTTTCGCCACCTCTCTGAAATGAATTTATGAATAGAGATAATCTTAAAACATATCCAATTAATTTTTCTATCCTCATCAATTTTACACAGTTTTAACTACTTTTAAAACTTTTTGTTTCTAAATGTGCAAGGTCACGCAATGGTCTCGTAATTCATTAATAACTCATGTGTGTTATTGAACGTATGGGTTTGAGTTTTAGTCAACTCGATTTTTTTTTTAATAGTAGTTTATATATTTTCTTACATATAATGTAGAATAAATTTTTTTCTAATATTAAGTGATTAAGTGAGGGTCTCTCTAATGGTAAGTGAAAGCTGGCATTCAACCATGCTGTACTAAAATTATTTTTTAAAAAATAATTATAATATACCAATAAATAAAATAAAAAGTGTCATGCCATTGCATTTTATCATTTACAATGCAGTTATTGTTAAATGAGAGCGTCAGTTATTAATAAAAGTCGGAAGATCCACTATTTAGGATCAGTGCAATTAAATTTTTTGTTTTTCGATTGTTTTTATAAGCCAATTAACTTCAGCTACGTGGCAATCAATACAATTTATAGCATAATTAAAATTGTGCAACTCAGTCTTACTTATTTGAACTCTTTAGTAAGACTGCACGGTTCTTTAAATTCAGCGTGTTTCTTTCCCTTAGAGATTACAAAGTAATATCTGATGAAATTTAAAAATATTTATATATTTCTTATAATTTTTTTCTAATTACTTCCTTTAATTGAGAGTGGAAAAGATGGATTAATTATCTAGGAAAAAATATTTTTAAAAATATCAAATTAATCATATGAATATTTCAATTTGCAAAGTGACAGAATATGTTCGGTAAACCCAATGACAAGCATTTTTGGGTTCTTTTAGGGGTCATTTTGACTTTAGATTAAATAGGATTTGTTATCCAATTTCTATATAACCCATATGTTTCGATTCTTTTTTTCTTTTTTTTTGAGAAGCATTTGTTTTAATTCTACTTGTAAAACAGACCGCCCTACTGGTCAATCATGTGAAACTCTCGTTTCATTAGATAATATCATTGAATTAAAAACAAAAGCATGAGCTTAAATCAACTAACTTCTTTAAGAAGGAAAATTTCTATCTATGGAAAAAAAGTAAAATTTAATACTGGTAAGATTATTTGAATTTTCTTAATGGCTAGATAGGATTTTAATTTCAAATTTTATATATTCATATATAAAACATGTTTATATATATATATATATATCAATGTTCAATAAAAAGAGAGATTTTCAAACCAAGTAAAATAATTATAGGAGTGAGGAAATAATTAAAAATTGAGAGATTCACAAATAAAATGTGTTTATTTAGAAATAAGGGAGTATTTTTTACATTAATAGTGCGTTTACTATATTAGAATCAAAATTATCTGGAATCGAAATGAATTGAAATGAGAATGGAAAATAAGAATCAAAATAAATTATTTATTTAAACTATAGAAATCAGAATTATAATGAGCAGAATTGCCATTAATGTGTTTATTTTATCTTGTAATTAGAATATGAATGAGTTAGATTGTAACAAATTATTGAAAAATACTTAATAAATTATTATCATAATTATGATTTTATAATTTTAATTATGGTGATTATTTAAACAAAATTTAATAATAATAATAATTATTAATATATTAATTAATAATAATAGTATTTTAATAAATAAATAATCACAATAATTAATTATTATCATAGTTAATTAATTAATATACTATTATAATAATTAATTAATATAATAATAATAATTATTATTAGTATAATAACATATTATTAAAAATAATTAATAAATATTATTATAGTTAATTAATTATTATATTAATTAATTAACTATAATAATATATTAATTATTGTGATTATTTATTCAAAAATTATTATTAGTTATTGTTAGTAATATATTAATATATAAATTAATTAATTATAATAATATATTAAGTAATTATAACTAAGGATAAAATAAGAATTTTTTTATTTTTAGAGAGTAAAATAATCCACCAAAGAATAAGAGATTGATTCCTAAGCTCTCCTAAGGAATCAATTTTTCATTTCTCATTCTCAAATTCTGGTATGCCTTTGATTTTAATTTTGATTTTGATTCTTACTTCTATTTTATGAAATAAATACTATTAATGATTTCAATTCTCCAATCTAAAAAATAAATGAATCCTACGTTTAGGAAAATTTAAAACGGGGTTTAGAAAGATTTTGGAGGGGTAGTTCGACGCTTTAACCTAATACACAAAGTCCAATAGGAAGTCTAAAGGGCCCAAACAAGCGAAAATGTCAACAGAAAGAACTGGGGTTTTACAAGGATTCTGGAGTGGTGCTAACAGGCACAGCACATTGATTTAAAGGACTTCATCAAGTGTGTTGCAGAGTTCTGGAGACAAGAAGATGCTGGTGTTTTCTCAAGCGAAACAGAGAAAGTAAGGCAGACTTTGTGTTTGGTATATTTTCAGGAAGAAATACTGAAACTAATTTGAAGAGACTGAACTATTCAAGCATCGTAATAGATGGCTGGCTTCTGAAATTTCCTCGTGCAAACGTGTCATAACTTTGGGAGTATTTCCTGTGAAACTGAGTTCGTTAGATGAAACCTGCTGTGAGGAAACAGATGCGACACTTGTAAAAGCTGATGATGCAAAGCCTATGAAATTGGTTTCTGGGAAAATAAAAACAAATGGCATTGATCAAGGAATTGACACGCTGTTGGTTCCTTCATCTCTAACAAGTCAATCGATAAATTTGCCGGCATTCTGACACTACTGGTATTGGCACTGCCTCAACGTGCATGGTCCGCCATAAAACAAGAGAAGCTACTCGCTCAATTTAATCATCAATCGACAATCTCCCTACTCTGCTTCAACTGGAAGGTAATTGTTATTCTTTTTTCCTAATCCTTTTTTCATTATCTATCATTGTCTAATCCCTGGAGATTATATTTTGACCAAAACATACCTGGGAACCAGCCGGCCAGGTCCTTGGGGGGATATGTTTAATATTCAAACAGTCACATACGTCTGATTAGACTCGTTATGCTTGCAATTTGAGTGTGTACTTTCCTCTTCGTGATTATTTCAGGTCCTGCATTTGAGACGACAGCTTCGTTTTCTCATGATCGATCTCCGTGGGCCGTCACTCTCTGGTTAATTAGTCACTTCGCTCGGTAAAAGGCTTATGGCAACAACTAAAATACGCATCCCAAAATTCTATTTTAAAATTTCATAACCAAAAAAATAAATAAATAATGTGATATTTATTAATTAATTAATATAATTTATTTATTTAAATTTTTTTTAAAAAATATCGAATACTCAATGAATAATAAATCGCGTACCACGTCTTTAGATATAATTTCTTGCTACGGCCGGCAAAAATCTCATGACACCCGCCCACGGTTAGTATATTACTACGAAAAAAAATGCCCTGCCCCATTCAGAATCAATAAATTTTTAAAAGTAATTTTAGTGAATGTGCAAGGACCCGGCCCACTTGTAATGTAATCTTTTCGAAGCAAATCAAGCAATGTAAGATTTTAAGATACCATGATTCATCCCATTATTCCCATATCTCCCGTATTGTAAGATAACTATTGTCCGTTTTAGGCTTTACACGCGCATTCATTCTTCATCACCGTAATTTTATTTTTGGTATGGGCCCAAGCCCACCTAAAATGTCTCTTATTAACCTAAGGATGGTCATTATTAACTAACATATTTCTTAAGTAATATAAGATGTCACACAGTGAGTTGAGTCGAGGGTGTCAGTCGTTTATAAAATATCTTATATTCTGAATCAGAGCAACTAATTTTCTAATGAAAAAAAAAAAAATGAAGTGGTGAAAATTTAATTTCTAATTTTTTATCTGAAATATCCCTACGAGATGAGAAACCTCATTCATTAAAAACCAACTATTATATCTTATTATTTACTCAAATTCGGGTGATTATAGACGATATTCATGGCTAGCCAATAACTACACCACGGGGCTATTTATCATTACTTGAAGAAAAATAATAGTTACAAAAAGGGACACAATTGATGTTTGCTACAGAAAAAACAAAAACATCGAATTTTCACTCCTAGTCAAGGAGTCTAGAATAGACAAAAAAGCTTAAGATTAGAGATTAATTGGCGGAAACAAATCAACATTGCATGTGGAATTAATATAGTTTTAATTCAATTCTTTAATTTAATTAGTGTGTTCTTTCCTCTTAAGAGAATATTACATGTTTTGTGTGATTTTATCAAATTACTTTCCTCTAATTGAGAGTAGATTGAAATATGGATTAAGTAGCTAGGCAGAGAGATTAAAAAGAAAGAAAAGGAATAAAATGAATCATAACAACATTTCAATTGCAATGCACTTTTAGTGGATTGTTGAACGTAGGCAGGGACGAAGAATTACGGATGATAGATAGATCCGTATGAAAGTGCATGGCACTGGTGTCCGGTTCTCAGACTTGGGGTGGTGGTGCTCCAGTTCCAGTTCCAGTTCCTGCACATGGAACTATGTTCATGTCGGCGTCCCGACACGTGGGTTCTCCTACACTGGTGTGCACGCCTGGTGGTGGTGCTGCCGCTGCGCCTCCCTCACATGGAACTATATTCCTGTTGGCATCGTGACACAGTGGCTTCCCAAATTCCACACGAGCCATGCTCATGCTCACCCGATAATATAGAGCCATGACCATCATCGACAGAATCAATGTATTCTTTGAGATTGAGATAGCCATGACTCTCTGGGTAGCTTTACTCACTCCAAATTAATTAATTACTTTTATTATATTGTCCGTCTCTCTGTTTGGGATCTAATTAATTAATTAATTAATTCGGGAGATGCGGAGATGGGAATGCCAAGCCATGCACGTATATTTAATTTATACTTGTCTTTCTTTTATCATTAACTCGGATGATTCTTAAATTTAGAAAGTTAATCATCAATTAATTCTTCTATTCTTGAGGCTGTGGAACGGTGGAACCGGACAATCCTTCAACAACTACTTTTCATTTGGTCCAACGATTCATCGGAGACTTTCTCCTCCATATGATGAACAGCTCTATTCTTGTCGAATTAGTCGCCACTTATTTTTCCTGAACAACGATGACATTAATTAGTATTATTACCGTACGTGCGTCAAACAATAGCTTTGATCAATAAATTCCTACCATATATGCATTTTTAATTTCTGCTTGCCATTTTCTTTAAAAAAAATTTCAAAGTAAATAGTAATATTTAAGTGGAAAGAGAGTAACGGATGGAGGAGTTGATCAATAAATAGCTTTACTCTTGTTCAATATATAATAGTGGTCTCTTTCAGTGCTAGATGAATACAATCTGAATATGAACCACGTGTATGGACTTTTGTATCTGAACAAGCAGTTTTGTAATCAACTTGCAAATTAAGAAGATTAAATCAACAAAAGATTCTGGCCGGGAACACATTTTATTTTATTATTATTCTTTTTTTTTTTTTTGCCTATACAAAGGAGAAATTTATATAAATAATCTCAAATAGTTTTATTTTTTTCACAAATAACCTTCGGAAATTTTAGCTATCATAATTAGTTAAACATAAAGTTTTAAGACAAAACTGCCCCTGTCATCTTCTCTCGTCCTTGGCCAAAATTCTTTCTCACAGTTCTTCGTGAGTGATTTACGATCTCTCTTCATCACCTCCCCCATCGCTTAATCTAGACGGAAAGCGTAATCCAGACAGAAAAATTGTAAGAGAAATATTATAATTTTTTAACAATTTTTTTTTCTAAAATCGGTGCTGCGCGGGACGGGGTGCCCATTGCGTCGATATCGGCGCGATGGTACTCATCGCACCAAGTTTGGTGCGACGGACATTGGTGCGATGGGTGCTCCTCGTCGCACCAAACCTGGTGCAATGGACTCTCGTATCTGTTTAGCCATAGCATAGCCCAATGGCTTCTCACACTGGACTTAATGCCCAAAACAAGGGGATTTCGAAAGCTATTGATGTTCCATACACGACCGACTTATGCCCTCTTTCTAAAATAGATTATAGCATCTCCTCTGAGCTACAATCGGAGCTCCTTTGACCGATAGTAATGCACTTCTGGAATTTGGTGCGACAGGATGTCTGTCGCACACAAACTTGTGAGATAGGTACCCAGTCGCACCAAATTCTTAGGTTGCAATTTCTGAAATTTGGTGCACAGTTCAAGTGCAACTAAGTCCATTAATCCTGACATGATTAAAGAAAATAAATTTATTATACTGTAGAAAGTATAATCACTAAAAATAAAATATATTAAAACTATTAGGTACGATAGGGTGTACTAGGTGCGACAGGCTGCCTGTCTCATCAAACTTAGTGCGACAGGCTCCTTGTCTCACAAAACTTAGTGAGACAGCTGTCTGTCGCACCAAAAACATAACCCTACAACATAACCCTAAAATGCTCGGTGGCACATGAACAACAAATGTTTCTTCACATATTTTTAACATTTCATTATACAGAATACACCACAGAAATTTTCATAACAATTATACAAATATTTAATAAAATTATATTATCTTACACGTGGCTGGGTAAAGATACGGTTGGGTGTGAATGTGTGGTGTGCTGGCTGCTAGTGGATCTGATTTTTAGTTGCAGGGAAAACGAAATTTGCAGGACGATGAAGTTTACAGGCGATGAAAATTTATATGTCAAAGGGAATAAAAATTAAATATCGAGGGTAATTAAGAATATATAAATTTTGTTTGGCTATATTTGATAGAATATAAAGTGAAGGGTTAATTTTGAAATTTAAAAATTAAGCCTGACTATTTATGTCAATTTCTCCATACAAAAGCTGCCATATTTTCTTGTTCAATTATTAGGACTCTTATCCTATGTTTGGTTTAAAAAAATGATAGAAGAGGAGAGGAATGGAAAGAAAAGAATAGAAGAGAAAATGGGGGTAAAAAAAGAGTTAATCTCATTTTTATTATTTGATTGAACATAAAATTTATCTTTTTTTCTTTATTTCTTTTCCTTTCCCTCATTTTCTCTCTTCTTCTCTCCTTATATTTCTTTAGACCGAACATCCATTAGTATTTCTTGAACCTATCTTATTCAATTAATACTACAAGCAAACAATCCTATTAATGATCACACATACACACGATTTCTAGAACCACCTCAAGGTGCTCAATTTGAGGCCACCAGTAAATAAAATAATTTATTGTTTTCTTAGATAAACATCCTAAGTAATGGGGAAAATCTCTTAAATCAAAATGCATTACTTAAAATATGCATGAATTAGTGAGTAATTGAAGTAATAATGACAACAAGTCTATTTTGGTTGGAATATGGTTACGTTACTTAAGTACGGCCATAAATTGAGTGCACTGCAAATGAATAGAACTATATGTACATGACACTGTAGGCTTCATTTAGTATAATTTTTTTAATAGAATTTTTATTTAAAATATTTTAGTAGTTTACCGTTTAGTTATCAATAGCATTTTTATTATAAATTGTAAAATAATTTTAATACAAAATTTTTTTAATTATATTATGAAATGAATGAAATAAGAAGACGAAACTAATTAAGGGCACTCTACTTTCAAAAGTCCAAATTTTAAACTTTTAGTAATAAAAGCAAATTAACTTATTTAATATCTAAAAATTTTACTTAAAATATAACCAAACAACACTAAAAATTTTTAAAAAGTGCTTTTAAGATAAAATTAACACTTAAACATAATCTCCTCTATATTCTTTTATCAACGTATTCCAGTGCGGCAGACTTATGTCATGCCCCACTCTAATTGAAAAAATAATTAAAAAAATAAATAAAAAGTCGTTCGTATGAGCTTGTTAAATAATTGGAGTTTCTAAAAGGGTTTATTAACTCCCTTACACTAATCATTTTAAGATATTAATAATAAATAGTCCATATTACCTCTTATCAATTTAAGTTATTTGACAAATCCTAAACATCCATTAAAATGAAATATTTATGTATGTGTTATGACAATATTGTCTTTAAGAAGTTGAGTTAATTACCTAATTTATGTTTTTTTTTTAATTTTCTTGACTAAAAATTTGAAAAATGTAAACAAATTGGGCAATATGGTGTTTAAAATTTTGGTGAAGCTTATTTTATGTGTATCAATGAGAGAATGAATTGTTTTATGTAGGAAATAAAAATAATATATAATACATAATTTGATAAAAATGAAATAAAATGAAATAATCTTATTATGAAATAAAATTTAAAAAAAAATTCAATATACCGATAACTAATATTTATGCTAAAATTTTTTAAATTAAAAAAATATAAATTAGGTAATTAATTTAACTTATCAAGAAGTCAATGGGCTCGTTCGTTGGTCATTGGTAACTCATGCACTCAAGTATGGATTCGAGTTGAGTGCATGGAATCGAGTTTTAGCTATTGGTGGGACTCAGTTCCCTCTTAATAAAATTGAGTGAGGGTACACTTATCTCTCCATTATTTAAGGTAGAATAGGAAAAAAAAAAACTCTTAACTTATCAAGAATAGTATTATCATATTACACAATATAGACTTTTAATATATATATATATATATTATGGATGTTTAGTATTTGTTGAATAACTTAAATTGATTATGGATAATATAGACTTTTATTATAAAACAACTTATATTATTAGGGTAAGAGTATTAAGTGAAGCATTCTTAAATTTAAAGAGGATAAGTATCACAAATCATTTTAACTTAAGTGTTTGAGGAAGGATTTGTGAGATTTCCTTTAATTATTCCCTAAGAGTGTGTTTGGTGCATAGTATAATGATGTATAAAAATATCATTCATACTAAATTAACATTAATCATATGTTTGAAAGAATATGAGATTTGAATAAAAATATTATGCTTTTGCGGCAACTACCACATAAGCTTTCTTTCTTCTTCTTCTTTGATTTTTTTTTTTTCTCTCTTTTGCTTTTGCCTTTGCTTTCTAATAATAAATAAATAAATATAACTTTTTAATTTAATATAATATTATATAATACTATATTTTTATTTTTACATTATAATTATTAATATAAGTTAATAACTATATAATTGATTATTTAGTAATATTATATTATATTTTTAAATTATAATTTATTAATAAATTTATAATTTAATATAACTAAAAATAAATATTTAAATATGAATAATTTGAATAAAATTAATAATAATATAAAATAATAAATCAATTTAATTATATTAATATAAAATAAAATATTGATATAATATATAATTAAATTAATCAATAAAAAATTAATATATGGTGTAACATCAAATATTATACAATATTGTTATAATATAGTGCTAATACAATACAACATAATATAATACATTAGCATTAAAATAATAAAATATAATATATTACATTATACCAAATACACCTTAAGATTATAGAGTATTAAAATACTATTCACATTCCTATAATCCCATGCCTATGCTTGGAAGCAATTTTAACTTGCATTACTATGTCATTAGCTTTGCCTTTATTTTTTTTTGCTTTTATTTTTCTTTTAATTTTGTTTTATAACAATATAATAATAATAATAATAGTAATAATAATAATAATAATAATAATAATAATAATATAGATTTTTAATTTAATTTGATATAATATTTTTATTTTTACATTATAATTATTAAAATAAATTAATAAATATATAATTTATTATTCAATAATATTATATTATATTTATTTTTACATTATAATTTATTAATAAATTTATAATTTAATATAACTAAGAATAAATATTTAAATATGAATAATATTAATTTAAAATTAATAATAATATAAAAATATTAATACAATTTAGTTATATTAAAATAAAATATTAATATAATATAATATATAATTTAAATTAGTTATAAAAAAATTAATATAATACAGTGTAACACTAAATATTGTATAATATTATTTATAATATAATACTAATATAATACAATATATTAATATTAAAATAATACAATATAATATACCAAACACACCCTAAAATATTTAATAATCCCAAATTCAATCTTTAGATTTTTATTATGGGAAATTTACAAAAATAGCCAAAAAATTGGTAATTTTCAGAATTAGCCACATTAAATTTTTCAATCATATCTAGTCAATTATAAATTTTTTAGGCTAAAATACCTTCAGATATATGAGTTAGGAGATGAACTCAGAAAATGTGCGACAAGCACCTGTCGTATGAAATCACAACAATACACTCATTGGAATTTCGTGCGACAAACACCTATCTCCCAGTAGACAGGTACTCGTCGCACGCAAAGACAGATTTAATTTTATTCATTTTTTTAGCCATAAATACCTATTATACTAATATACTTTGATCCCCCTCATCGCAAGCTTCGAAACAATATATTATACTCCTAAAATGTACATATGTAGTATAAGTTATGACCTCCGGAAGATACTCGACAGATATAACGTACTTATGTGAGACAGACACCTATCTCTCGGACGGGCGCCTATTGTACAAAAAGATAGATTCAATTTTATTCTTGTTTTATGCCACAAATGCCTATTATACTAATATACTTTGATCCGTCTTATCGCAAGTTTCGAAACGATATGTTATACTCCTAAAACGGACATATGTAGTATAAGTTATGACCTTCAGAACGTACTCAACACATATAATATGCTTATATGCGACGGACACATGTCTCTCGGAGGACAGACGCCTGTCACATGAAAAGATAGATTTAATTTTATTCTTTTTGTGTCATAAATGCATATTATACAAATTTGCTTTGATCCGTCTCATCGCAAGCTTCGAAACAATATATTATATGCCTAAAACGGACATATGTATCATAAGTTATGACCTCCAAAAGATACTCGACACATATAATTCTTATATGCGACAGATACCTGTCTCCCGGAAAACAGGCATCTGTCGCACGAAAAAATAGATTCAATTTTATTATTTTTTATGTCACAAATGCATATTATACTAATATACTTTGATCCGTTTCATTGCAAGATTCGAAACGTTATATTACACACCTAAAACAGACATATGCAGCATAAGTTATGGCCTCCGAAAGGTACTCAACACATATAATATACTTATGTGAGACGTAAATTACATAAATTAACGGTAATTATACAACTTATCACTAACACAGGCAAAACTAGCATCATCAACACCTCAATAAAACAAAAACATGACAAATAAAGTCTAAGAGACATTTTATCGAATATCTCATGTACTATTTATTAAATTCAAATTTCATTAAACAATCTTCAATATTTATGAACAATCAATCCTAATACTCCTCTATAATTATCTATACATTAATCTATTACCAATCAATCTTAAGAAAACTAAAAAGAAAAAAAATAACAACTTCAAAATTGAGGAGATAAAATCGTCACCCAAAACTAAAAATTATAATCGCTTTTCCACTGGAAATGAACTCACTCTCTAAATCACGTCTAATAGTAGCTGACAGTTGCTGAAAAATCCAAGATTAAGTTGCTGTTACACACTAAATTTAGAGAAATAAGGGTGTTTTAATTCATAATTTATGTAATGAGATAAATATGATATAAAAATTTAATATCTAATTTAAAAATTATTAAATTTTTTTAATTATTTTTATAAATTTCCCTTTTATTATCCTACAAGATGGGATACAGATAACTGATAACTGTTAGATTTACTGAAAACAATTGGAAATGAAATAAACAAGAATAGAATAATTGAGCGGTTGTGGGAGAAGTGGGGAAGATGTTTGTCATTTGTTACTTTTCAACCTCTAGAAAGTAGAAGGCTGCCTTGGCAGTCCCTTTATAACGGCTGACGAGTCACAATCCAGCTACAGTCCACTGAATTCAATACAACCTTTTCGCCACGCACGGTACTCAGCAGTAAGCAGTGGGGCGTTATATAATTACAAAGAACGACTGAACAAGCGACAACCAAAGAGAGAGCCAAGAATACAAACAAATTCATCATCATCATCTACATTCTACAGTTGAAGAAACAATGAAAGGAAGAGAGAGCCATCCTCTGCTGAGAGGAGGAGGAGGAAGATTGAGCAGTTACAGCCATGGCTTTTCTTCATCTGAGATCGAATCACTTGCTGCCATCTGTCAAACCCTCATCCCTCCTTTGCCTCCGGAAACCATCACCAAACAACACTCCCACAGCCAGGCCATTCTTTCCTTCTACAGAGCTTCTGCCTCTCAGCATCCAATCCCTCATGAGGTAACGCTCTTTATTTCTTCTATTCTTTCCCTTTCGGAAATTATGTTTTTTCCCCTTCCAAATCCTTCTTTTTCCCTTCCCTTTTTTCTTTTCAGGTAGCAGAGCTGCTGGTGAAAAGGGGGCAGCCACAAGCTGTGTTCTTGGCACGTTTAATGCTCACGCTTCTTTCATTTAGACTAGGGACGTTACTGCTCTGTGGGTATCTTTGTTTTGACTGGAACTGGCCCTTCATTCGCAACTTCTCAGAAATTTCTTTGGAGAAAAGAGAAAAGATTCTCAAGAAATGGTCAAGGGAGAGATATTTTGTGCCTCTACGAGTTGTGTTTGCGATGATCAAAATGTTTTGCTTGTTCCATTTCTTTGCCAGGGTAATGCTTTTAGTCCACTCATCTTTTCTTTTCATTATTATTATTTTCTTGAATTATTCAATGTTTGTTCATTGGTCAGTATTGGTACCAAATATTAGGTGATAAGCAATAATAATTGAACATTCTTTTCAGACTTTTGATCAAGTTGACTTTTTAAGCATGATTCGTTGGGTGAAATATGTTTTTAAAAATTTACTTCTCAATTCTAATTATTCTTTAGGATGTAAATAATCGGAAATTTTCTACATAACATTGAGTTAGGCACCAAACACAACCGGGGAAGAAAATAAATTATAATTTTGGAACCAAGAAAAATGACCTTGATGAATTACTGTAGTTTTTTCCCTGTCGAGAGAAGATGACGTTAACTAATTTCTTTCAGTGTACAGACCCTGGCTTTTACATCTATATTTGGTCAATTTTTTTTTTTCGTGAGTAATGTAGTGTTGTTGCGAATATTATCTTAGCTTTCACCATTTTTGCAACTGTTCAACTGCTAAAATTATGACAGTCTCAAAAAATATGAGACTGCTATGCAGGAGTGTAAGATAAAAAGATTCTTGATTTAGGAGTGGACCGAGAGAATGATGTGGATTGTCTTCCCATATCTCTTTATGTGAACAATTTGAACATCTCTCAAGGATATGCAGATTCTTGATTTCCTATATTTTCTAATCCGTTGTGTTAGCATTTCCAAAATTTTGAACTTTGACCATTTTTCAGACAGATGAAAAATCAGAAAACCCAGCATGGGAAGCAATTGGATATCATGTAGACACCAGGGAACCAACGAACAAACCCAGAGGGGAGAGACCTCTTCAAAAGGGGATTGTAGAAACCATGCATGAAAATGACTATACGCTTTTTCAACGTCTTGTCGAACATGGCCTTCGAGTCACTGTAGATCATGAACACAATTTGTTCGAGATCAAATGTGATGTTGTAGTTGTTGGTTCTGGTTGTGGTGGAGGGGTTGCAGCAGCAGTTCTTGCAAGCTCTGGGCAGAAAGTACTAGTTCTTGAAAAGGGCAACTATTTTGTTGCAGAAGACTATTCTTCTCTGGAAGGTCCCTCCATGTTTGAGCTATACGAGTCTGGTGGATTTCTCTCAACTCTTGATGGAAAATTTATGCTTTTGGCAGGATCAGCAGTGGGTGGAGGCTCTGCTGTTAACTGGTCTGCCTGCATTGAAACACCGGATTCTGTTCTCAGGGAGTGGTTTGTTGAGCATAAGATTCCTCTTTTTGGGAGCTTAGACTATCGAGCAGCGACGAACAAGGTCTGTAAGAGGATTGGCGTTACAGAACATTGTACTGAGGAAGGATTTCTAAATCAAGTTCTACGGAAAGGATGTGAGAATCTTGCTTTAAAAGTCGAGTCAGTCGCAAGAAATACTCCAGAAGAACATTATTGTGGTTCTTGCAACTTTGGTTGTAGAACAGGAGACAAGAAAGGGACTGATGTTACTTGGCTTGTCGATGCAGTGGACAATGGTGCCGTGATTCTAGCAGGATGTAAAGCTGAGAAATTTATACTGGTGAATAACAAAGATAGTATTAGAAGTAAAAAATGTTTGGGGGTTACTGCAACAGCTCTGAATAAGAATGTCACAAGGAAGCTGCAAATCAAGGCTAAGGCAACAATCTCAGCTTGTGGATCTCTATTGACACCTCCTCTAATGATCTCTAGTGGATTGGTCAATCCAAATATTGGCACAAACCTTCATCTTCATCCTGTTCTTCTAGCTTGGGGATACATCCCAGATCATGTTTCAGAACTCAAAGGCAAAACTTTTCAGGGAGGAATCATCACATCGATCCACAAGGTGATTTCAGAGGACTCCAAAGTTCAGGCAATAATAGAATCTCTGGCAATGGGCCCAGCTTCTTTTGCCGCAAGTTTTCCATGGACGTCAGGGCATGAATTGAAAGAAAGAATGCTTAGGTACGGAAGAATTGCTCAACTTTTTGCATTGGTCAGAGATCAAGGTTCAGGAGAGGTTAAGGTCGAAGGTAGGATTAAGTATCAACTAAGTAAGAATGATAAGGAGAATCTTAAAACTGGTTTGAGACAAGCTTTAAGAATTTTGGTTGCAGCAGGAGCTGAAGAAGTGGGCACATATAGGAGTGATGGCCATAGAATTAGATGTAAAGGGATCAAGGAGGAAGATCTTGAGGAGTTTTTAGGTTCTATCAAGGTAGTAGGTGGGATGGCTTCGAGGGGAGAGCACTGGTCTGTATATTTTTCAGCACACCAGATGGGAAGTTGCAGGATGGGTGCTACTGAGAAAGATGGTGCAGTTGATGAGGATGGTGAAAGTTGGGAAGCAGAAGGCTTATTTGTGTGCGATGGCAGTGTTCTGCCAACTGCAATCGGCATAAATCCTATGATCACTATTGAATCCACAGCCTACTGCATTTCCAAGAAGATAGCAGTCTCACTTAAAAAATGCGCACTCTCAACAGAAAATTAAAATTTTGTTCATTGTGCTCTTCTTTGATTCTCTTGCCATCATTGTTAACAGACACTATGAGTAAGGCAAATAAGAAAAATAAATTAGCAAATCTTATTTATTTTTCAGCATTCTCTGCCGGAGGTTCAGGGAGAAAATCCTATGATTTCATTTCATTTCATAGAGTTCAGGGCTTAGGGTTAAGACCTTTTTGATGATTCCATCTTTTCCTGTTCCATTATTTTATTTTCAACGGAGACTAAGCACAGCTCTGGGCACAAGAATAATATTACATATTTTTAAATTTTTTATTTTAAATAATTATTATAAATAATGTGACATTCATCAATTAATTAATAAAATTAAAATAAATTAATTATATTATTTATCAATCAATTAATGAATGTTACATTATTTAAAATTATTATTTGGGATAAAAAATTTTAAATGCACAGTATTACTCCTACACACAATGTCTGAGACATAGCTCACCTCTAAGAGTGGAAGAAAGTAAAGGGGTGAAGAGCAGGGGCAAGAGACCAAACTGCCACAAAATGTATTTGAGGTCATAAATTTATAACACTCCGTAATCAGAACCATGAAACGTCAAATTTGAAAGACAGTTGAAGAATGTTTCCTCATTCCTGCTTTTTATCAACAGCACAGATTCAATTAACTCAGATTCAATTAACTCGATTTTACCAAAATTCTTTAAAATTCCAGAGCTTGTGAAGAATGGGGGCAGTAGACTTGTATATTTGATTCTTCTCAACTGGATATAGATTTAACTGCTTTCTCAGCAGCATCATCCAGATCTTCTGCTGTTATTAGAGTCATACCACTTTCCTGCAAAATTAGTGATAATGAGTATCTACTAGAATAATCAAGACAATTAGTGATAATGAGTATCTACGAGAATAATCAAGACAATTACTCTAATCATTTAACCATATGAAATTTTCACATTTTTATCAGAAACATTTAAATCAGATCAAATACCACATTTACCTTAAGTATTCTTTTTCCCTGGTCAACATTGGTGCCTTCAAGACGAACCACCACTGGTACTTTTAGTGCAACCTTGAATACAAGCCCAGATCAAAGTCAATGCTTCTAGAATAACTGACCTCAAGGCAATGCTTCTAGAATAACTGACCTCAAGGCAATGAAATAATAAAGAAAATATTTTTTTATTTTTTATTTTTCATTTATTTTTATCTTGGGGAACATAAACTCAAATTTTTTCTTTTTTCAAAATAATAATTTCACCTAGAAAGATAAGTATATGAAAATGTACATGTCAATACCAAAACAAAAGATAAGGAAACAACAAGTATTTGGCTTGGTAAAGAGAAGACAATTTAACAGATAATAATTTCTTTTTATAACGAGAAAACAATCTAATGCACTTACATGTTTAGCAGCATTGACAATTCCACTGGCTATTACATCACATTTCATGATTCCTCCAAATATGTTCACCAAAATTGCTTTGACTTTCTCATCAGAAGTCAAAATTTTAAATGCCTCAACCACCTGTCCACGTGATAGATTAATCAAGTAAGAAAGCTGTTACAATTTTAAAACCAATTAATATATCAAGTTGAGGAATAAGCAAGTAAGATATCAACAAACATATAAGCATAAATGTGGATAGCAACGTCAGCAAGTTACAACAATGGGTGCCACCAACATAAATTACAGTGATAACATACAGAAACCTAAAAAGTTAGTAATTCCGGATGTTTGAATCTGAAGAAGACTCAAAACAATCGACACATTCGACCAACGACATGATTAGCACACAGAAAACAAAGTCTAGAAACATTACCTGGCCTTCAGAAGCATTACCACCAACATCCAGGAAATTGGCAGGAGTTCCACCGTGTAATTTAATTATATCCATTGTAGCCATTGCTAATCCTGCACCATTCACCATGCAACCAATTTCTCCATCCAAGCCAATGTAATTTAAATCAGCTTTGGCAGCAGCCACCTGTCAGAAGATAAAATGTATAACCCAAGCAGGATAAAAGAAAGCATCAAACATTTGTGAGATTTAGTTCCTCTAGTTTCCCACTGGGAATGATAGAGATTTTATCTATGGGATATATGAAAAGATGGTTCAGCCTCTATAATCAAAGAATCTTTTGTAATTGACAAAATTAACATTTTTGAATAACCCATCACCCACTCTAAGGTTGTACTTTTAGATCATTAGCATAAGACTAAACATTTCACATACATAGTCAAGAAATATGTAGAACTATCCAAACCTCTCGAGGATCCTCTTGCGTCGGATCACGGAGAGCAAATATCTCTTTCTGACGGAAGGCAGCATTATCATCAAAATTCAACTTAGCATCAGCAGCCACCAACTGCTTACCGGAAGTCTCTGCTAGAGGATTGATCTGACCAAAAGAAAGAATATCCAAACTAAGACATCCACCAGACGAGGGAAAATAAATGGACAGAGAGATCCACCAATCAACTGGATTACCAATTCCACTTGTTCCCCAACCAATAAAAGACATACAAATCAGTAACACTAGAGATTTGTAGAAATTCATGCTCACTTCCAATAATGTGCAGTCACTCGCGCAAAAGAGTTTATACAGTTTCTTCACTTGTTCAATTGCATCATTTCTATCAGCAACCTTGGGTGCCAAACCATCAACAACCGTAGCAGCATCTTCATCAGTGATTCCTTGGAAAACATCAATAGGCACCTATGAGAAATATACGAAGTCAGCTACATAGTGAAGTGGCAACGGAAAGAGAAGAGACTGCCCTTGATGCCCATCCTAAATTATCCAAGGCAAACAGAAGGATAATAACCTTAACAATCATGTTGGGATATTTCTCAGCAAGGTCTTCAATGCTGGTTCCTCCCTTGCTGCAACCAATTATTATCTGAAAAATAGTATATAAATAAGCACTTTAATTTTGAGACAATCATCTCCAGTGAGAATTTGTGTAAACAAGGCTAAAAATATCGAAAATAATAGAGATAATGGGAAACCTACAGGGCCAGCAGTTTTACGATCCAACATGATAGCAAAGTACATCTCATTGACAAGTGACAACTTTTCACACAAATAAACCTGGCAAGGGAAAGAAATTAATCAGAGATAACATCAAAGTAATTCTATTAGAGTAAACTCACTGTTCACCAAGTAACTCGAAAGAACTTCATAGTTTTTATTTAAATAAAAAGGATATACCAGATCCAAGTTCAAGAAAATCAAATACTAGAAATGTATATGTCTCCTCAGTGACAATGAGTTGAGTTTAAATGTAGGTTTCCACATAGATAGAAAAGGATATCCAACCTTGCTGACAATTTTGCCTTGCGGACCAGTTTGTTTAGTGACAAGTACCTGTCCAAGCATCTTCCCTGCAAGCAATAAGAACATAAGATAAATTTGGAAAGATCAATCTTCAACTTTTACCAAATACAAAAGGGAAAAACGAATCGAAATCTAGAGGAAAAATTATAGAAAGAAAAATAACCATTACCAGCTATATCTTCAACTTGTTCTTTCTTAACGATATGAACCCCACCCTTAAGACCGGATTTAAAGGTACCCAAGCCTCTCCCACCAGCCAAAATTTGGCTCTTAACCACCAGCTACATCGCATTCAACATCAATATTACTCAATTTACTTGGATTAATCAGAAAAAAAAATAAATCAAGTTATAGAGAAAAATTTATCAAAAATTCACCTCCGTGTGATCGGGAAAAACATCCTGAATAGCCTTTTTGACTTCATCAACAGAAGCAACAGCGAGTCCTTTGGGCACATTGATTCCGTATTTGCCCATCAACTCGGCTCCCTGATTTCCACACACTAAAATCCATCAGTCCTCCCATTCAATCCAAAAGAAATTTCGAACTTTTCCAAAGAATACATACTATTCAACAATTACAAAGATCCACAAACGCAGTTCCCAGCTTTTGGGAAACAAAAACAATGAAAAAAAAAAACAACAATAATAATAACACGAGTACGAGAAGAAACAAAAGGAAAAATACGAAACCTGATATTCGTGGATGTTGAGACGGCGGAGCTGCTGTTGCTGCCATTGGCCGGCGACGGTGAGGGAACGAGAGACGAGTTTGTTTAACAATCCTCTCACCATGATTCCTGAAGAGAATATTAGAACTGAAAAGATGTACGTGAAACCCTAACAACGAAGAGAAAAAATGGAATTTGCCGCGGCTGCTTACTGATGCGAATGTGACCAAAGTCGGACCAAGAATAGTGTGACGGAATTGACCCTAGACCGTAGAGAACAGAGATTCTTCCTACTTTCTTTATTTCGTTTTTTTACTCCATATTCACAATTTTATACAAATATAAACCCCTTTCATCAACGAAATCTGTTCTTGCAAAGATTTCGTTTCAGTCCCTCGGGTTATCCCTTTATTATAATTTCAGACCGTTATGAAAGAATTATTTTAGTATATTACTCGGTTTTGTTTTTCTAGCGTTATTATTATTATGTCATGAAAATTACGAGACAACGCAGTTTGGTTCCAATTTGGAGACCCATTGGGACATTTCACACGTCACCTACAAGAAATCACTCATGAAATTCTTCAAAATATATAATAGCTGCACCATATCAAAAGTTTGGTACTTGCACATGATCGCTGAAGATCAAAGAAAAATATGTAACTTAATCCGCAGCGAGTATAGGCTGATCCGACAGATCAATACAGCTTCTGGTTAAGCATGCCAGTAGCTGACAAGAACTGAAGGACAAATTATGTATCTATGGCAGATCATGTAATGAATAAAATCATCCCAGGATATGGTATCCCAAATAACAAGAACCAACTACACGCGAAAATACATGATGTTATGGTCAGAAAGGTGTGTACACAAGTGGCATACAAACAAGAGTGAGTAAGAATCCAATCTGGTTCAATCATCCTGCACTGTGGCAGGATAATTTGGATTCTATAGTTTAACATGCCAGCATTTGGCTTCCGCGGCTTTGCCCTGCTAAATCAAAATAATCTTCGATTATGCACCATGGTTCTCACATCCCAAAGGAACTACATTCAACAAGACATCACCAAAATAACATTAAGAAATATGGTAAAATAATAACACAGTGGAGGAAATAATCAAATGAAAACTAGTAGAGGAAATAATCAAATGAAAACTAGTATAATATTAACATACTAAGCAAGTTTGTTTGAGTACCAGATTTTGCGCTAACAAGGAGGATAAACAGCTGTTTTATCAATCCATGATGGCCTCCTCGCTTTATAATAGAAATGTGCAATCATTTGCACTAACTCATCAGCTGTGCGAAACTCTGCAAAGACCATAGTCAATTGCAATAGACAAAACCATGCTTTGTCATACACTTAAAACGGGAAACTTAAATGTTACCTGTTTCCCTGTACAAGATCCTGTTTCCCAGTAAAAATAAAATTTGCGGGCATTCTTTAACTTTAAGAGCATATGCCAAGTCTCTCTCAATATTGATGTCTATCTTAACTGCCTATTACAAGGAAATTTGAAGATGGTCAGGATCAGTATTACACAAGGGAAGTCAATTTGAGGAAATCCAAGATCCTTCCATGCAGGCTCCTCTTTTGGTTGCCAAGGAAATATATGGAGGAAAGAGAAGAAGAAAAGAACTGTTAAAGTCTGAAATTCAATTATGGAATACACATAAAAGTCCAGGTAATTGCCCCTTATAATTGTTTCCTCTACAATCAAACAGAGGGTCAGGTTCTATACATTTGACCCTTTCAACAGCAGATAGCCATAGCATACCGTTCAACTGCAAACTCAAACAGAGTCAGAATATTTCTAGGTAGAAAGTTACAAATGAGTACATGTAATGAAAAAAATTAAAGAATCAGGGGAAATTATTAAATGAGAAGCAGAAGGTACCCGAGGAGGCAGTCGATCTTTGGCACTCCAATACACCTGAATTGCCTTCTCTAGCTCTTTCAAAGTCTTCCAGTTCTTAGTTGCCCTGAACATGGTGCAATTCCACATGTTATAAAACGAAAACCTCCCCTCACATTTTTGAAAGATATGGTAAAAAATTGGAAAATGATGGAATTCTCAAGGGATTATAATTTCTTAAGCAAATTCGAACTTTTTCTTCTCTTTCACTCATTTTTCCCAAGAATCAAACAGGAATCCGAGCTACCTTTGAGGTAGAAAAATTAACAGCATATACAAAAGATATGTTAAATTCAAATAATGTCCACTTCCTACATATATGTTAGATTGTGTGTAAGTGCGAAACCCACAAGAAAATCAGTTGAATTGCCTTCATCAGCAGAAATGCACAAGATGATAAACCTGAAGTTGAAAAGAGATGCACTTCACAGGGAGAAGGCAATGGACAGTCCACTATTATGTATTGTGCATTGCACATTTGTCCATTAGCAACTACCACTAATATTTAAAAGCATGTTAGTACCAGTTGACAGTTCGATGCATTTGAACGACATACACACTAGACCAATTCTAATACGAGGCAGAATTTTACCGAGCAACAGCACATCAGTTTACGTTTTAAGCAATACTCACTTATAACGGCCCATTTTCATATAGAGAGTACTTCTACAAATTTCCCAATTGAATGACAATTATTTGTCTCCAAACAAATTAACTATCTGTATTATAAACACAGCCATCATCAAGTTTTGGAATCCATGCAGAATAGTGAAATATAAGAAAGTTACCAATTGTATCTCTCAAAAACAAGAACAACAAGTGGACTTGGATGAAAAGCAAAGCTCTCCCACTCCAAACAGTTGATCTCCTTCACCCAGCTATCATCAGTTTCCCCTTCCCAATCAATTTCAAAGCCATCTTCCCCCACAACATTCTTAATTGGATGCTGCTCAAAATACTCTGAAGCTCTAATTCCCCACCCCACATCAGCATCCAACGGCCAATTAGGATCTTCCGCCTCAACCACCATCTTCTTTTTTCTTTTCCCTTTACCAACATTGCCATAATCATTCTCCTCCTCCTCCTCGTCATCACAGGTATCAGAATCTACAACATCTTCAACTCTGTCTTTGAACACATTCTCCATATTCTCGAAAGCTTCAGAGTTTTGCTGCCTAATTGTTGCAAAGGTTCGTTCAAGCGTTCCACGTACATAATCTTCAACAGCAGCTGCTTCACTCTTACGACCCCGCCTTGGCTTTCTCGGTTTTGTTGCCGGGAAAATTCCATCACTATCACTACCCTCATCTTTGGTTTGGGAAAGTTCTGCCTTTTGTGGGATCTTTCTTCTTTTGGGCTTGGAGCTAGGTTCAGGGTCAGGTAGTTTCGAGTCCGAATTTCTTGAAACAGCAGAGCAAGCAAGAGACTTGAAAGTATGACTATGTTGTCCTAGGGGTGGCAAGATTGGATTCGAAAACAGAAGCAATTTAGGGGCAACATTTATTATATTTACTGAAAAAAAAGGTGAAACTGATTTTGGCATACTGAAACCTTGAAGAAGAAACATCTTATCGACTTCAAATAGCTTAAATTCAATCAACAATCTCAAACTAACACCACTAAGTTTTTAATCTCCAAAAGAGAATGAAACCCCACAAAAGCTATTCAACTTAGCATTTTTTTCTAACCAATGGCGGCAACCCAGTAGGCCAAAAGGCCTATTGCTTAGCTGCTAGCCTGCTACAGCGGCTGACCTGATATGATACAAAGAACATATACTAATAAGTATGTTAGCATGCAAATAAAAGAATAATAAATTATCATTTCATCATTTATGTAAGTGCAACTAGAACTTGTACAGCTAGTAGCGTATACCTTGATTCGTTTGGATTTCAGAAATTATTCGCTGTTCCGGCTAATTGGAGCAATAATTATTCAAGAGAAAAAAAAAATAAAAAAGAGTGCGAACTGCGAAGTGATAATTCCCCCGTTCTGCTTGTTTCATTACGATGACTTTAACCGGTGACAAAACCCAGCTTAAATTCTCCCCTTTCCCTTTTTTCGCCACGACACCGTTTACGCGGCAAATACGACGTCGTAACTTTGCACCCATTAAGATTTTTGCGAATATATTATGCTGTTTTAAAAACTTTATTATGTCAAAATAAAATTAATTAATCACCGAATAAATATAACATTTTACTTTCAATATATATATATATAGTTTAATCTTATAATACTTATTTAAGAAAAAAATCAGAATAATCTCAAGCAGACTACTATAATCAGACAGTTATTTGATGAGCCTGGCTAGCTCGAACACATCATCTCGACTAATAGTCCATCTGTGAACTTGACCAAATTGTTATCTGGAGAGCCTGAACAGATTATCTCAACCAGGTTAATAGATTATCTGGTGCAGATCACTTCAACCAGGTGAACAGATCATCTGGTGCAGATAATCGTCTGGTAACTTTAAGCAGAATACTTCGACCAAGGGTAATTCTAATTACTCAGATACATACAATAAATAATAAATATTATGGTTATTATTATGATAATTATTATAACAAATGATATTATGGTGATCATTATTATGTTTGTTATGGTTTTCATTAATACATTAATGATTATAACTATGGGAGTTAGAAATATTATAATCATAGGGTTATGATAATTATGATTATTTATTTGGATGGATTTATTTATTTTAGATGATCTCTTCCATGAAAAATAACTCTTCTCCTCGAGGAAAATAAATAATAACATTTTACTAATTATATGGAGAAAACCCTCAACTAGAAGTAAATATAAAGGAAACTGCATGAGAAGTGGTAGAGATTTTTTCCATACCCGATTATTAACTTAAGCGTTAAATGGTTCACGCCGGAAAAACCTTCAACGCCTCTGACCATTTTTTGTGATTTCAGGTATTGGCGACAATTTACAAGTATTAGCAGACATCCATGATGACTGGCAAGCCGCCTCCCCAAAAGTAAATTCAATGATGATACTGAAGTAGGGAGATTTGCTCGAGATAACAACGATAAGATTTTCTGCATCAACAATACTATCCAATTTGCATTACAATATACGAGCAAAAAATTAAGATATTCATAAGCAATTAAATAAAATTTTAAGTAATTTTATTTAGCGGACCGTCGAGTTGAAATTATAAGAGGTTAAAAAATTGATATAGGTTGTTCACCCCCTCTACCTTTTACCTCTCACAATTCAATGACTTATGTGATAGTAATTGAATGCAAAACATATGGAGAAAATAGAGACAAACGCCTGAAATTGTTGTACCACTTTTGCTCTTGAAAATAAGAAACAAGAGATCTCAACATGCGTGATTGACAGTTTCTTTTACTTCACTCTTGTGGTTAACCAGTTGCTTTTGCGTCGATCTTACGAATTCTTTCCTCGTTGGGTGGTAAAATATTATCAAATACTATTTGATACATCATCCACTTTGAATTGAATCCCTCGATCGAACATCATAAAATTCGATTACGGCAAAACGACATCGCCAATCTAGTAGTAACCATTGACTATATCCCATTCCCATATCACAACATTAACAAATGAAAAAGCTTAAATGTATAAATTAAGAATAAAATGAAAAATAAATGTGTAATTAAGCTTAATGGACATAAGATATAATCAAATACTATATTCGTGTTTATATGCTGACATCTATAATTAACTTATAGATAATGTTCATTAAGCTTAATTTTACTGGGAGGAATAATCTTGTCTCACACATTTATGAGCATACGTCTTTCCAGTTGTTTGAGACCAAATCCGCAGAGAATGAGATTACTATATGCAATGATCAGAATCCATATCCAAGTAACATCACGCTTATTGTACGTATTCATATATGAACATTCATGCGTATGAAACATATTAAACATCATAAGTTCATAAACAGATAGCCAAAATAGAAAGGAAGAAGAGAAAAAACCGATTTCATACAAAACATCATCGCATTTACATGTATGTATGATGCGTGATTCTTTCCATGCATACCCATCATTTAAAACAAGGGAATTAGCCTGTGTGCATGAGTATGACTTGACTATCTAAAGAGAGAGAGAGAGAGAGAGAATCGCTCCTCTAACTAGTTCACTGCATCCTTCCTCCGACGTCGTTTTGCACCCTCTCCACCCCCACAGGCTATATTTGGCTTTAAGACGTTAAAAAACAAAATTCCGCCGTTTTTTAAGTGGAGGAAATGACAGCCAATGAGATTCTGCCACTTGTAATGAAACAACAATAATATGAGGAAGAGAGGAGCACCCTTTTGTTAAATTTAATTTAATTTAATTTAATTTACACATATCACATGTGTAAGAAGCGTGCGAGCTGTGTAGGGTTGACAATGCCTGCTATGTGGGCCCCATCTCTCTTCAGCAAACTCGCTACTTCCACGTACCTTTGATATTTTTCCTCTCCCTTACTCGGCTCGGCTTCATCTCTCTTCACTGGTGGCTTTGTGACCTTCCTTGAATCCACCGGAGGAACGGGCTGTGATAGAGCCGGATCGAACGGCTGTCCGAAGAGGGTGCCCTTGGTGAGGTACTCGTGGGCCAAGTACCCAGCTAGTACCTGATTAGACGAATCCGGCTCGGCTGCAGCTGCGGCTTTGTCGGAGCCGGCTTGTGATTGGGAAGTAGCCGGCTTGAGTAATTTTGCTGGCGTGGGCGCGTCGAATTCATCTCTCTCCTTGCGCTTAGTTGGCGTCAAAACACGCCGAGGAGGAAGACGCATCGTTTTGGTATTCATGGTCCTCCTTTGGGTGCATGCCACGTCAGCACCAAATAAAAACGATAATAATAATAATATCCCTTTTATTTACTGAAAGAGAGAATTCTATCCGGTAAAAATAGTAAGACAGTGAAAAGTTTAAAAAATATGTTGAAGGTAAAATGGTAAATCTAGGAGAAAATAAAAGGACATATATTGGCATATATAAAACCCAAAAACACAAGTTAATAAAAAATAAATTTAATTAATTTATTAAAAAAAAAAAAAGATAGAGAGCGAGTGTGTGTGTATGAGAAGAAGAGATCAAATAGGAGTGACCAGAATCTGGATTGTGAATGGAGGAGATTTTGAGGATTGGCAATAGCAATTTTATGACTTTGATGGAGGCAATAGAGAATATAAGGAGAAGGTTTGAGGGAGAGAAAAGAGAGAAGAACCAGAGGAGATTAGGAGGAATAAGAGGTGCGAGAACCTGTGTGTATTTATAGAGGAGGAATCTAGTAATTGCCCCTTTCTGTCTAAAGAATTTACGAAACAACCAGAAAGTGTGTGATTACGAATGTACCCCTTGTATCTGGACCCTGTGTTCTTGTTATCGCTTTTCGAGGTTTTGCAAAGCCCGAAGGCTTCACAAAAAAAAAGGTGAAACAGATTCTTGTTTAGCCACTAGCCCGCGATTGATTGGAAAGGTTATTTAAGGTATTTCCCTTTTTAGCTTATTTAGGATCAATTTAGAGTAAAGATGACTAATTAAATAAATTATTTTTACTATGTGTAGATAAAATAAAAAATAAATTACTGATTAAAAAAATAATAATATTACATATTCTAAATTTTTTATTTTAAATAACTATCTTAAATGATGTAGTATTTATTAATTAATTGATAAAATAATATATTTAATTCACTTTAATTTCACCAATCAATTGATTAATACCATATTATTTGAGATGATTATTTGGGATAAAAAATTTAGAATATATAACATTACTCTTAAAAAAATAGTTTGATATTTGATAAATTATGTTGTTGCGGTTGTTGTAAGTTTGAAAATCAGAGTACACGAGTTTAGTAAATTTTAATACGAAAATATTATTTTATTGTATAATAATCAAAATAGACATAAATTTAATTTATCTTTTATTTTTACAGTATATTTAATAAATTATTTGAAAATGTATTTTTAAAAAATATATAGAATTATATAATGGGAAAAAAACTCAATAGTTATTTGTTTTTATGTCTGAAGTCTTAATTTAGTTTAATTTAAGATGTTTTAATATTTTGATTTATTTGTTTTTATATCTAAAGTCTTATTATAAGATATTTGTCATTTTGAATGGAAAAAATAAAATTTCTTAACTTTTATCTAAATGATAAAATGCCTGAATGAAAAATTATTATTTTTTCTCACAAATAACCTCATTAAATGTATTTATTTCTTACGGCTATTGGATGCTATATTATAATTTCACTTGATCTTAAATTATACTTGGTATTAAATACTTAACACACATTCAATTTGAATTTTGAACAAATTCTTTTATTATTAAATAACAACTTTTTATGTATAAATATTATATTAAAATTAAAAAAATAATGTTGTTAAAATTATTTTTCATAAATTATATATCGAATGCTTACCTTATAAACACTTGTAATATATAAAAACTATTGTAGTAGAAAACATTGTACATATATACTTATTTAAACTTTAAATATATATAATATTTTTAAGGTCACGAGTGTAAAAATATTAGAATTAAGATGTTTTAAACTTATAAAAACAAACTATTTACCACTTATATTCAGATGTCAAATAATAAAAAACAAACATATTTTTCAGACATATGCATTTAGATCTATTTAAACTTCAGTAACATTCAGACACATTCAAAATTCATATAAGAAAACAAACACTACCTCAATTAAATAAAATATAATGAATTTTATTGTCGCACAAAATATGATAAAAATTTATACTTATATATAATTAAAATAAAATAAAATTTATTACATTCATTAAATTGATATTAGTGAAACATATAATAGTTATAGACGTATATGGTAATAATATGATATCTAGTTATTTAGACATTAAGGTTTATGAAAAATATATATATATATAATTATCTTTTTGAAAGTAAGATATAATTATCTTTTTTATTCAAATACTAAAGATATAATAGAAACTTCAAAAAAATATGATGATTCATTTAATAAGTTACTTATAAAAAATAACCTTCCACCTAGTTTTAAAAGTTATTGTAAAAAATAAATAAAATAAGTTATATTTACGAAATTTATTAAATATTATTTTTATAAAAAAAATTATAAAATAAATAACTTATTGAGTTTCAAAATTAATTCCAAACGGGATCTTAAAAGCATGATTTTATTTTACCTTTATTTCATGGTTTTATAAACCTTTGTAAACTTATTTTTGTTCTTTTTCTTTTTTTCCATTTTGAGTTCGACTCTGAAAAAATAAAGAATTAAAAAAAAATAACTTTGAATTTTATTCACCCTACCTTTTTTAATATATGCATATTACGATCTAGTTCATTTTTATTTTTTTGAATTGGTAGGATTTATAAATACAACATAAAATATTAGGTCCATTAAAAATACACACATACAATCTACGTATATATTACAAATCTGAGATTTATATATACACACGCACACACATATACACACACTTGTAGTATAACGAGAGTTCTATTGAACATACACTGCCCTTGAAAGCTTACTGATACTAATATTCGGAACATACACTACTCTTATTTAGTATTTTTAGTAATAAAAAAAACAAAAAACAAAAACAACCTTTACATGATTGGAAGAGGAGACTTCAACAATGTTTGATTATACGGGCAGGCAGTAACCAATGGCACCTATTTGTAAACTTATTTTTCATTGGGCTGGGTAGTGAACTTTCAAATTATTATTATTATTATTATTTTTTAACAACAAGGAAGAAGATTTAAATAAAAATATTGATATTATTATTATTATTATTATTATATCTTAGGCGATGGTGCCGACTTTCTCCATGACTACATAATTTATCAACATCTGATGCTGATCAATTTCAAGTATCAAATGAAATTAAAAGTCACCACACAATTTCGATACATCATTTTCTCATTTTAATGTGAAAATGGTGTTTCGTTTATTTACTTCTCTCCAATGAATGACACTTGTTTTTAATATAACCAAGAGTTCCCTTTGTATTCAATCACATGTAAAATGATTTTAAAATTCGTAAACAGAAAAATATGGTGTCTTTCTCGTTGGACAGTCTTTTTAGATTTTTATCAAACAAAAAAAAAATTAATTGAATAATTTTAATTATTCTACCAATCGGATTGCTTCAAACTTCAGATTTTAATATTGATACCTTATTTTTTTTTAAAAGAAAAAAAAAGAATACCAACTGATACTTAAATGCTTAAATTATTGTCACCGAAGAACTTGTAACTTATATAACTTATTGTCACATGAATGTAACACGTGAAACGTTATGCTACCTCAATAAGCTTTTAGAAAATGAATTTCAATGTTATTGAAGCAAAAATAAAAAATACAACCCACCAGAAGAAACTTGGTACCTTTTTCACCTCATTTTATATGAAAAAAAATGAATTGAATTATTAAATTCGCGGTTTGCATTAGAAGTCTAACATCTCATTTGTTTTGTGATAAACTAAAACTTAACATTTCTCATAAACTTAAAGAGGTGCAAACACAAAGCTCATGGTAAAAGGGAAAGGATGAAAGAAATAACAAAATAAATAATGGTGTGAAACTGATCAAACCAGCAAAATCCTTGACAGCGAAGAACAATAAAAATCTATTGCTTATATAAGTTAATATTTCATTTGAATTGTAATGATGAAAAAAAAAAAAAGAAACTTGATAATATATATGTGTCAAAACAAAATCATTTATTCTATTTACTTTGTTCTAGTCTTTTTTTAACCCCTCCAAAAATAAGTTTACAATGAAAATTGGTTACACGCACTTGTAAGTCAAACATATGATAAAATCAATATAAGAATGTCTAATCAAATTAAACAGTAGTAAATTAAATGTTAATAAATGGAAGGTTCCGCTAGTTGTTGTGAGTAGGTGAGACTCCCTCGCCCCATTCATTCACATCCCTTATTTTTGATACAACAAAATTACATAGCTTCGCCTATCATAATTATCTACAACCCATGACTGATTGGATTATTTGTTTATCTATTTATTTTTTTGGTTAATTTGCTTTCTCCAACAAAATAAGAAATAAAATGGTAACTCATAAAACCCCAATTTTGGTATTGATTGCCTTTAATTTAAACAAATATGTCAACAACAGCTTCGCCGTTTAACCCCATGGTTTCATCAAAAATTTTATTTATTTTTCTTTTACAAAATGTCATATATAAAAACACAGCCCATTTTCCCTTTACATTCCTTTTTGACATCTATTTTATTTTAATCATTTTAAACAGTTTATCGTAAGCCCAAATCATATTTCTGTTTTGCATGACGGTGCCAAACTATATGTGCCAAGATTGGGTGGTGGATAAATGAATAAATGCTCTTTATTAAGATGGCCCCTTATTTTTATTTTTCAAATTTATTGCCCATGCTTAAATTTCTATTTTAATTTGTCTTCCAATTGACCTAAATTTAGCTTTACACACATAAGATAAATTGAGTTATGTTTAGTATTGAAGTGTTCTAAAAATTATAGATTCTTCAAATAAGATTTTTTTTTTTTACTTGAAGAATCACGTTAATATAAAATATTTTTTAAAATACGTTAATTTAATTTTGTAGATAAAAATTATTTTTTATTTTTAATATTATCGAGTGAATTTCTTAGTCTTCTATTAATATTTTATTATTATTTATTGAAAAATAAGACTATTATAATTATTGTTTATGTTTCTTTTCAAATAAAATAATAATTATCCAACGATTTTTTTAGCCAATTAAAAATTATTAAATTTGTTGAGAATAAATAAAGAGTAATTAAATTTAATAGGAAGAAAGAGTTGATTTATTCTAATTTAGTGAGTTTTTTGAGGAGATTTTATTTTTTTAATATCTTATTTGCTACATAAGTGAACAAATGATTATTTGAAGTGTAAAATTTAAATAATCTTTTAGAAATGCTCTAATTATTAAGTTGTTGTGAACAAAATTATAAAATAAAAATTGATAATATATAATAAATATAATTTTTGATAAAAATTATAAAAATATTATAAAATTTTCATCATAAAAATAATAGATTAAATTAATGTAATTTTTAAATCATAATAATTAATATTTTATCAAATACTTTAATATTATAATTTAAAAATTTATACTTGGCCAACCTATCAAAAGATATAAATAATGCCCATCTAAGTTGGATATATATATATATTTAAAAAGACTTGTTTGAAAACGTTTGTGAATGAAATAAAAATTAAATATTATAATTATTTTTAAAGTTGATTAAGAACTCTTAATTGATCTAGTACTTCAAGAAAAGCGATCCAATCTTGACTTTTAGTCAACAATCGTTGCCTTTACACAATTGTAGAATAACAATCTACACGTCTCGTTAAACTACGAAGGTGCCAAGTGTTGTCAACAAAAATCTATGTACATGAAATTAATCCGTTAATAGAACAGAAATAATAAATTTATACAGTTTTTTTTTTGAAAATTTAAATTTAAATTGAATTTATAAGAAAACAATCAAGTTTTTTTTTTTTTTTTCCAACTTAGAAGCCTTATTACATTTAGAAACTACGTACGCTGATCAAATTGTTCTGTAAAGTTTGGCACGTAACTAATATTTTGATTAAATTTAGATTTAGTGTTAACATGAGTTTTGTGTTGAGTTTTTATAATAGAAAAATTAATAGTTAATCGATAAAAAATTAATATAGAATTAAATATTGATCGGACATATCGCAAAATATTATCAACATAACACAGTCACTAGATTCAAGTTCTATTTAGACACACTTACACTAATTAGCTGAACATCCATACAAATTCAGATATAATTGGTTGATAATTACCGTTGTATAAATTATGATGTACTCAATAGAGTCATTAATTGATCTCTAATTAAATATTTTATCATCCTCAGCTTCTTAGTCAAAGCTCACCAAATCACGAGCACGGAACACATTTTAACTAACACAACATCTATGACCATGACAACATGGGCTCAATAGGCCACAATTTTTTTTTTATTCCACAAATTAAGCTACAAAATATCAATATCACAATGTGTGTAGATATATTGAAACTAAAGGCCAATTTAACTGGTGTGCCAAAAGCATAATGGAATATTTTAGAAAAGTTAAGTTGTTTCACGTTTAAGTGCATTTAAATTACCATATTATTGGGCATCTTCTTAACCACTTCTATTAAGATTTTGCTTCAATTGGAAGATCAGATATATTTTCCTCCATTTGGAATAGTAAATTATGCCAATATTTACAATTTTGACTACAAACGAGAACAAGAGTGGACATCCACTTAAAGCAGCTTGCAAGTTTGGATGAGTCCTTTTCAATCAACATTGCAAATATCAAAAGATGCCCCGCAATTGAGCAATCACGCGGCCATGCAATTCCACACCACACATTTTCTCGACATGTGTGCGATTTTTTAAGTCGATCCATTAATTTAACTAACTAAAATTTTCTCTTAATTTTTTTTTCTCACAATTCATATTATTTTTAATAATTAATTAAATATATATAGTAATAAAAAATAATATAATTATTTCACACTTAATCAATTATTAAAATAAAAATAAAAAAATTATAAAAAAATTCTCATTTTAATTTAATGTGATCTTAATACTATGAATGTAAGAAGAATTAATTAGAGATTCAATTAATTTTTTCAACTTTAATTTATTTAATATTTAAATATATGTAACTAATAAAAATAATAATTATTTAAAAAACACTGTCAATTTCATTTTTATACTTGACTGGTAACAAAAAAAAAAAACACACATACACACACACACGCAAAAAAAACAAACTTTTTAATCAAAAAGAAAAATTTGCATATAAAACCAGTTGAACCATGCTATGTTCGACATAATATTGCATATTTTAATTAGCATAAAATATAAATCACTAACTAATAAGTCAATCAATAAAATAAATAATGAGTTGTGTATTTTTAATATTTTAATTAATTTCTCTTCCTTCTTCTGCTCATTTTGGTTTAATAAAATCAAATATAATAAAGCTTAAAAAAAAAAGGTAAAATGGGTGCTTTTTCTTTTTGGAGCTCTCTTTGACGAGTTGACTCGCCGCCAGCCGAAACCGGTCAGTCACGTTAATAAATGACCGTTATAAAGCCAGCGCATCCTCGCGGTTAAATAAAAATGAAAAAAAAACCGAATAAATAGTTTTAGATTTTAGATTTTAGACTTAAGAAGCTCATTTGAAGTTTCGATTATTCTAGTTTTCTAATTATTAAATTCATCAAATCTGATTAATTTAATCTCATTAAATTAAATTAATGAAATGAAATCTTAAACAAAATTTGATGATTAAATTAATATTTTTAATTTTGAAGTAGGACCCATAAACAGAATTTTTTCCTGCTACAATTTCATTTTTCGATTCCAAAATCTTCTCGCTTACGATTCATTTCAATTATCAAATTCTATCTCTCTTTTTATAATTCACCCTCTAAACTCAGTATATGTAAGTAAACTTGTTGAATAAATAAAAAAAGCTGTAATCTTAAAAGATATTCAAAAGATAAAAAGGAAAATTCGACAGGAAAAAAAATAATAAAAAGGGGATGATTCTTGAAGCGTTTGTGCTTTGGATGCTTTGATTGATTCAAAGGATTAATTGGGAATTGAAGAAATGGGTATTGGTGTTTGTGTGTGGTGGGCTCATTTTTTCTGCTTTTCTTTTTGGAAAAACAAAAGGTGAGTTTTTTTGTTTTTTGGTTTAATAATTTATATGCTTGATTGATTATGATATAAGTTATGGGGTTCATGGATTTTTGCGAATTCATGTCCATTTTTGCATTTTAGTCTGAAATTGGCTGAATTTGGTGCAAGTTTTGAACTGGGGTTGCTGATTGGTTATGGGGTTTTTGTTTTGATTGATTATTCAGGGTTTTAGAGTGATGAATTTAGGGATTGGTGCTTGAATTATCTAAAGTTCATTTTTATTATTTACATTTGCTTTTCTCAGCGGGACTTTTAGTTATTTTCCCTTTTATTTTGTAGAAATTTGATACCCATTTCCTTATCAGAATTTGGGTTATGAATCATTGGCGATTGGTAAATATTTTGAAGCTTTTTTAAAGTGCATGGACAACATGAATATCTTATATTAAGGTTTTGATTTGTTGTAATTGTTGTTGTTGTTGGTTGTGGTGGTGGTGCTTGAAGATTTTTGAGGGTTACAGAACGCAATGAAGCGCGGAAATAGGATTAGTAAGCGGAGGAGAAGTGGAATCAGTTCGAAATTTGGGAAGTTTATGAACTTAATCTGCTCAGGAGAGCGGTTAAAAGCAGCAGATGAAATGGTACCGTCATCTGAATCCATTGGGACCAAAGATTATTCAGCCATTGATTATTCTTCTAAAGCTGGTGAAGTTGTGAAGCATCCGGATACTGGCAATATAGAAGAAGCTGAGTGGTCTCTGCGTGAGACTAGTTCTTTGAATTACGAGGTTGGTTTCCTTGAGCTCTTTAACATTTAATTTTTACTTGTCTTATTTTCATGATCCATTTGTCTTTCTTTTATCAAGTCTGTGATTAATCCTTTTTTCTTCTTTTGTTTCTGAGTCATAACTCTTGAAATTTTGGAAAGGAATTTAATCACTTCTTTTAAACCAGTTTGAGGTCTCTATTAATGACTGGAAAACTTGAAATAAGGAAGAATATGGTGAGAAAGATTCTTATACGTTTTAAGTTTTAAGATCTCAGAATTATATCATTAAATTTGGATTCTAATTTGTCAATTTGCCATAACCCAGGATCTCTTTAGACCACAGTGATCACGTCTTCTGCCTGGAGTTTATGTGTTTACATGTTATGCAGTTGAATGTGAGTTTGAGGTGCCTTTAACTTGAATTAATTCACCCTATACCATGAAAGTACAAATTTATTGTCTCATGGATAATTATTGCTCTAGAATTTTCCCAAATTGTTGAAGATCTGTGCATATGTTGTATTGTTTTTTGTTTTTCCATTCATTGTTTGCCTTATCAATCTTGACGACATTCCGTTTTCGATTATTAATTTGTATACATGTTTCTGCATTTGAAATTTTGAAATAAGTGGCAGGAACAGGCATATTGAAATTGGGAATGGTTTTCATGATTTTCTATACTTCTTTGCATGAATAAGATGTTGGCATTTTGCAGGAAGCTAGGGCTTTGTTAGGAAGAATTGAATATCAGAAGGGAAATATAGAAGCTGCTCTTCATGTCTTTGAAGGAATAGATATTGCTGCAGCAACTCCAAAAATGAAAATCGCTCTAGCACTTGCCAGTAGAAAAGTAGAACGGCATAAAAGACGTTCCCAAAATCTTTCTTCTCCAGCAATGTCCGTTCATGCTGTCAGTTTGCTCTTGGAAGCAATCTTTCTTAAAGCAAAGTGTTTGCAAGGGCTTGGGAGGTTTAAAGGTACTGCTTTCCATTTGCTCTTTAAGTGTGTGAGAGTTTAAAGTTTTAATTATGTATAACACTGTTCTAGTTTGTTCATTATCATAGCTGGGTGTATCTTTGACTAATATTGTCATAAAATTGCTCATGATTCCTTTGCCATTATTAATTTTTAGTCCTGTAAAGCATTGTTACTATTTAACTACCAGCTAGGACAGGCTTTTCATTTTCTTTTAACTTTTAAGATATTTTTGTTTTATTACTGTTCTTGGTGGTTAAGATGGCAATGCAAGAAACTGCTTTGCATCTTAGAATAGAAATACGTAATTAAAATTTGAAGTGTTCTTTTACTTTGCTGTTATGTTTCATTCATGAATTCAATTTGATGAAATTCTTGTTTGTTTTCTTCTTTTTTTTCAGCCTTGTGGAATATATTACTTTTATGTATCATAGTTAAACTCTGACTTTGATATTAAAAGATGTTGAACCGTAGAATCAGTCTTTAATAACTTGTATTAGCTTTGGCATCTCTCCGAGCGTTGCACAAAAAAATACTACGACAATCTTAATGTACATTGCACAATATCTAGGAGTCATGTTTAAGCACAGCACCGAAAGGAAAAAGTACTTGTATGGTGGAGGACTAAAAGAGGAAATATTTTGGAGCTAAACGGAAGAATTGGACCATCATTGCATCTAATAACATTTTTAATCCTTCTTGCAGAAGCTGCTCAATCTTGCAAAATTATTCTGGACATTGTCGAATCTTCATTAGCAGAAGGCTTTCCTGAAAACCTTGGTGCTGACTGTAAATTGCAGGAGACTCTAAACAGAGCTGTTGAATTGCTTCCAGAACTGTGGAAACTTGCTGACGCTCCACGCGAGACAATCATGTCATACAGGAGGGCCCTCCTGCCTTGCTGGAACCTTGATGTAGAGACTACTGCAAAGATTCAGAAAGAGTTTGCCATTTTTCTGCTGTATTGTGGAGGTGAAACATGCCCCCCAAACCTTCGCTCTCAAATGGGCAGTTCATTTGTACCTAGAAACAATATAGAAGAGGCTATACTTCTGTTAATGATACTATTAAGAAAGGTTTCTCTCAAAAGAATTGAGTGGGATCCATCAATCTTGGACCACCTTTCATTTGCTTTTTCTATTGCGGGGGACTTGAGGTCTTTAGCTAAGCAAATTGAAGAATTGCTTCCTGGGATAATTAATCGGAAAGAAAGATATCATATTCTAGCTCTCTGTTATTATGGGGCAGGTGAAGACTTGGTTGCTTTAAATCTGCTGAGGAAACTACTGAATAATAGTGAGGATCCAAAGTGTCTTTCAGCTTTATTAATAGCATCAAAGATTTGTGGGGAATACCCTGATCTTGCAGAGGAAGGGGCAACTTTTGCTTCGAGGGCCCTTGGATGCTTCGAGGATGGATGTGATCAGATGCAAAGTACTGCCAATTGTTTGTTGGGTATATCACTGTCTGCCCAATCTAAAGTAGCTATTTCTGATTTTGACAGAGCTACTAGACAGGCTAAGGCACTCCAGGCTCTGGAAAGTGCCGCAAAAGTACCAGCATGAGAGATCTAAGCATTCTTTACCGCCTTAGCCTTGAAAATGCAGAGCAGAGGAAGTTGGATGCTGCACATTATTATGCCAAGATGTTGCTAAAGCTAGAAGGTGGGTCCAATTTGAAAGGGTGGTTGTTGATGGCCCGGATATTATCAGCTCAGAAACGGAATGAGGACGCTGAAACTATTTTAAATGCTGCTTTAGATCAGACTGGAAAATGGGATCAGGGAGAGTTGTTGCGAACTAAAGCAAAGCTTCAACTCGTACAAGGCCAGTTAAAGGGTGCCGTTGAGACATATACTCACCTTCTGGCTGCCCTTCAAGTTCAGAGTAAAACATTCAGTTCCGGGAAGAGGTTTTATAAGGTTTGCTTATCTCCTAGTAGACCGTTTCTTCTCCAGTTCTTTACTATTTATTGATTGATTTATCAATTAGAATATCTTGAAATGGTTCTCTAGATAAATTTATCCATAATCTGTGCTTTTTGTGTTATTGATGTTTAATCAGATTTTTAGTTTAGGAATCAAATGTGTCATGAGGTCGTATTTTTGAGAAAAATGAGCAGGTAGATGGATCTAGTTGGTTCCCTTAGAAAAGCAGACCTGAATGATTCTTGGAATTTACCCCAGCATGTGTCATTAATGATATATCAGGACATCATGTAATGTAACAAAGAGGCTTATTCCCAGATATTATTCTGGAAATAGCTTGTTGGTGTAATGGTCTGGGAGAAGCTTGGGGTTTTGAGACATGCAAATATGTATGTCAGATAAAATTCTTCTTTTTCTGTGGAAATCGGTATCAGAAAATGAACTAACTCTTTTGGTTGTAGAGGGTTGTTTAGTTGTAAGTTATTAATGTAGGTTTACATTGTTGTTAAAGATTAGTTTTCAGTTGAGCTATTATGGGTAATTTATTCATTATCGGTAGTGATGTTTAAATTTAAACTGATAGATAGGCAGGCCTCTTCTTTTGAAGATGTGATTATTGCAGTCAATGCGCCATGTATGACTAAATGTGGGTTTTTTTTTTTTTTAATTAATCATGTCTCATTTATGATGAGTGTTTTTGAGGCAATAGATTTTGTAACTTTCTTCCCTTTGTATTACTTTTGATAGGGCAGTGCAAGCCCTGGTAGAAGTTTGGAATTGGAAGTGTGGCATGACTTGGCTTTTATCTACATAGACCTGTCACAGTGGCATGATGCTGAGATTTGTCTTTCTAAATCTGAGGCCATAAGTTCTTACTCTGCTTCAAGATACCATGCAACTGGTAAAATTTATTTATCTATTGATCTAAAATATCTTCTAAACCTTTCTTTCATGCACCAGTCTCATGAACAGTTAATGGCATTATCTAGGAAGATTTAAAGTTCCTTTCTTTGGAGTATCAGCAAACTGTATTATCCACGAATAAATTGCACAAAAAATACCCCCTAGCTTTATAGGAAGCAAAGGAATACAAAATATTCTTTTGTTTGGAATTAAAAAATAGGGGAAAGGAGACAGTGAAATGGCTTAGATTCAATGGCTTGTGATTAATTCTGTCTTGTACACCACCAATTAGATGGGAAAGATAGAAAGTTTCTTCATGTCTACTGAAAAGCTACGGTACCAAAGTCGAGCTCCCAGGCAACCACATGCCACAACTTTTAATTTCAGTAGTGTTGGTCCTTGTATATCTACTTTTGGCTTTTAACTAGCACAAGTCAAAAACTCTTGAACATCTGTAACTATTTAATTCTTTTTGTTGGTTGAGTTTATCCAAAATTAGAAAACATTTATTTATAATGGAACATTTTATGAGTTGCAAATTCTGAAACTTGTTGAATTTTCAGGTGTGCTTTATGAGAAAAGGGGTCTCTACAAAGAAGCCATAAAAGCTTTTAGAAGTGCTTTGAGCATTGATCCTGCTCATGTCCCAAGCTTGATATCCACAGCCGTGGTTCTTGGACAGCTCAGCGACCAATCAAATGCAGTTATCAGAAGCTTTTTGATGGCTGCTCTTCGTTTGGATAGAATGAACTCGTCCGCATGGTACAACCTTGGCCTGCTTTATAAATCCGACGGTACACAATCAGCAAAACTAGAAGCCGCTGAATGTTTTGAGGCTGCGGCCTCCCTTGAAGAGACAGCGCCAGTTGAACCTTTCAGATGACCAGTCCATACGATGTAAACTTTTGGGTACCTTCAAAAATTTTTTTTTTTTAACACTATTTTACACAGGGTTGACAAATATAGGTACTAGTGGGGGCAGTTGCCTCCACTGACCTCAGTAAATGTGGAGAACAATTTGTTTGCAGAGCAGAAAGTGATAGAAGCTTTTATTTGTTGATTCAATTGACATCTTGTTGTTGTAGTTATTTCTCCATAGTAATGTTATTGTATGTAACTTCAGTTATTTTCTAATTTCTTACCAATTATGTACGCATTCTTTTTATTCTGAAAATAATAATGATAATAATAATATCCTTTAACAAAAAAAAAAAAAAACAATAATAACATGTTTCACGCCGAGAGTCACGATGAGCGTGGTTTGATTTTGACCGACCAAGGGGTCCTCGCATGATTTTTTTTCCCCGCCTTTTATTGAATAATGTCCACTAACAAATTCTATTTTGACCAACCCCCTTATAGTTTAGGATTTTTGCAAATTACCCCTTAAGTTCTCCTTGTCTCTTCTTTTACCCCATATTTGTATTTACTAATTAGGGTGTATTTGGTTGAGATTAGAAGATGAAGACAGGAGAGAGGATTCAATTACTTATTTTCTATTGTTTGGTTATCTTATAAAAATAAAAATTTAACTTTTAGTGTAAATGAAATATATGCATGGATTTTTTCATTCCCCATTCATATTGTAAATGCAATTTTCATTATTTTAACCCTTTAACAATTCTAATTTTCTATTATGCCTATATGCACATTTAAAGATCTGTAATTTCTTTCTATTTAAATTTATTTTCTCTTCTGTTTGAATAATTTACCACATTTATTTTGCCATTGTCCAAAAGATGTTCAAAATCTTTTATTATTATTATTTTTAATCCTTTGAATAGAAGAAAAGAACTGTAGATATCCAAAATAACCTAATTTTCAGGGACCCACATGCACATAAAGAAAGAGAACAATTTTTTTATATTTTATTCATGTTTGGAAGGCAAATGGGAATAAAGATTTGAACTTTGTTTTACACTATCTGTTATCCAACGTACAGTGTTGCGCCGACACTGCCCTGAGTATTATTGAGACAAGACAACAACAAACAAACAGTCTTGTGATAAATAGAGAGAGAGTGAGAGTGAAAGAGACAGAGGCGTATATCTGTTTTTACCTTTTGTATGCAAGATTTGTGTATTGCTCGTATGTAGGGCTGCCAGCCTTTAAATATTAAAATTTTTTGCACAGTAATCAAATTTTGGGTTCAAAATACTAAACTTGAAAAGGGTTCACGCCATTTTTGGTGGTTTGTTTAATTAGTACGGAACGAAGAGAGATGGACAGTGGGAAGAAAGAAGAAGCAGGGCCGTCAAGGGGTGTTGATGCTGAAGAGAAGAAAGATAAGCAAAGAGAAATGAAGACTGAGAAGCCACTGACAATAAGTGAAGTTCTGTTAGTTGATGATGATGAAGAAGGAGAATTTGATGATGAAGATGTTAGGGAAGGTGATGGAGTCGTTGCTGGCTTTCGTCCAGGGCCTTTGGTTTCTCTCAAGGAACAGATTGAGAAAGATAAGGTTTTTTGCCTTCTCCTTTTTACTTCTATTACTCCTTAAAGCTTCTGATTGTATGTTTATTCTTAGTTTTTGTTTGACTTTGAATATTACACCTCATTCTCTTCTGTTTACTTTAGCTGCTGCTTAAAAATTTGTTGGGTTTCTAATTTTCAATATTCTGTTTGGTTGCTCAGAAAATGTATGTAGGAACAGGTAGATATTGTTATGACAGGCCCAAAGAAGGAAAAAATTGAACCTTTACTCAATTCTACCTTTTTTTTAATTTTTATTTTTTATTCACCTCTCAATTCCTGGGCAAGCAAACTAGTCAATCTTTCTTAAGTATATGGTGTGTGCATTAACCTAAATTTGTCGAGTTTTTTTTCTAGTTTGACATGAGGTTCTTAAATGAGGCTCTGTTGGGTGTTGCTGTCTAGCAGCTGGAGCTTTTAAGCTACTATGGAGCTTTTAAGCTACTACCATAAAGTGTTTGATAAACATCTGCATCCATGCCACCGTGATTTGGAAGTTAAAGGTGATTTTGCATGTTTGTCTGACTATTTGTCAAAATTATTAACTTTAAAAGTCTTATTTACCAACATTATCAACATCTATTTCACAGCTAGAGCTTTAATTTCACTGAGGACTTAAAATCCACAACACTTAACTACCAAACGGAGCATCCACTATTGTGTCTCATTTTACTCATACATGTCTAACAAGTTTTAAATTATGAGTAGCTTTGTTATTGCTATCTCTTTGGTATTGAGCATGGGAACTCATTTTTCAAAAATTATGATATTAGTTTTCTTATTTATCTTTTTAAAACCATCACTATTGAAGTTTTACTGAATATAACATTGGTTGCTCCAAGTTATTGCAAAACTCACATTTATATTTCAGGATGATGATAGCTTACGGAGATGGAAAGAGAAGCTGCTTGGTTGCATCGAAGGAGATTTAAATGGTTTGTCTTATGGGGTTCTGTATTTCTTTTTGACTCTTCGTGTTAGTCTTTCTTTGTTCATCTTCTGCTTTCTTAGGCCAAATGGAACCTGAAGTCAAATTTCATTCCATTGGAATTATATCTGATGACTTTGGGGAAATTACTACTCCCTTGCCTATTGATGAAAATCAGAATGGTCACGTCCTTTTTACTCTCAAGGAGGGATCTCGGTTTCAGCTTAAGCTAACATTCAATGTTATGCACAACATTGTTTCTGGCCTTGCCTACTCCAACACAGTGTGGAAGGCAGGACTCCAAGGTGCCGATACTTTTTCCTTTGCTTCTAAGTTTTAGTGTATGTCAATGAGGGAACAATTATACTTGAGATTGTGGATAACACACAATTGTGTTAAAACTTAAACATGGATGGAATAAATTGACCATGGATACCTATTAGTTATGGAATCTAATCTATTTGACATGTGTCTTGCCACACTTCTATTTGAAAATTAATACCAATTTGAACAGTGATTTTCATTGTCATTAAACTTCCCATTTCAGATTGCCATAATGTTTTTCCCATGTCATAATGAGTTTATGCTATTGTTTTCAAAAGTAAAAGTTCATTTTTGTTGGCTTCATAATGAACGATACATTTCCATAAAAGGATGGCCAGTATTAACACATATGCTGTTTGATCATAAAACAGATTTAGCTTATAAAACTGTCTTGGCCATAACTCCATTTTCAGTCCTTGAAGTTAAAACAATGCACAGAAAGTTAACACTGAAACTGTAGGAGGTTGATTTGGTTGTTCTCTATAGTTCAAAGTATTTACTAGTATATAATAAATTGAAAGGCTAAGTTATGAGTTCTGGGTAAGTTATTAGTGTGTTTGTCATTCTCAATACTGTGAAGTGGATGGATGGTGAAGGTTTTACAGCCAAGCCACCCATTTTTTCCTCGTTAAAACTATGTTTTTTTTTTTTTTTCCTTGTATATAATCAGTTTGTTCAACTATTTAATGTAATTGATTATTCATTATCATTCTTCTTGTCCATCAGTTGATCAGAGCAAAGGGATGCTGGGCACTTTTGCTCCTCAGCGGGAACCATATGTGCACACTTTGGAAGAGGAGACAACTCCATCTGGTGCACTAGCTCGAGGACTGTATTCAGCAAAGCTTAAGGTGAGTCCTAGTGCTTGCTTGCCATTTCCAGAAGCCCTTGAATGCTTATATCAAGATCACAATATTCCTTTATACTGCCTATTTAGTAAATATTACTTACTGATTTCATGCTTTTGTTGCTGCTTCATACAGTTTGAAGATGACGACCGAAGGTGTCACATGGAACTCAAATATTCCTTTGAAATCAAGAAGAGCAGATAGTGTGATTTTGCTGGAACAATGATTTGCATTATCTTTCTCTGTTCTTTCCATTTTCCGAACTGAATATTTTGTGAAACTATATAATTTTACATTGCTTTTTAGGTGCTTTGTAGGTAACCTAGAGTTTATTTTCTAAATTCATGACTATGAATCACCTCTCTCCCCTTGATTTGCATAGCTCTTGTTCAGTGGCTATGAGTACAAGCAAGAACATGCATACCCAGAATATAATTATGAAAATTTCCGGCTCAGGAAAATGCAGAAATATTTATATTTGGCCTCAGAGGGGTGATCCGGTGAAAAGCCCTTAAAATGGAGGGGGCGTTGTTTTGAGATCGTGACCCCAATTGTTCAGGTTTCTAGGCATGCCCGCGGCAAAGATTTTTCTGTCAGGAGGGCGGGAGCGTTTTCAAGAGAATGTTGAAATCATTTCCCAAGTGTGATCGTCAAAGAAGATTTGAAATTGTGGGTTTATGGAGATCGTGCTCTGATCGGATTGGCTATTGAGTTGTATGGCTGCTTGATATTTTTTGGACGGTCGAAAATGTATCCAACGGAAAATTTATAAAAATGGTCAAAAATATTAGGCCATTTTTAAAATTAGTCATTGTAATTTTTTTATTTAATATTAGTCTTTTTGACTAAAAACACTCTTGTCTTTTCAACACCCATTCTGCTCTCTCAAATCCAAAACCAGCGGCTTGTACATCATGTGAAGATTGGTAGTCAATTAACATTTTTTTTTTCTTCAATTCTATAACATTAAATCACTAGTTAGATCTAGTTGTGTATATGTTGTGTGCAGTTTAAGTAGATGATTATTCGATGAATTTTATTTTATGCAATGTTTACATATTAATATTTGAAATTTTTAACATCATTAATAAGAAATCAAATATATATATATATATACACACATATGTATCAATTATAGGACACCAAAAAAAAATAGGGCAGCAGCACATCGGCGACAGCCTTATCGCGTATGATGTTAAAAATCTCAAATATTAATTTAATTAAATTGTCAAATGTGTCATTTAATATATTTTTACTATATATTTTTATTATACTTTCATTACGTGAAATACAACAAATATCAAGACACTATATGAATTATTAATTTACATTAATTTTTTTAAAAAAAATAAAAATTTACAATATTTTTGTCAAAATAAATTGCTTAAAAAAAATTCTATTTATTCTATTTTTGTACTCAAAACGACAATCTTTAAATTTCTTTCATGATCCATCAAAATATATTTGAAAAACTAATTGACTCTATTAAACTTGAATAATTAAGAAAAAATTAAAAATTAGTAAAAATGCCAAAACATGAGACAAATGTCTGTTTTTCAGTAGACAGGAGTCTGTTTCACAAAAATATTATTATAATTTTGTATGACATATGCCTATTGCACATAATTACATTTTATATATTAAGTACATTATGAAAGTCATAGCTTAAGCAACATAAATCCGTTTTGAGGGTATAGTATATTGTTTTGAAATTTGCGATCAAACGAATCAAAATATGTTATGCGTGATAGGCATTTGTGGCAGGGTAAAATTGAATATGTCTTTTAGTACGATAGACACCTATCTACCGGAAGATAAGCGCTGTCGCACGAAATCTCAATAAGCGTGTTGTTATGATTTTATGCGATAGGAGCCTATCGCATTAATAGATATAAGAAATTTGTAAGTTGTCAATTTGGAATGTCATATATGTCGGTAGTATGGTGCCTGGTGCCTCCTGTTGGATTTTCTATTTTTTCTTGTTACTGCTTTCTATGATAATTTTTTCTTATTGGATTCTATTTCTACTTTCTTTTGAGGAGTTTAAGTTCACCAACACTATATCAGATGCATACGAAGCAATGATTATTGCTTAACACCTCTGCTTCTTCATTGTCCTGTCGATACATATCTAGAATTTAAAGCAAACATTAGAACTTCTAGAAATTCTGTTTTAGCTGTTGATAGAGAGTTGTCTTAAAGATATTTGTGAGCATTGAATATTGAAGTATGTAATGCTGGTCAGCACATTGCTTCAGTTTTGTCGCTGGTCTTTTCCTGATCTGTACAACCTCTTTCCATTCTAGATGCACCATTTATGTTGATTATATAAATTCTTGGCAAGTTATTAATCTCAATTTATGTTTTTGTTTTTTTTATTTGGTTAACTGTTCCTCTTTATTCCCTGGGAAGCATTTTAGGGTTTAACCTTGGATTCGGTTTTGCATTGTGTTTTCTGTAAAAGTGCTAGGAAGTAATTTCGTGCCGTTGATCCTGGTTAATTAGGTTTTAATTCTTTTCATAGGAATTTTTTAATCCTGTCGACTACTCTTTGGAATATCAACTTTATATGGTGAAGTCCTGATTAAGAGGTGGTAGAAGGTCCATAAACAAAATGTGACTTTCAAACATATTTTTTCTACTTTGGTATTTCTTCTGAGAATAGATTGATGGCAGAAAAGGTTATAGGACAAGAATAGTGTGGATTGCCAGGTATGATAAATTATGATTGTTGTTGCCTGATGTAGTTTAATTCTTCTTCTGTAGCTGCAATTTTGTCATTTGAAAATGCCTTTAATATTCGTTTTTTCCCTTTTCTGTGGAGATTGCAAATCATTCCTTGAAAAACAGCTGTCAGATGCAAGGTGGATTGTTTATGGTTGGTCTTATTATAAATGACATCCCTTGGATTAACCAAGTATTTTAATTCTTTCTGCTGTAAAATGTTCAATTTTCTCTAATATTGCTTCCAATTCTTTCAAGGAAGGGTATATTAATATATAGGCGAATTACCTATGCGGTCCATTTCTTCATTCACGGCATAAGATTCAGGCATGATTTTGGCCCTTTCTTTTCACACCTCCATCTCAGTGTGTGTGGTTTAGGCAATTAGGTTCAATTGGTTACTGGTTACTAATATGATATCAGAGCCATGGTTATGTGCGTGAACCACATGCTATTCTTGTCTTTATTAATCTTCTGGTGTTTGTCTGTGTCTCATCCTAATCACATTCCATGTAAGGCACTTGTTAAGATTTGTTGCATTTTTGGGCATGAGCACTAGTTTAATAATTACTGCTAATTGATTATAATGTTGTTTTGGCCAGGTCTTGTTTTCATGATTGTTAAATGTAAATTTCAGTATATCAGAATCAAGAGAAAGAAGCTTTTTACCAACAGATGAAGTATATTATTTTACTTTCTACCCTAGACAACCCTTTTTAAGAGAACTAAAGCATCTTGTAGTTCGTGACACCATGCTTAAGAGGGACAAATAATAATAATTTTAAAGCTAAAAGTGGCTGGTGATTTTTGTAAAAGAATCTCTTAAGATAGTAATCTATATGTGTTTTCATTGACATCCCTTCATTGTGGCTCTGGCATGCAAACTGTAAGTTCAAGCAGCTTCAATAGTAGTGAGCATTTTTGGGACGTAGAATATGGTTTTAATTTTTTCAATGCTGAACTGAGACTACTGAGATATAGATGTAGAGACTGGCAAGGCATGAGAATCACCAGCAAACAATCAATCTTCATTTAGCTGCTTTACTGTCCTTACTTCAGAGAAAGCTTCCATGTTTTTGAGCAGCGTAATGTTACGAGCCGCGCAATTAGAGCCTAAAAATAATACAAGGACATGAGTCAAGATGTGCTAGCTTGGCCTGATTCCAGAAAGTTTCGCAAAATTTCAGCAACTCTAGCACATTTGTACATACACTTGATTTCTCTAGAATTTAGCATATGTATATAGAATTCTCTAGGCTTAGAATTCTCTAGAGTTAGGCAAGCCTCCTTATAAATATGGGTGAGCATTTGTCATTTGATCATCCAAGCATCCAAGTATTGAGCAAGTATCTCAAGCATTCTTGTAAAGCTCTCTTGTAATCTTTTCTCAAGCAATACAATTTCCGCATTTGTCTCAATTGCTCTTCAGCACTCTTTTCTTTAACATTTCGAAAAACATCTTGGCTTAGCTATTGAGAACCTCAAAGGCTTACTTAGCAGCATTCGACTAAAGTTGTTTAAGTGCCTACGGGTTTGCTGCTCAAAATACTCATACCGTGACAAGTGGTATCAGAGCTAAGGTTTGCACACACGCATTCCAGTAGCAATGACCAATTTTCCAACCTCAAGCACAACACAAGAGAGCGCTATTGGTGTGGAGATACTCCCGGAACCAAGCCAGGGCCGCGATGAGACTTGCGGGTAGGCCAAGACTCGTAGTAAGTCCAAGGCCGCTTCTATCGATGCTTTGGAGCCTCGCATGGCTACGCTCGAAACCTCAATGTCCGCTGCTCAGGACACCCTTGAAAGTTTGAAACGGTGGACGGTCTTGAGGGCGAATATGCCAACTTCACAATGGCAACCAAGGCCCTCATCTAAGACCAAGCCAACACCCTTCGAGGGGAGTTTCGAGCATTTCACGAAGAGTTGTTTCATGTAAGACGAGCTGCGCGCTGTTCCTGCGAAAGTGGAGGAAGTTCGCTCGGATTGGGCATGACACAAGTACACACTCTGCACTAGCCCAGCTTCTACAAGCACGAGTGATGTGCGACGCATTGACGTGCCGAAATATGACACCTACGATGGCACACGCAATGCCACCATTGTAGACAACTTTCTATTAGGACTAGACCAATACTTCTATGCCATAGGTGTACGAGATGAGGCATCGAAAGTGGGCACTGCACCCACATATTTACGAGGCGCTGCACAACTATAGTGGCGTCAGAAGCATGGTGAAATGGGCAAAGGCATCTGCACCATCAATACATGGGTAGATTTCAAACAAGAACTCCGAAAGCAATTTGCCTTAAGCAATGCCGAAAAAGAAGCGAGAGCACGCCTATGTTGCCTCAAGCAAACGGGTAGCGTTCGCGACTACATCAACGAGTTCACTACCCTCATGCTCGAGATAAGCGACATGTCCGACAAAAATTCCCTCTTTTACTTCCAAGATGGCTTCAAGGATTAGGCCAAAACGGAGCTCGATAGGCGGGGCATCCAAACACTTGACGACGCCATTGCCATAGCGGAGTCACTGAACAAGTACTATACTCAATCTAAAGATAAAATGCTTACCCAAGGCAAAGGTGGGCGAGAGAGTTGCAAGGACAGGGGCAACAATCACAAAGATTGGAGGCAGAAAAAACCTCCAAGCGGCAAGAGCGGGCAAGGCAAAACGGAAGGCAAGAAGGGCCACCGAAGTCGTGAAGCCCATGCTACATATGCAACGGCCTTCATTGGATACGCGAATGTCCTGAGAAGAAGTTGCTCAATACCCTCGTTGCCCAACTCAAGGGTAACTCCACACCAACATTGGAAGAACCCCGACCCCACATGGGTTCTCTCCAAAGACTCGGCGCACTTAATAGTCTACAAACGGCACTTACTAAGAAAGGGCTAATGTACGTAAGCGCGAAGATAAACGGACACTCCGTTCGTGCAGTGTTGGATACGGGAGCAACGCATAATTTCATATCCGAGGATGAGGCCAAGCGCCTAAGCATCAAAACTACTAGAGAAGGAGGCACTATGAAGGTGGTAATTCACCCGCCAAGCCTATTGTAGGCACGGCACAAGGCGTGCATGTCGCACTTGGCTCATGGAGCGGAAAGCTCAACTTCTCCATTGTGCCCATATACGACTTTAAGATGGTCTTTGGCATGAAATTCTTTGACCAAGTCCATGCCTTTCTACTTCTAGCCACAAATTCCCTAAGCATCATCAACGGGAGTAAGGCATGCATGGTTCCCACGGAGCGTGGTAAGTCCGAGGAGAAAACGCTCTCAACCATACAATTTAAAAAGGATTTCAAGAAGAACCCAAGTTTTTTTGTGTCTATTCAAGAGCTCAATGAGGGAGATGATTTCGCAAGCACTCCAAGCCAAGTCCCTCATACAATACAAACTGTCCTCGAAGAATTCAAGGACGTAATGCCTCCTAAGCTTTCGAAAAAGCTTTCACCTAGACGAGAGGTGGATCATCAAATCGAGCTGGATCAAGGCTCAAAATCCATCCGGTCTTCCATGTGAGTCTTCTCAAGCCCTATCAAGAAGACGTAGGAGACCCAAGTCGCAGAGAATCTAGGCTGCCTTAACAACCGTTGTCACCGCGTTTGACAAAGATGTGGAGTACATCCTTGCCGATCGAATAATTCGAAGAAGGGGCGTGTTAGTGTACCATGAGTACTTGGAGAAATGGAAAAACCTCCCTGAGAGTGAAGCCACTTGGGAACGCGAAGAAAATTTATGGCAATTTGCGGAACACATCCAGAAATTCAAGCACGAGAACGCGACGAGGACGCCGCGAGCATAGGTGGGGGAGGATGTTATGGGCCACGCAACTAGAGCCCAAAAATGGCCCAAAGACATAAGCCAAGATGTGCTAACTTAGCCCGATTCCGAAAAGTTCTTTAAAATTCCAGCAACTCTAATACATTTGTACATATATTATATTTCTCTAGAATTTAGCACATGTATATAGAATTCTCTAGGCTTAGAATTATCTAAAGCTAGGTAAGTCTCCCTATAAATATGAGTGAGCATTTGCCATTTGATCATCCAAGTATCCAAGCATGAAAGTATTGAGCAAACATCTCAAGTATTCTTGTGAAGCTCTCTTGTAATCATTTCTCAAGCAATATAATTTCTGCATTTGGCTCAATTGTCACCTCTCTTTTCTTTAGCATTTTGGAAAACCTCTTGGCTTAGCTATTGAGAAGCTCAAAGGCTTACTTAGCAGTATCCGGAAAAAGTTGTCTAAGTGCTGCACGGATTTGCTGCGCAAAATACTCATCCTGTGACAGTAAGCCTTTTACATCATCATCAGAGCTACCCACATTCGTAGGTGATTACCTTGTAGCAGAAAGTTCTTTGCAAGTAGTGAACAATCTGAACTCTGATGCTGCTACCTTTTGGTGCTGGAATATCTGTTAATTACTTTTTCGGAATATCAACTTAATACGGAGGTATCATGAGAAGAGGTAGAAGGCCTGCAGTTCATGAAATTTTTCCTAAAAGAATTATAGATTCCTTTTGTCTAGGTTGAGCTTTCTTTCTGAGAATTGATGAAATGCCCGACTGAAAGGCATTAGTACAAGAAATGTATTAGTATGATTGATGGGTATGATAAGTTATGATTGTGGTTACTTGATGTAGTTTAATCATTTTTGGTTGTCACAATTACCACGTGAGAATTCCTTAAAAACATTTGTTTTCTCCTTTGTAGAGACTATTGAAAATTTAAGGTTGGAATTGTTGGGATAAAATCAGGTTTTTCAATTTTTCAATTAAAACTTTTTAGGACCGATCTCATACAATATATAAGAATTAAGTAATCTAGAAATTCGCCCCCAAGGCCGTAGTCGGGTTGGCTGCCATAGTCGGTTCTAGATTCGTAGCGACCCGGGTTCGAGTCTTGGGGGTGGGGAGGGGGTAAAAACTCTTTGGGCTTGCCCACCCCCCTCTCCTTTTTAAAAAAAAAGAAAAAAAAAAGTAATCTAGAAATTCGTACCTTAATGTTTTGAGAAGATGAAAAATTGAGAGTTGTAGATCCGTCTCCAAACGATCTTCCAGGCTATGAATCAAGATTGATCAACACTGGACGTGTGGGCGTCTGTTTCACCACTCCCAATTACAACTGGCTTATATTGGATGTCTTCTGTATTTTTCTCAAAAGCCCTGGAATTCTCTCTCTTCTTGTCTTAAGAGAATAATACTCCTTTTATAATATCTTATGAAAAACCCTAATATGTTAGGATTAAGATTCTTATTTAAAATAGGATTTCTTTTTTAATTTAAATATTTAAATTAAACATTATCTCTCAATTTACGTAAAAATGGAGAGAATGTGTAACTAAGTAGGAGACCACCTTATAAAATATCACAAGCTCCATTTTACACTTGAATATAACATACTAGGCCTTAACAAATATTATAATTATGATTTTCACATAATACGCTAGTTTTCTTGCTTTTGGATTCAGTGATGGTGTTGTCAATTAAATGAGCTAACTAGGGAATCATTTGAGAATATACAATATTGGCTACAATAATTAAATTTGTAATTAAATAAATATAATTATTTAATTCTAATTCTACTCTACTATAAGATTGGAACTGACCTTCATAATTGTATGCTCGAATAATAATTCGCCTAAGCCACATTGATTTCTTTACTGCACAGTACTTTGTACCACATCGTTAATTTAAATTAATATCTCAACTGTCCAATCAATTTAATTACATCTTGTTCCTTGATACTTACTGGTTTTCTCTAATGATCATTTTTAACATACTTATTTATGTTGACACACTCTGACCAGAGAATTTTATGATCAAATACTGAAAACCCATCAAGAGATGTGTCGTACAAATTATATATTGTTAATCTATAATTTCAATTTTTGTAATTGCTCCCACCAAGATACCGGATAATCTTGACTACATGTGTATGTCGTGCTCATTGATAACTCAAATGAAATAACAATTACAATCATGAAATTATAACTAACTCAATATTAAGATTACAGTAAATCAATACCTATGAGATTTAATAAGTCTGACAGTTATTACTAAGTTAATTAAATCTAATATGTGATCCAGTTCAATGTAGTACTACATCAATAAATTCATATATGATTAAGACAAATCACTCAATGAATTTATTACAGTCTATACCTAAATAAAGTGCCCAACTTTATTTATTAACTGCGAACTTAATTTATTTAATCATAAGATAACTTGTATTTATGTATTCTGGAATCCACATGATGATCGGATAAATACATATAATATGATTAAATGGATTTTACTCAAAATATTAATGCAATTTAAGATATCTGAATAAATACCTCAAATATTTTTATTAATCAGAAAATTAATATGTTTTGAAGAGCACAAAATCCCAGGAATCAGAATCACAATTGGTATATGCATCCATTTTTCAGGCATTCATATTCCGCTTGAGAAGTATGTCTGTGAATATGCCTGATAGAAGGATTTATGGGAATAGCTATGGGTCCATTTCCTTCATTAATGGTATGTAACTCATGCAAGGTTTTGGCCCTTTGTATTTCCTTCTCCATCTTTGTGTTTGTTTTTATCTAATCATGATAATGAAAATGTTTGATGGGGTTTTGCCATGTAAGGCACCTGTTAGACATGTAGCATTTTGGAAGTATCTATCTATTCCAGGCATGACATGAGTGAACTCTTGAGCATTAGTTTAATTGCACTACTAGAAAAATAGTTATTACTGACACTTTGTAAAAAGAGTCAGTAATTATATACATATGTACTATTTTTTGCTTTTAATAAATAAGTATAATAAATTATTGATACTAGTGTGTCAATAAATTAAACATTAGAAATTTCTGACACTAAAATATTAGTAGTTAAAAAATAAAATTTTAATTTTATACTTATAACGAATCGAATTCAAGAATTCTAAAGCATAAATTGTTTAATTTTAAATATTAAACCACTGAGCCAAGAGTTTCATTTTAATCTTTTAAATTACATTAAATAATATATAACAATTAAAAATTAAAGTAAGTTAAGTATACGATTGAATGATCATCGTCACCATATCATCAACAAGAAATCAGTAGGAATGGCAGGACTAATATACGAAATGTTCACATCGTCATCGTTACTATCACTAGGCCTCTATCACACGATTTGCACGACATGTAACTACCTGAAATCACCACAATCGTACAGAGCCAAACCCTACCACCCACTCCCACTCCATCACAGCCACCACCGCCTCAAACACCTCAAGTCTGCACTAATAATCGCCTGCCTCCTCATCTCCTTCGTCCACCAAGTCCTAACCGCATCCGACTCGACCAGCTCGTTAAGGGCCGGACCCCGTCCACCTCTTCGCCTCCCTCCAGTCCGCTAGTCCTCTTCCTCTCCTCTCTATCCTCCTCTCCGAATCCACCTCCTTCCTCCCTTTCCCTCCGATCTCTTCTTCGCCTCGCCGCCTCCCTGCTCGCCTCCACTACTCCATCTCCTCCTCCGTTGCCTCCGTCCGGACCTCCGATCTCCGGGCCAAATGCGACACCCTCTCCGGCCACATCTCCGCCTCGCCTCCTTCCTCTGCCTTGCCTCGCTTGCAACTCCGGGCTCTTCGTCGCCGACGTCGCCTCGACGGAGCCCTCTTCCTCCGGGGCCTCCGGAGCTCCAGATCGGTCTCGCCTTTACGTCGAGGCGTTCATTCCCAGGGGTGTCATAAGTCGCTTGATGTGGTCAAGGGCGTCGAGGGTCCACCAAGTGTGATTTGGAAGAGTCTAAGCTGAGGGCCATGGCGATTTTGGATCTCTTGTTTTGGTTCATGTTTTCTTTGTTTTTGTTATTGTTATGGTTACTTATCTTGCTATTGCTAAGACTGTTGCTATCGGAGATTGGGCTCTTATGAGGCCTTGCCTATTCTTCGCTGCTTCGATGCTAACAATCACATTCGGATGAAGGCTTTGGCTAGGTATTCGAGCTCGATACTTTCAATTTTATCAACTTAATTTATTCAAACCATAAAAAAATTGTGAGATTTTCAATTTTGTATACCGAGTAATGTACTTTTATTTCATTGTTTTGAGGAATCATTTCAGGTACTTTATTCATTAAAGACTCCATTTTTTTTAATTTCTAAATTGGCAACTTTGGGGTTGTTTTATTGAAATCTTGATTTAGGATTGAAGGATGAGTTGTCTTTATGCTTAGTTTTGATTCAAAATTAAGTCTTTTATCTAGTATAATCTGTTTAGGTTGTAGTTGTTAGTTTTTTTCCTAGCTCCTTGCTTGAATTGTATGCGGGGTAAGCTTCATTTATCTTCTTTCCTTTTCCTAATTGACCAAATTTTGGGTAGAAAAGTATTTGATCTGTGAAGACAAATTACAACGTTGAAGGCCTGTTTATGGTCAGTATTTACTCTAGGAGATATTTATTTACGTTCGGGGACATATTGAATGGCTAGCATTTGAATGGATGCATGTCGATTGCTTTCCGATCTAATCATACTGGCTTGCTTGCTACCTCAAAAGGAAGATAATTTAAGAAACCGAATTGCCAAGGTAGCCGTGTCAAATTTCAGTTTGATTCTTTGATTTTCTTGTCTTCATTTTGTTTCCTTGAGGTTGAGATCCGCTCTTAAATTTGTTGCTAATTTAGATAACAATATTGCGGTTTTGTTGGTCGTATTTAAAAATTCGAGATTCCTACCTAACCCACATAATGTCTTCTGTATTCATGGTAGCGATTGGGGATAATCTTGATTTGACATTTTTCCTTCTACCATTCATTCGAGAATCGGAGGTACTCGGATGCTTAATTCTTTTTGAGTCCTTGTTTGTCATTGTATAGTCTCGATTGTTGTTCAATTGCAGGTCCGAAACCACGAACTGCGTGGGTGAAAGACTTGCTATTATGGGAGTCCCGCCACTTCTTCCGGCGGTGTTTTAGTGCTCCCAAGCAAGCATGACCAATTGGTCGACTACTTGAGAAAGTCATTAGTTGAAGGCACCATGAAAGAGAATCATATAGTGAAGTGCATTCTTGAGATTGTTAATGCAGTTCGCTTCCTTTGGTTTGTTTATTGAAAACACTTTTGTATCTAAATATTTGCAATATATGTTTTATATATGTTTATCTTCTATGATGCAAGACATTTGAAGAACATCATACTATGGTATTCAATATTTTATGGAAATGGTTGTCGACTCCAACATGGATATGAAAATCAATGCTCGCTAATCTGTTGAAAGTCATTGTAAGTCACGAGTGCCATGGAATTAATGTTATCGATTATCCTTGACATGAATTTAAAATTATTAAACTTTATCCGCTTCTGTAGGTACCATATATCAATGCAAAAGTTGCTTCTATTTGATTACATAGGAACTAATTTTTTCTAGGTAATGTGGAATTCTTGCAGATGCTTTGGATGGAGTAATCGACCATGGCAACTTCGATCCAGGGGTAAGTTATACTATTTGTCTTAAGTCGGTGAAGTTTTACCTCGTAGCTTACACAAGCTTTTGATCGTGGCATTGCATGCAGAGTGAAAGAACATTGCATGTTATACATACAATTAGTTTGACTGCATTAGATGTCTAATGATAAAACTAGTAGGAGATGCGTTGTGATTCTTTGAATGTAACACATGTGAAGAGGAATTGAATTATACTGAACTTTATGGGTAAATTCGATGTCTTTTTCGTTATCTTAAATGTTCAGTGATATCTCCTATAGAGATGTGTTTTAGCTGCTTCTAGCAAGTTAAATGTCCATCGCTTAATGGTCCAAGATTATTGTGTTGTGAAGAATGAGCTATCAATTAGCATGTTGAGCAATTAGTAAGAGGAGAATGTTAAAATGAGTACCAATGATTAATTAAGTAGCCAAAATGAGAGTAACTACTACTTGATCATGGACTAGAATATATACTTTTTCTAATAACATAGGAAGTGTTTATTACTATTTAAGTTAAATGTTGTTGCAGAAAGCAGACTATTCATTGAAATAGAACTAAGAAACCAGCCCTCCTTTTGTTATGCTTTCTTAAAAAATGTTTGAATTTGCTAAGTTTTGCCTAAAAGTTTCTCCAACAATGGAATCAGCCTTAACAAATACAGCAGGATAGCCAATTGAAGCATCCACCCAAGCTTCAGAACCTTGCCCTGTAAATTTCTTTCCTGTCCAAATATGTTGCCAAATGTTGCTTTCCCTATCTGGAAAATAAACTCTGACTTTCTTCTTTCCTTTGTCAAGGATTGGCACAACTAAGATTTCGAGTGCCCACCAAAACTGCTGGTAATCGAATCTCCGCACCATGTCGGACCTTTTGAGCGACTTCCGTTAGAAAGCGAGAAAGAGATTTGTTAGATTTTACATCGAAGATGTTGGGTTGAACTGAATGGATGTATCACCTTTACAAGTTCTATTATGTAGAATTTCCATGCTCTATATACTTTAGCAAATCGTGCAAAATGGTATAATGTTTGTTGTTTTGAGTAGAACTGGCAATTGAAGGATGGTTTGTTGCCGTGCATGTAAATGGGTTAGTTGAGTGTAATAACTCATTTGCTTTTCACTTACAAAAGATGCTGATAATGATAATGTCAATGTTAATGCAGGTATAAGAATTTCTGGAAAGAAATTTTTAACTTCATGGGTTCGAAAAACTGTGGTGAAAGCATTTAGCTCCATCCATCACAACAGCAACTCCTCACTTCTTCTGTATTTGATTATAGGTAAGTTTACTGCACAGTAACCTCCAATATCACCATGGTTAAAAGCATAACCAGAAAGTCCACTACTCAGTAAGCCAACAACAGCACTCTTTATCCCATCATTAGCTTGCCAACTTACCATTTGGTCCCTTCGTGAATAAATATCATTTTTCTTATCGTTATTATATTTATTTAGTTTGATTTGTCCAATATACTTTTTTTTTTTCTTGTGAATATATGAGAATTGATTTGTGTAGCATGCTAGCTAATTAAATCTATATGATGCACTTGTAGGTAGGGAAAGTGAAGGGACATGCAAAGGTCAGGGAGTAGATGTTTGTGGGATAACTGAATGATTGCAATTCATTGTCATTATGTTGATTTCAAATTATATTTGAAATATTTGTTTTGATTTCTCCAAACTGTCACTATGTTGATTTTAAATTATATTTGACATTTTTTTACTATTATATTTGTATTAATATTTGATTCAGACTTATTTAAAATTTGTTAGAAATTTTATATGTAATTGTTCATTTTAGTAGTTTAGCTTACTTTTAATATTCTTTTTTAAATAATATCATTTGATTGACAAAACTTAAAATGACAATGATAACTAATAAAAGTCATTGATACTAAAAATGTATCATAAAGTATCAGTTTCATTGGGGTAATTGTTTTACTGATATTACTAACTCGTGATACTATAATAATAGTAATTATTGACACTAAAGTATTACTATTTGTATTCAATTGACATATAATTGTTTGTAAATACTGATACAAGAGTGTCAAAATATTAGTAATACTATAGTGAAACGAACTTTTGACACGTAATAATTATTAGTAACTTCTATCACTATAGTGTCATAAAATCTGTAATACTATAATAATAGTAATTCCTGACACCATATTAAAGTGTCATTATTTTTCTGACTGCCAGATCACTGATAGTATTAATAAGTGTCACTAAAAGTAATTAGTGATATTATTTTAATATCACTAAAGGGTATTTTTTTAGTAGTGTTGGATCCTTGGAACCATCATAAGTACGGCCAGCCCCTATTTGAACGAGAATGCCGTGTCATCCAGCGGAGCCTAGAAGAAGGTGACTTCACGTAGACAGCTGACTCATCTTGAGCATTAGTTCAACTGCTAATTGATTATAATGCATTTGCGGCTGGACAGTTATTGTTTTCATATTGTTAAATGTAAATTTCGGCAGATCAAGGATAGAGAGAAACAGGCAAGAGACCATCAGATGAACATGTAACTTTTACTTTCATCTCGACAATATTTAAAGCTGTCATCTAATTATTGTAAAGAGAGCTAAAGCATCCTTTACTTTGCGCCACATTGTGATTGAGAAGGACAAATAACTATAGAGCTGCAAATGGCTGGTGATTCTCGGAAAAGAATCTGGTGAGCTATAAATCTTTGTTTTACCCTCTCTGGCTTGCTCTCAGATCTTTGATTAATTTTATGTTTTGTGTTCTGTATGTTTAAGGCTGAAAAACAGTGTTCTGCATGATTTATGTTCAGTGTCTTTCCTGGATTTGTACATCATGAGCAATATTCTTTTAGTTTTGGGGAATTGAATTCCTTAAGTAATAGTAGATGTCCAACCCTTTGGAGTCTTCCCGAATTATTCAAACTTCTTAGCGTATCTTTTGAATAATTCATTGATGATTTAAAAATCTAATTTTTTTTGCAAAATATTCCTGCCATTGTAGCCTTGCAAACTGTAAATTTCAGTAGCTTCGGCCTCCAGGAGTTCTAAGCTTTCTTGGGACGCAGAATTTGGTTTTGGGTTAGGAATGGCAATGGGCAGGTTCGGGTAGGTAGGGGTCCGAATTAGAAGCAACCCTTGAACCGGCCCCATACCCCAATAATTTATATTTGGGGATAGTTCGAGGATATTCTTGATAAATCTCCGAATGGGGCAGGGAGGGGGCCGACCCGAATATTTTTTTTTCCCTCGTATTTTATTTTTAAAAACATAATAATTATACTATAGTTAAAAAACTTTAAAAACGCTATAATTTTACCATTACTTGCATCAGTATTATAAATGCCTTTTAATTAATTTATTCATAAAACACCAATTATATAATTAATTAATAGATCAAGCGAACTTTTTTTAAAATAAGAAGGAAAAAAAATCAAAAATGGAAAAATTAAAGAAGAAACAAAAACGGAAATAAAAGAGTGAATAAGCAAAAACAGAGACAGGGAGGGGAAACAAAATAACACCAAAAAAAAAAAAAGCAAGGGTAAGGTGTGTATCTTCTTTTGATGACTTTTGCAGTTGCAGATTTAAAAAAGACTAAGATGAGGGAAATTTCGATGATAGGAAACCAGAAAAAAAAAAAAAAAAAAATTCTTTCTTATGGTTTCAAGATTCAAAGTTAGAATTCAAAAATCAAATGAGAAGAGAGAGTGTTTTGTTTCATAAATTTTTAATTATTAAAAATATCTGGGGTTCGGATTAGGAAATCCGACAAAATTCTCGAATTCGAACACGAAATTTTGTTGGGTCTTGAGCCTATCCCCGAAATAGCCTTGATTTCAATGTTGAGGCTTTTTGGGGGTCCATAGCCGAACTCCAATTTATCGTGGGCCGTATGGACTAGGGAATGTTGCCATTTCTAGGTTTCAGTTTTTTCAATGCCAAAACATTCAAAACTTGAGAACAACTGCTAGGCCTTTTATATGAATCGTTGATCTGATTTTAATTAAAAGATTGTACGTACTCAGAGAGACACCCAGGTAGAGGGGAGCTTGTTTTATAGTGAGACTCAGATATTTTAGATATATAATCAGGTTGTATCTCAGTGGTGACACAATGTTAAAAGCAATACTGCATTTGGATCAAGTGGTTTAACTAATTAGTTAAGTAACTGTAAAGTTTTAGACTAACGACTTGTTAAGTCACACCCTTGAGAGCATATCCGAACCAATCAAGGACCTGCTTGAAATTGCATCTGTCGCTTCACCCCTTTGAAATTCTGAACTTGGAGCCGAATTACCATATCTTGCTGGTAAAAAGAATAATTGCCATTGTGTTGTAAAATGAGCTGAAGATACAAAGCTTTCACAATAGTCTATGAAACTACGAATTACAGGAAAACTAATCCATGAATCTTTTACTCAGCAGGTGGCCATTATGACTGACTGTCGACTTCTCTGCACCTGAATGCTTAACAGTAACTAAGTCAACAAACTTCTTGATTAGCATCTAAATCTACATTGTGTTGATGATGGTTTAGCTGGAGTTGGACAGTAAATTGATGGTTTTGCAGAAAGCTGTTCGGTGATGAAGCAAATCAGGTTCATTGACGACCTGAAGATGGATGATGGAGGAAGCTGATATTTCCAAATACAACTCCTGCTGATTCCGTGGCTTCTACAGACAAATCCTACTTGTGTTCAGCATACAAGGAAAGACTGCATTTTACAAAGCAACAAGATCAAGTCCCTTATGCATGGGAAACACCAGTCATGGCAACAATTAGCAACAATGTAGACGTGTTTGATCTGTGCAGAGCAACAAAAGATCCTGAGCAATCGATCTGTGCAGAGCAACAAAAGATCCTTAGCCGACAACAATGGAAGATTTTATCTAAAAGCATAAGTTATAAATTTTGCATACCAAATATTGGGCAGACTACAGTTAGAAAATAAACCGACTATATCCTCATTATATAGCAAGGAGACAAATAATTACACTAAAGATGTGAGAGTTGTTTGGATAAAAAGACAAGTAGTCCTAAGAAACTACTTCAAGATTCTGGGTTCACATCAACAATTATACTATGAGCAACTTTTATCAGAAAGGGTTGATTAAATACTGCTAGAATAAACATGAGAGATTGTCTGCATAAAAAACAAAATAATTATGAAAAATATTTGTATCTTAAGAGAAGGTGAGCCACTGCAGTTAAACATCGCAGCAAATATGGTACTGCACAATTGCTCTTATTTCTTAGTTTCACGATTTAAGCTCAACTGGTAATATATTTTGTACTTGGATAAAAAGGAAGAATCATACGTACCTTCCAGTTTATACATAATGCGAGAGTAGATAGGTTGGAGAATTCTTTATCCTACAGCTCTGTCCTAGGTGAACATCGCCAAAATTATACCTGTACCGTCACATGTCAGATGTGAAATCCTCCTTTTCCTTTAAGAAACAAAGGGAGATGAAAAAAGTGTTCAGTAAGAACAGATGAGAAAGCTCATAACCTGTATTCGCAGTAATCAGGCCATGCACATCGAGCTTTCCCGTAATCCCAATAACAGTCCTCATCCCTCAGAGGTCCACGCTTAGCTATTAAACTAATCATCAGTAAACAAACTCAAGGTGACGTCCAAGCAAAGAAAGAATAGAAGCAAGATTGACCTTTTGTAACAAATTTTGCCGTTGCACCAGGACGAGTATCATGCCACATCTGAAGCCACACTTCCCGCATTAGAACTGGGGACCTAACAATGTTCCTGTGATTTGCTACAGAAAGATAGCGTCAATTTGATGCATGAAAGTTGAAACTAATACTCTGAAAAGAAATCAAATCTTTTTCTTATTCCAATAGAAATAATCAGTCACTTTTTCCAATATGAAGCCAACGGATGTGATGCAGCCAGAATTCTTCCAAAGAACACTAAATTTCCAACTAACATGGCACTAAGTAACCCATATGCTAATCATGAAATATTTAATCAAAGATGAATTTCTCAAGCTATTCATTCATCCTTTCTGTTTCCTCTTTGATGGTCATACTTTCCAATCCAAATAATCCAGTATAAATACAAGTTCCAGTTTTCCAAAAGTAAATTAACAATGAAGAAATTTCCCTAACTATTTGAACTTATAGAGCATAGTTAGACATCTTTTCGAAGTAAATAGAACACTTAAAATCATCCCAAATCTGTGACAGCCATGTTTTTAGATGGATTCAGTGGCCCTTCATGATTGATTACATCATGTTGTCTCCAATGAGACTGGAGATAGCAATTTAATGTGGCATGATTTGTAGTTTTAAGTTTTAGTGAAAAATAAAGCATCAGTTTCTGAGCACTTCAGGGACATGTTACCTACCTTTATCAAGCTCCCAAACAGCTGTCTTCCTTCCTGGAAAACTTTCAGAATCTTCATAATAGGTTATGTACTTGACCCTTGGTGACCTTGTCATGTTGGGAACTATGTCTGCCTCATCATGATGTTCTACATTCAATTCAACTTGTAAGTCAGATCCATCGTGCTCAGACTGCAATTTTCAGAAGAAACGAATAAAACTCATAAAGATAAGTTTTCTGGTACACAAGCAATGTTTCAATTTTCTTTAACAAAGGGAAAGAGCAGTATGCACAGAACTATGGAAGTGCACTGATACACATTCATAATTTATTTGCTGCACTGAGGATAAGTACCTGAGGAGCCCTTGTTATGTTCACTTTGGGACCAAGCCAGTTTTTGCACCAAGAAAGAGAATGGTATGGTACCTGTAACAGAGACACCTGTATTTGTTGAAGCTAAATGGAACACATGCAGTTTGGAAAAGCTAATCATAAGACAGATGCCTAAATTATAGACATATAGACATATTTTACTATGGAATGCACAATCACAGATGAAATGTCGTGAGCTCACCGTCTCATCCCCACTGGTTGGTCCAGGATTTCCTTCAACCAAATTACCTGACCTGCCAAAACAATACAAAGATATATATGTAACAGCTTACAAAGATTATTACAACTAGTATCAAGGCAACCTTATCCTCAGTCTTCAATCAATAATTATAACAACTATTGTCTAGATTAAATGTAGAAATGAGTCATATATACATGTCAGTTTCCAATTTGAGTTGAAAAGGACATTTGTGATAGAATAATTAGGGTAATATTTCCATTTTAATGCCCAGGGATGCTTCTACACATACTTGAACACTATGTCTGTTTCTATGCTGTTTAATCTAATTCAATCCAGTTGGGAAGCGACACTTACCTTGAGAAGAGAGATCCTTCAATTTCATAAATGACATCTGTTATGATCCAATTATCAGGGTAAGGCTTGCCACTCGGTGCAAAATAGTATCCCACCTGGCTTTGCCACAGTCAAGATGACAGAACTTTATTCACCACAAGGTTATGAGCTAAAAACAGAAAGGGCGCTAATAAACCTCCCAAGAAAATACTCAACACTATGAAAAATAACAGAACTACTACTAAAACTGCAATCAAGACAAATACAATAAGCAGATCTATTTGGACAATACAATCTTACCTCAGTCTTTGAGTCTATTCCATAGATGCAAAAAATATTTTTTATAGGTGGTCTGTCCCAGGGTGTGAGAGGATTCAGAACAGGATCACCATGATATGATCTGAAAAATGAAGCATTGAGATCAAAGGCATGTTGAGAACCACAAATAATGAAATAAACACACCATTTGTGTTTAATATATAGCTCCAGAAAAAATTAAAAGAAACTTTCAATATAGAACTAAATCAACAAACAATTTTTAATGTGTTTGTTTCTTTTTGGCCCCCTTTGAATGGCATCTATGTAGAGATTCTTGAGTAAAACAATCACATCAAAGCAGCAAAAAGCTTATATTTGACAACTGCTTGCCTAATCAACCCCATAGATCGATCAACTTAACAAGCCAAATGCAACTAAGACACCATTGAGAATAAGCTTCGCCCAATATGAGTGTGTCTTATGTTGCAGAGAATACATCCAACTTTACTGAACAGCATATATGATATCACAGATACCACATAAAAGCATATTCATCCCGAGAACATTCAGGGGACAGAACTCCAAGAGGCTTTAATAATGAATATCATCCCCTTCAAAAACTTCCAAAGCCACATTTATTTTGTTTCCCTGACATAGGCATGTCTTAGAAAATGATTGAGATGGGAATAAATGCAAGTGCCAACCACTACATAGATGCTTGACGGGTAACAACCTTAGAGAAGTGACAAAAATGTTGAAAATACTTTGAAGTTTTGTGTTGCTTTAGAAAAAAAAGGATAAAACCTTGAAGTTGTTTCAAGGGTATGTGAACTCTAACACTACAAGGACAATCAGGAGGAAGTTCTCATATTTGAAATTCCACATTACACATTATATACAAAGAGCTTCATTGACTATAACTGAGACAATACCCACTTCTCTAATAGGTGAAGGAGCCTCTTGCTTTCTGGATCATAATCCTCAATTGACTTGAAAAAGGTTCCGTCTGATATTTCACGAGCAGAGAAGGATAACTGAGTAGGAAGTCCACATTCTATGCTAGACAAGTTGTTCTGAGCTACTTCTGTGACGGATGGATAAGCATCAAATCCTGCCATTTTAAGATGTGAATAAAGCCGAAAAGTAATGATATATTGTCTTAAAAGATTACATAAGAGTCTAGAGTCTTACCACGTATTGAAGGAATTTCAATATTGATTAAATTTGTTGGCCATCCAGAATAGTTTGACCGAAATTCTTGATCATCACACTGATGTGTGTGATGATCCTTCCTTGTACCCCCCGAAAAATGCTTCCAGTACTTGTTATCACCTCTACAATATTTTGAAAATGGTATCATCCATAATGAAGAACCAAAAGTACTGAACATCAATCGAGCTGTTCCCTGATAGCTTGCAAAATAAATATTACACACGTGTTAATAAGCAACCAAATTCAATAGTACAAGGCAACAATGATACACATCCTGCAGCTCTGGAAAAAATAATGAATGCCAAAAAAAATCAAAATCAACTACAGTAAAAACTTGATAAATTAATAGCCTCAAGACCATGGAAAATCTATTAGTTAAACGAATATTAATTAATCAATAAATTAATAAATAATTTATGAAGATATTCCTCATTTTAGAAAATATGATCACATTTATAGTATTGATTTACCTTGCATAATTTCTTGTTGAATAATTTCTTGTTGCAAAATGACAATACCAACTGGAATTTTGCATTACAAAAGATGTTAGAGATAAGATTTAAGTCGAAGTCAATTTCAAGAAGCAAGCACATTAAGAACATATTTTAAAATAGTCACATAGAAATATCATATGGATTTAGTTTCAAATTAGGTAACTATTAATTTATATAGAAAGTGGGTCCTTATTTATTATCTTATAAATTTATCAATTTGTTAACTTATCATTTTGGCCTCAAGTTGGGACCAGCAAAAACTACAATTTAATCGAGGTCGTCAAATTATTGAATATTAGTTTATTAAGGTTTATTTTATATTACATACATGTAAATTATCTAGGTTCATACAAATTCCAATACAAGTTTGATATTTATTTAAATATGCAGATTAGTAAATAGCTTTTGTGCGGTTCTAGCATCGCACCAGATCAGGCAAACTGTGATTTAGAGTACAAAGATATTGCAGCCAATCAATCAACAAGGGACACTTAGACAATTCCTCTGCACCACATGCCCAGGCATGCAAGTTAGATTACTATGCAACAACAATAAACTGATTCTTGTGTTAGTACACCTTAAACTAGAGATTGAAGTAGCTTAAATTTGAAATGTATAATGCAGTTAGCAATGGCAACCAAAAAGAAAAGGTGTGAAAGTAGAAGTTAATTACTCAAATAAAAGCAAGACCCAATTACATGCTACAAAAGTTTAAAAAACTATAGAGTCAACAGTGATACTCAGCAAAGAGAAGTTGAAGAAAAGGAATAAATAGTGATGTAAAAAAAAAAAAGAATACCCCAGAAACTGGAAGGCCAAATGTTTCACCAGAGAGTGTTGCTTTAATTGTTTCAGTTGCACCAAGAAAAGGAGATCCTGCAACAAAGAAAAGCGAAAAGAGAGAGAGAGAGAGAGAGAGAGAGAGAGAGAGAGAGCCAAATAATGAGCATCTATCATCATTCGAAGTTAAATCTGCCCAGTAAGAAATGGTTTAGATGCAAACTGATCTTACCTACAGCAAAATAGGCAAGAATGTGTTCATCCAGCCATTGGATATATTGTTTTGGAGGAATTTCTAACTTTAGCCACTCCAGAAAGTAACGAAACACATTATTACCCAATGAATGAGCAAGAACTAATGCAGGGCCACCACGAAGTTTGAGGGCAGTTTCAAATGTCAACCTGCAAGAACATTTTCCAATCAAACACTGAGCTAACTCCTTTCTTAAAATAACTATTTATGAACAGATGATTGACATAGCTACCCATTTTAGTATTCAATAATTTTATCATCAATGAGATGTCCTGGAAGTTTTGACTTTAGGATTTCTATCCAAATGCACGCATGCAGCTGGCTATTTTAGAGTATTAGAGATGGAATGACAAATAAACAGCTGATGCCAGAAGTGCAACTTAACGAACTTCCATATTTTAATTTGGATTATACTATTTTAATATGTGCCACACCATCTAAAAACACATTATCATCTTAGTATTGAAAAATACAGGAATTTTCCAGTCATTAACACTTATACATACAGTATAAAGTAATAACTTTAACTTTTTATGCCAACTATGCACTGCCATAAATACAACTAAATCAAATCTCAAGTCTGGGAGCATAAAACGTAGAATCCATTTACTTTTAAGTTTATCAAAACTGATTAATGGTTTGATTAATTTATATGAATCTAAGAAAGTTGGCTAAAACATATATTGAGGTAAATAAAAATCTTAAAAAGAAATTTTTGCTAAACAAACAAGCAACTACTTCATCACAAAGTCATCAGTTGATTACACCAAAATCCCGTCTGTTTCAACTATTTTTTATCATTAATTTCATAATTTTCAATTCTATCCCATAAAGTACTTCAGTGGACTAACAAGGTGTGCTATAGCTAATAGGCACATAGATATCCAATAAGTGAAAGATGGTAAGTAACAATAGCACATGTAAGGATATTTATAAAGGAAAATACAAACTTTAGTTTGTGAAAATAAAGATCTCTCTCCTCAAGCTTTGACGGTGACAATCTCCAATCATATGGAGCAGCAATGATTGAATTGGCTTCTATACCAAACTCAATGCACCACTTAACCCATTCTTTCCACACTGAAGACAGAGGACCTGAACCATTAGGCAAGTTTTTATTTAAGCACAACAGAACACCAAAAGAAAACAGAAATAACAGAAGCATTATATAAAGAAGAAGATCAAGCTGAAAATAAGCAAGACAAAACAGAAAATGGAAGATTTACCTGTTATATAACCTGGATCAAGTTCTGTAATAGCAGAAAGACCACTATCAGGTCGAGACTTGCATTCAGGATTATCTGTTTGATTGTAAGGATCTAGTGTCATGCATTTAAGCCAACAGTTCACAGCAGAAAGAAGCTGCATTCACAATTAAACATGGATACAAAAAACCTTCAGAACATAATCAACTGTTTTACCAATACAATATTAGAAGTGCGTTTAGACAAAGTATTTTAAATGAAAGCGCTTTCAGTAGAAGCTTGTAAAGCCATTTCTTGAAAAGCACTGATCAATTAGTCCGGATAAATCACCTCAATTTTGTTCCGATCCAAAAAGAACTTCCTAAAAGAGCATCTTAAAAAAGCATCAAGATGCTCTTTTTCAAAAGGCATTCCAAAGCGTTTCTTTTATTTGAAAAGTATCGACAGAAAAGCGATTTGTTAATTTGAAAGCACTTTTGGTAAAAGGTAAAAAAGAAAAAGAAAACTTGTTCGGCTTAGCCAACGTCGAAAGGATTCAAAGTCTCCGTACATCTAACGTGCATCGAATAAATATACTAGGAGAACAATAAATGAAAGCAGTGAATAATACAATCATGTGATCGGCACAATTAAAATAGTAATTATAATTAATGTGTACAATGCGAGAAGCTTTACTTTGGTAGTGTCGAGCCAGACGAGGTCGAGAGGGTTGAAATCGAGAGGAGAGTACGGACAGTCAAGGATTGACCATGCTCTCAGCTGAGTCGACGCAAAACCCGGTATTATGATTCCGGACAACTTCGGGTAGTCTCCGGTGAACTCGCCGCCTTTCGCGGAGGTTTCGCGCAGCGCCCCAAGCAGAACGACGAAGAGGACGACAGCGAAACGACGCGTCGGTACTATCATTTGCATTATTCAGAGCGAGCGTCAGCGCGTCCCTCCTTGTACCGTAATGACCATCCAGTTGGTGGGAGTTGGCATTTCCATGCTATAGGGGAACGCTTTTTATTTCCTATAGGGGCCGTCGTTAGTCAACATCGTGTCGCTGTCTCGCTGCTAATCAAACCATCTAGAAACGATGCCGTATAGCAAGCACCTCATGTCGGTCTTAGTCTTGGACCTGGGGGAATTTATTTTTCAAATTTATTAAAATATTATAATTACTTTTCATTTTTTTCTAATTTATTACTTACGTGCCACGTTTTTCATACATATTTTCACGCCATATCGCAATCACAGATTTGCAGTCATGTTTGGCTAAGCTTAAAATAGAAATTTATACGGTAGAATTTTATGAATATTGCACAATTAGCATGATACATTTGTCTCACGTAAAATGTTTTCATTACTCAAACAAGAACAACATTATTGTTTCATGCGAAATTCATGACTTTTTTTGAGTTTAAATTTGGCACTTCTTGTCTTGCGTCTAAATATCGGAGATTTGTTATGATAATTATAATTTAACTATTCTCTTTCATTTAAGTCAAGATTGATGGCTTTTCTTAAGCTTGAGTTTACTATTTTCAAGTCAGAACGTATGCCCAACGTATTATATATACACACAAAAAATTGATGATTTTTTAAAATCTATTTTTTGGTATTTTTCAGGTTTAGATATTTTGATTGTTTAGATATTTAAATTGTGTCATGATAATCATGATCTATTTTGTTTATTATTGTTAAGATGGATGGCTTTTCTTGAGCCAAAATTTACCCTCCATGTGTTAATTGTCTCATAACTCGTAGAACCTAAGTAGGATCGTGACAAAAATTTTTTACGTGACATTAACAAATACTTATAGTGAGTCAATTAAAATAGTCATGCATGCATTGAATAATATTAATCCATAATTAATAATTAATATTTTTGTTTTTTAAAAATTTACTCATATGTATTGTACAATCAATTTTGAATTGCTAATATGTATTATATGATCAAAAGTCTATTAATATGTACATGCATTATGTATTGACACCAACTACAATCTATTCTATGACTATATGGGTCATGTATCTACTCTAACAAAACTACATATATTGTTAGAGTGATATCTGTTTTACCCACAAACCAATGAAAAAATGTCAACTTCCACTTAAAATTTATTTTGCGGAAGAAACTTGAAGATGCGTTTGAAAAATGAATTTCAAATGATAATTTCATTCTAGACAAAGTTAATTAATTTAATGTGAAAATGAACCGGTGGAAATTCGAAAACCTAAGCCGTAATCCGGACCTAATTTTTATTGGTCAATAAACGACACCGTTCCATCAAAATGGCTATGGCGCCAATTGCCCAACTCCAGGAGTAATTGAAAACGAAGACCAAAACGACAAGAAGACGAGAACAAAACCCGCTGGTCGAGCAATTTAAACAACTTGAACGAAGAAACCGAAGCAGCAATGCCACAAAACGACGACAGACAGCTCCAAACGGCACCTTTTCTTTCAATGATGCATCCGCTTCGCGTCTCGTCCACTGAAGCTCTCAAGCAGTCGCAATGGAAAAGCCTTCCACGTCATCAAGGTTCCGGTTCAGAGACCACGAAAATTTGGAAAAATCACCGCTCTCCGATGCAAGCTCAGAAATTTCGTCCGCTTCCTGTGACCTGGCCGATGAGACAGAGCTCCAATCCATGGCTGCCAAGGTAATTTTCTTTCCCGGTATTTGTGCTTAAATTTAAGTAAATATGAGTAGGTTGATTTCGATTGGTTGGTGTAGTTAGTGCAATATGGCTGTTGATTGCAGGGGATTAATCATCTCTGCTCCGAACTTCTTGAATTAAAGGCGGAATCGGATGAAGATTTTCACAGGAATATTTTTCACAACAGTGCAGCCTTTGTTAGGTAATTTTTGCTGAATATTCTCTGCAGAGTAACTGTTTTCTGTGAGATTGCATTCACATTATCATGTGTGCAGAGTATTTGAGGAAGTAGAAGGCATGGAAAAGCAACTAATGCAACTGAAAAGCCAAGTTGCTCTCCAAAGAAGACTTGTAAATGACATGGTAAATGTTTGTTTAAAGGCTTTATCAAAAGAGTCAATTGAATTGGTCGTTCAGGAATCTGTAACTGCTCAGCCATCTACTCCGAGTGAAATGGAGGCTCACATCAGTAATGTATCCGAAACCCTGGACATTATCCTGGCTGAAAACAGGATTGATGAAGCCATAACCATTTTAGAATTGGAGAGGGAAAATGTCCAACGATTACAATATGATGGCGATTCTCCATCAGATGTTTTAGCGCGATATGAATGTGCGATTTCTGAGAGAAAAGCCATAGTCACGTTGCAGTTAACATTAGTGGCTGAGAACACACGAGTCTCTGCTGCTGAACTTCAAAAGACACTAGTGGGACTTTGCAGATTGGGTGACAGCCATCTTGCTACTCAGTTATTGCTCAAGTACTACCATTCACGTATTGCAACTGGCATACATAGTATTGAGTCTTCAAAATCTTTCTCACACGGGGTGTATATTAGGGAACTAGTCAAGTTTGTGTTTTCAATGATTTCTCAAGCTGCAAGAAGTTTTGTAATGTTATACGGAGAAACTTCACCTTATGCTTCGGAATTTATTCAGTGGGCCTGTGAAGAAATTGAAGTCTTTGGTTTTAATTTTAACAAGTATGTTAAGCACATCTCTGAATTAAGTGGTGGATTGTTCACAGCTGTACAAGCTGTGCAGTGTGCAATGTCCTTTTGCACTTTGTTGGAAACTCAGAGATTAGAATTGCGGCCATTTTTGATCAAGCAGATTCGACCTTGTATGGAAGAAGTTTTACGGATACATATAGACCACTTTAAGAAAGTCATTACCATATTTTCGGCAACTGATGCTTGGGTTCTGGGTAGATATCTTGTTTCGGGAATTGTGAATGAAGTGAGGTCTTCTATGGTTTTTGGGCAGCGAACGGAATATTGCCTGCTCACAAACAGTGGCCGGAAGTTTATAATGTCGTTCCAGGTAACTGTGAGATCAAAACCACTTAATAATCTTAAGTACAAATAGAATTGAAGAACTTGAACTACGTTGTTGGTATATGCATTGTTACCTCAAATCAGCGTGTGCTTTTCCACTTTAAGGCCATGGAAGTCATGAATTTATTCAGAGAAAAAAGAAGGAAGATAAACTTCGTGATCTTGAATCTTGTTTTACTAGACTACAGTAACAATTATTTGCTGCTCTATGACTTTCAGCATATGAAGAGACTGCCATAAATTTTACAGTATACAAAAATATCAAGTAAGCTATTAGAAGGTCATGACTCATGATGAGGTGACATGTGAAGCACAATTACATTAATTTTCTTTGATATATCAGATACATGTTGCAATTAGAAGCAAATTTAGTCAAGCCAATCAACTGGAATTACATATCCATAGTTCATTTCCTTTCTTGGTGTACTGATAGCTTATTATTGTCAGGAATTGAATGCATGAACCTAGAACCAATTGAGCAATTTCTGTGTTTTATATCTGAAGTATTGTAATGTCTGTTAAATGCAATTTAAGATGTAACTCACCTTTTCTTACATCCTTTCTTCTTTTCAGGCTATCACTGCTGATATTGCCCCTTTAGTTTCCCTTCAAATGGAAGGTTCTATTCTTGGAGGACTCATGGATCTTTTCGAGGAATATGTTGTCATCCTTGAAAGAGCCATCAACAGTCAAACATATGTAACAGAGAAAGGAGGTTCAAGAATAAATTTGGCAGAATCACTGCCACAACAAATCTCTATTCTGGCTAATCTATCTACGCTAGAGCATTTCTTCTTTGAAATTTTTAGAGGGATCTTTAGAGACATCAATCAATCAGATGGCTTTCAGCAGAGAGAATTTAATAGTTGTATGATGTTCATCCAAGAGGTTAATGATAGGCTTAGAGCTCATTTCTGCCAGCAACTGATAAACCGAATGATGTCTCGTGGAGCTAGCTCTGAGCATATACCAGAAGCATGCATAGTTAATGTGGGTGATCATACGTGCGATGCGATGCCCTCTGCTGCATTTCAGGTATGATTTTATTCTTTTATAGACGAGCATGAAGACCTTGCTTCTTTTTTTTTTTTTGAATATTACTGCACTAAAGCTCTTTACTGCAACCTGGAAAATAAAGAAGGAAAGTAAGGAACAGAAGACCTAAAGGCTTATTCATTTTCTGGTAGAAAGAATAAAGATGCAGATTGACATTTAGATGATCAGACACTCATTCATTCTTACATGCAATAATCAGGTTCTGTTCTTGGAACTGAGGACAGTAAACAAACTTGCTGAAGAAAATGTTTTTGAGCTGGACTGGTTGATGGAGCTACTGAGGGAGCTGGTACAGACATTATTTCTTTGGATTTCAAATAACAAAGAGATGTGGTTTCTTACTGAAGAGGATTTAACCAGACAAAATTCTGATGTTTATGATCAGGTATATGATTTTATTTTTTTGCTTAGATAATTTCCAGAAGTAAATCTTTTGGACTTGTATCTGATCTGCTTTGTGTTGCTCATTGTCATACTTACTCCATAACTGACTCTCTTTGGCATGTTTATCTGCTGGCCTGCCATTGTATAGCTGTATATAGATGCTTATGGAGATTTTAAATATCTTACGACATTCTACCATGTGAAATAAGTCATCTTTTCCCCTCTAATGGATCATCTAGAACATACTTCTCATTTTTCCCTTCTTAGTTAAAACTTAATCCTCTTCTTGCTGTGTGCTATGTACATATCTACTATGGTCACTGAGGTGGGACTGTAATTTAATATCAAGAATCAATCATAGAAAATATAAACATGTCTAAGATTTTGAAGTCTGACACCAATTCCTTTCTCATATTACTACTTCCACTATTATCCCTTGGCATAATCTCATAATGGAAGCAATCCTGTACCTGCTAAAATTTCATAGATCCCTTCCCGAAAATCAATCATTTGGAGCATATGAATTCTATTTGGCATTTTACTTAGCCATTGATAATGTACCAGGTATCTGATGTTAGATCAGGTGCTGAACTTGTTCCATTATGCTTATTGTTACAGAAACTGTTTGTCTTGGACATACATTTTCTAGTTGAGATTGCAAGGATCGGAGGATACTTCTCCGACAACCCCACAATTCTTGCAACTTTGAAGAATTCAGCCTTTCTTTCAGTTGGACTGGATTCTAAGAGGTAATTCTTTGACCTCCTTTCTTCAGTGATTTGTTCTCTTGTAGTTGTGTGCTCATGCATCAATTAAGTATTGAACCAAACTTTAATTGGTTGATATTTTTCTCTTTATTTAGTTGTAGTTCCATAATGTTATGAGCTTCAAAAATGTAATAAGGATGATAATCTTCTTTGGCTCGTTGGACAATCATTTCAATAGTGAACTTTTATCCAAGTTCATGCTTACTTTTCAATTGGTTGGTCTCAACCGTTCTCCTTTTTTTTTTCTTGTTTAGGTATGTTGACGATGATGAGTGGGCTATGAATGCTGCCAGCAAAGCTATTCAAAAGCTAATCGAGATTCAGGAAACGAAGTCTCTTCTACAAGATGAGCTCATTGGTACATGTGAAGAAGAAGAACAGGAACGCCAAAATAAGCGTGCAAGTGACTCTTCCCAGGATGACAGCAGAATTTCTTCAGCAGATGAAGTGAGCATAGATGGATCAGAAGCTGCTGTAAATACACAAACAATAACGTTGTATGCAGATTTCAGCTCTGTTGATTGTTTTCTGGGGGAACCTTTTGAAGAGGAAAATTGGGCAAGCAATTAATGTTAGATTTATTTCTCACATATTGTGGACTAGCATAAATCATTTTAATTGTTTTATACTTTACCGAATTAATACGTGACTAATGTCAAATATTAAGGAACAATCTTAACAGACCCATGTATTAAGTGATCAAATATTGTGTTAATGAGTCTGATTTTGTCATACCCTATATGGTAGTATATTATGGACAAGTATAACCTTTAATTGTATTAGTATAGCTCATAATGGGATGAGTAATTTTGTACTAACACATAAGGGGTCCCTGCACTCAACCACAGTATATAAGTGACTTCAGCCCATTGGGAGTTAACTGTTGAAAAAATTGGGAAATGAGTACAATGCACCTCTCTCGCTCGTTTCTCTCCCGATTTTACTGTTTATATACACAGTATATTCAAGCAATTTTGATCTGAGGTGAAGGCAGCAGCTTTACAGTACTTGGATCAATTTCTAAGCAATCCATACAAGCTCCATAACGTGTTTGAAGCTTGGATTCATGGCTAATCAAGGTAAATCTCAAATTTTTCCTAAAATATGTGTTTAATTGGAAATGCAAGATTAAGGGCATTTAATGCATATTTATTGCAACAATTAGTATCAGAGACCATGGTTATGCATTTCCTATTGAACCATGGCCATTTTTGGGGATGAATTAAGCTTTGACTCACCCATAGAATTTTTCTTTATTTTTGGATTTTGTGATTCGGAGCATATTTGACCAAAAGGTCATTGAATAATGCATGGGTGATGTTTAAGGAGTCAAAATATAATTTTTTCATGTTTTTTAGTGGCCAAAATCGGGTTGTTCAAGAAAATGCAACTGTAGCTATTGTAGCTTCATCACGAGGAAGGAGATGAAGTGCAGTGAAATTATCATTTGACTCCCTATAGTTTATAAATTTATGTTGTGGCCCAAATATTTGTCAAATGTTTCAATTTGGTCCTTGACCGAAAGTAACATGGTATAATATTATTTGGATCCCTGATATTGTTAATAATTATGTTTTAGCCCAAAATAATTATCATTTAGGTCCTTGATATATTAGGAAATTAATATATTTCTCAACTGTTCTCTAAATATTATTTGTGCCCTATATAGTTTGGGTAATTATATTAGAGACTAGAAAGTAATTTAATTTTATTTACAGTAAGGGCCAAATGTTTTGTTATTATAAACAGTGGCTATAATTTTGAAAATTATTCATTTAAGTCCAAAATTTTCATTAATTTTGACAATTTTTCAGAGTTTCAATTATAAAATAATCCATCATTGTTGTATATTATGGGCATGACATTCATACATTTTATTGAGGTATATTAAATATTTTGGTTAAAGCTTTAATTATGGTTTATAAAGCTTATTTGGTCTCAATTTTAGTTATTGTATGAAATATTATGCATGGCAAAACTTCAATTTAGAGTGATTGAGTATCTACCGTCAGTAGAACCAATCATGATAAATTATTCGTGTTTTGCAATTAATTGTCTATTTATAATTATTGATTATGGATTGTGTGATGGATTATTGTTCATATAACCAAGATCCATACGGTGATGATATTGCTCGCGTCGGTAAATCATTACTTGGTAGGATGCTTGGGTAGGTAAAGAGATTTGTTGGGTATTTTCTCTGAGTGACTTAATTACCCCGTCGGTAATAGGTCAATGTTGGTGTTATATTCAACTTATCTGCTTTATCTGTGGGTTAGAGCACTCCTTTCTTGTTGGAGAATTGTAAAATGAGAAATTATTGTTTGTGACATGATTTTGTTTTCACATGCCTATTAATACTTATTGTTGATGTCTCACTTCTAGATATTCTTTCATTTCTCTAAGTTGCCTCCATTAAGACTTTGATCGGACAAACTATGAGGACTGGCATGAATCCGTCATATTCTATTTATCGACATTATAGAGACTTGGCTTTGAGAGTTAATGAACCATCCAAGCCCACAGATAAGAGTACTGCTATTGAAAGGGCAGAGTGGATGGCTTGGGATGAATCCAATAGACACTGTCTGGACACAATGAAATACACCATTGATAGAACGATCAGAGATAGCATCCCTGCATATGACAAGGCTAAAGATTATTTGGCAGCAGTGGGAAGAACTTTTAAGAAGATAGACAAGGCTGAAAAGGGTAACTTTCTGAGATTGCTTGCTAATACCCAGTATGATAGGGTTTCTGGGGTGAGAGAGCACATTGTGAAAATGACAAGTTACTATAAGAAGATTCATGTAACTTTTGTGGGCTTTGAATCCAATCTTGTTGATGTTCCTTCTGATACTTGGTGGTTGGATACTGGTGCAACCATTAATATAACAAATTCCTTACAGGAATTCAAAAGCAGGAGGGAGCCCAATGAAGGAGAGCTGATTGTACATATGGGCAATGGAGTAAAGACCAAAGTTGAAAGCATAGGAGTTGTCAGACTACACCTAGCGACAGGCCAATTTTTGGATCTATTAGATACAGTTTATATTCTTTCTATTAGAAGAAACTTGGTATCTGTATCTATTTTGGATAGATGTGGCTATACTTTTCATTTTGGTGACAGAAAAGTTTACTTATTCCGCAATTCAGAGCTAGTTGGTTCTGGCACTCTATCTGATGGCTTATATATGCTTGATTTATTTCCTTCTGCTGCTGAATCATCATCCAATGCTCATGTTATGAATGTTGTTAGCTCTAATAGTAAAAGGGTTAATGAAAATTCCTCTATGTTGTGGCATAAACGGTTAGGTCACATTTCTAAACAGAGGATGGAAAGACTCATTAAAGATGACATTCTCCATAATCTAGACTTTTCTAATTTTGACACTTGTGTTGATTGTGTCAAAGGCAAATTTACTGCCAAAACTAGAAAAGAGAGAATTCAGAGAAGTCAGCAGGTTCTGGAGTTGATACATACAGACATATGTGGGTCGTTCACTCCTGCTGCTATGGGTGGTTATAAGTACTTCATCACATTCATTGATGACTTTTCTCGTTATGGTCATGTTGAGCTTCTTACTGAAAAGGCTGAATCATTATCTGTTTTTCAAGTCTTTAAGGCTAATGTTGAGCTCCAAAAGGGTAAAAGGATTAAATCAGTGAGATCAGATAGAGGTGGTGAGTACTATAGGCGATATGATGAAACTGGGCGTAATCCTGGACCTTTTGCTAGATTTCTTCAGGAATGTGGAATAGAAGCTCAGTACACAATGCCTGGAACTCCTGAACAGAATGGAATTGCAGAAAGAAGAAATCGTACCCTTCTTGACATGGTGCGATGCATGTTGAGCAACTCCACCTTACCGATTTTCCGTGAGGTGAAGCCTCGAAACTGCCGCTTATATTTTGAATCGGTACCCATGAAGTCGATGCCCAAAACTCCTTATCAATTGTGGTCGGAAAGAAGCCTAGTCTTAGTCACTTTCATGTCCGGGGATGCAGAGCGAAGTCGGGCTTTATAGTCCACAATCAAGGAAACTTGATCCGAAGACTATTAGTGGTCATTTTATTGGCTATCAGTATAGGCTCAAAGGGTTCTAGGTTTTATTGTCCTTCCCATACTACCGTAATCATCGAGTCCGATCGTGCCATTTATTTTGAGAATGATCGGAATAGTGGAGTACTCGAGCCTCACAATCTCACATTAAGAGAAGAACTTGTGGTTTTGCCTGTCCCATCTTATCCAGCTTCTGCAATGGGATTACTACGTATTGATGTTCATTATCTTGATCCTGAACCTCATCATGTTTTGGAGCCTATGGCTATGGAGGATGATGTCTCCGATGTGCAATCGAGAAGATCCGAAAGCGGTCGAGACTCGCAATTTCGATGATTATGTGGTTTACTTGCAGGAACATGATATTGATGGTGATTTATCATCCGACCTGCTACATTTCGCGAAGCCATCGGCTGCATGTAATCTTCATCTTGGACATATGCCATGCAGGATGAGATGGCATCCATGTATCACAATGGAGTTTGGGACTTAGTTGAATTGCTGGATGGATGCAGGCCAATTGGTTGCAAATGGATTTTAAAACCAAAAGAGATGCCGGAGGTCGGTTGAAAGATGCAAGGCCGGACTTGTGGCCAAGGGTTTCGATCGGAGAGAATGTATTGATTATACGAAACCTACTCTCCTGCTTCTACCAAAGACTCATTCCAGTATTATCATGGCATTTGTAGCTCATTTTAATTTAGAATTACATCGGATGGATGTGAATACAGCTTTTCTTAATAGAAGCTTGTCTAAAGATGTGTATATGGTGCAACCTGATGGCTTTGTTGAGTTTGGCAAAGAAAACATAGTGTGTAAGCTTAAAAAGTCTATTTATGGACTTAAACAAGCGTCCAGACAGTGGTATTTGAAATTTCATGAGATTGTCACTTCTTTTGGATTTCAGGAGAACATTGTTGATCAGTGTATATACTTGAAGATCGATGGAGCAGATACATCATTTTGGTGCTATATGTAAATGATATATTGCTCGCTGCTAGTGACACTGATTTATTACTTGAGACAAAACAGATGTTGTCATACAAGTTTGATATGAAGGATCTCGGTGAAGCCCATTATGTATTAGGGATAGAGATTCTTCGTGATGCATCTAGAGGAGTTCTAGGATTGTCTCAAAGGACCTATATTGATCGTGTTCGAAAATGTTTAATCTACGCCTTGTGCTCCCGAAAAGCACCAATAACAAAGGGTGACAAACTTTCCAAGTCTCAATGTCCGGATAATGATGTAGATAAAGCTAGAATGCAAACAAGTCCCATATGCATCAGCTGTGGGTAACTTGATGTATGCTCAAGTTTGTACACGCCCGACATTGCTTTGCAGATGGGTGTACTTGGAAGATACTTGAGCAATCCCGGTTTTGAACATCTGGAAGGTCGCAAAGAAAGTGCTCGGATATTTACAAGCTACTAAAGACTTTGCATTGACATATCGCTAATCTGACTACTTAAATATAGTTGAATATTCCGATGTCGATTTCGCAGTCGTCTCGAAGACAAGAAATCTACATCCGGTTATATCTTTATGATGGTAGGAGGAGTCAGATCATGGAAGAGTGTCAAGCGTACACTTATAGCTTCTTCAACAATGGAGGCGTAATACGTAGCATGTTTTGAGGCTACACGTCAAGCTTTATGGATGCGAATTTTATCACGTGACTAGATTTTTTGTTGGTCGTGTCGAGGCCATTAAAGATATACTGTGATAATTCTCTAGCTGTTTCTTTTCTCATAATACAGGGAGTTCCTCACGCTCCAAGCATATTGATATTAAATACTTATTTGTGAGAGAGAAAATTACTCTATCTTATGTATCAGTAGAGTATATACCTACAGAACTCATGTTAGCTGATTCCCTTACTAAAGCTTTAACTCCAAAAGTGTTTAAGGATCATGTGACTCATATGGGATTGTTAGAATCCTCTTTATATGTTGAGTCGATGAGAGTTCGGTTTGTATTATATGTTTCAACTTAAATGAGATTTTGTATTACTCATATTTTGTTATTATGCATGCATATTATTATATAACATCGATATGCCATATATTGTGTACACATTTGGTTGAATATGACATTATGTATATCGTGAGGATATTATGGTCCGAGACATTTGGTTTAGTCTCATTGTGGACATTTTGAACTGAAGCATTTTGGCTTGGTTTCAGTGTGCTTTTCTGAGACATTTGGTTTCAGTCTCATTATGATTATAAAAGCACTGCTTCCTTGAGACATTTGGTTTCAGTCTCATTATGATAAAATGAAGCTCGCTTCGAGACATTTTGATCTAGTCTCATTATGGTTATATAGAGCGATGGTCTATGAGACATTTTGGTTTCGTCTCATTTTGCTAGACATGTGGACCTTATGGAAATAGGCATGTTGATCACATTTCCATGCTATTTTCATTATTATACTTGTATACTACTACTTAGTCACGTGTTTATGGTATCTTGTTGTGTGGAGCATCCTGTCGGTGCACACATGATTTGATATTTGTGACACATTTTGGATTTGTTGATATTTGGGTGATTGCTCACATTTGATTTTTTGCTATAGTTGCATATTGATTAATTCGGTTGTTTTCAAAAATATTTGATTTTAACACTATCATTAGAATGACTTATGCCGTCCAAGTGAGAGATTGTTAGATTTATTTCTCACATATTGTGGACTAGCATAAATCATTTTAATTGTTTTATACTTTACCGAATTAATACGTGACTAATGTCAAATATTAAGGAGCAATCTTAACAGACTCACGTATTAAGTGATCAAATATTGTGTTAATGAGTCTGATTTTGTCATACCCTATATGGTAGTATATTATGGACAAGTATAACCTTTAATTGTATTAGTATAGCTCATAATGGGATGGGCAATTTTGTACTAACACATGAGGAGTCCCCGCACTCACCTACAATATATAAGTCGACTTCAATCCATCGGGAGTTAACTCGTTGAAAAATCTGAGAATGAGTGCAGAGCACCTTTCTCGCTTGCTTTCTCTCCGATTTTACTGCTTATATGCACATGATATTCAAGCAATTTTGATACGAGGTGAAGGCAAGAACTTTACAAAGACTTGGATCAATTTCTAGGTAATCCATACAAGCTCCATAACGTGTTTGAAGCTTGGATTCATGGCTAATCAAGGTAAATTTCAAATTTT